>JACXII010000040.1:726752-1095619 GCA_014737395.1 Bombus waltoni | reverse complement strand
TTTTTTTTTTTTTTTTTTTTTTTTTTTTTTTTTTTTTTTTTTTTTTTTTTTTTTTTTTTTTTTTTTTTTTTTTTTTTTCTTTTGAAGAATACAATTCCGTAATCTATGGATATACGAGGGGATTAAAGAGACACGTTTTTCACATTTTTAGGGAATTATCAGAACTACAGAAGCTCGATAGCGTATCAATAAAGCGCTCTTTTCATTGATTTCTATTGGTTTGGCTGTAAAATCTTTTCACTTAGCCCTGTTTTGCTTTATTTTCGTACAGTATTGTGTCATTCGTAGCTTTCAACAATCTTCTGGTATAACAGATGTTACGCTAATAAGTCACAAATAATTAATAGAAACAAATAATAAATAAAAACAATAATTACACAAAAGAAGTACAGAACACTCCATTATATTACTCCAATTTAAAGCACGCACAATATCGAATATAGTTCAAGCAGCACTTAACCGCACAGCCTTTAAACTCGCCGATCAATCGACGACACTCCGCGTAGTACGTTCGAGTGAAAGGGATAAAAACTACGGCAGACCCGAGCGACCCTGCCGAATCCGACAGGCAGCGATAATTACGAGGTTCTCGGTGAAAAATCATCAAGGGCAAGTGGAAGGCCGTCGAATGAATGGAATCCAGGTCGTTTTGTCATCGATAATCTATAAAGCGGAACGACGACGTGGCACGGTATCAAGGCGTCATTGAATAGGGGGGCGCCAGTGAATCGAAAGGATCGCGAAGACCTATTATGCGATTGCTCATTATTGTTTTACGAGCCTGGCAAGCCATCCAGCCAGCTCCATGGGTTGTGCAGCCGATAATAAAATCAAAGTACCCCTTGATACCGGTTGATTCTTTCATCGGAAGGTAGAAGAAGGGGAGGGGTGAGTCTTGAAAGCTCGCGGTGGAGTGGGTAATTACACGCCGGCTGGACGTGTTAATTTTAGGCGGAGCTGTCGACTTCTGTCCTTCTTGAACGTGGTTTCCTCACAGCTTTTTGTTTCCGACGCTTGGCGGTTGGTTTTTGAGATTCCGGTCGCGTGGTTGGGGTTCGCGGTAATTATTCGAAGGGTCGGACGTGGTGAGAAAGACAAGCTCCTGGTCGGCTTCTCGGCAATAATTATTTTTATCGTGAATCATCCGGGCACAATTGAAGTAATGTAACACTTATTACTTATTTTTATATATTATCATACTTTATTTCATTAATAACATTTAATATCAGTGTTATTTGTACATAATGTATTTACACGTTGATACTTACGAATGAAATAGTAGATCGTTTATTTATTATTGTTATACTTATAATAAATGCAGGATAATGCTTCGATGATCTTTCTTCTTAATTAAATGGTCTGCAGGAGCCTGCCAGTTAGCGTGTAACAAATCTTACGACGGATTCTCCTCGAGATTCGAATAATTCCCCCGTATATTTTTTTTTGAACGAAAGAGTATACTAATTTGTTTAAAAATGTGCACGAGCCACACAAAAGCAAACTAATCAATTCCGACGAGATTTATTTCTGAAGAATTAGACACATCGTTTCTTTATTCTCATCTCTCGTTTCGTGTAGAATTGTGGGATTTTGAGATAGAGACCCATAAAGCTTCGTAACGTGTCAACTTACTAATTGGTAAATTATTTTGTCGGATAATTATGGTCGAATAGATCCTTTGGGCCTAGTTGGTTGGATGCATATATTAAAGAATTTCTTGTGTACGAAGTTTCAAGAGTTGGAAGCAATTGTGCTAGCAGGTAGTTCGGTGATGTATTATCTTCGTAATTTCATGAGGAAAGCTAGTGAATTTAATAGAAGGCTATTAGTGTCTTTAGTGCGACCTCAGCTTGCGAATTCCATTCAGCTTTCAGCAGTAACGGTATCTTGGAAGCATTTCCGCCGCTATCTAGTGGCCATTTTGCTGCGGCAGTCATTAGGTGTTGCACCGTTACATGGTCACGAGACTGGCGTTAAGATAATCCAAGTACCTACTGCCACCTGGCAATTAATTTCTTGTATTTCGGGAAGCTTTGCTAGTTCGATGCATCCGTTTTGTTAATTGCATATACTAATCTACTTTAGCGAGCATCTTTAGTAACCTACTTGCTGGTCTGATTTTCATTTGAACTTAGAAATCCTCGTTGGTCACTGAATATTCGACAATGAGCATTCGATACTAGACATTAAGTATTAGATATTAAATATTGGATGCTAGATATAAAATACCGGATATACTGAAAACTAGACATTAGATACTAGACACTTGACACTGGACACTGCCTACTCTGACAGACACTGAACATTGCATACTCAATGTTAGAAACTACATAATATTAACAATGTTAGATACTGTATGATACTACACGTTACACATCGAATACTAAACGACGTGTAATGAATACTGAACACCAAATACGAGATATTGCATACTGAATATCGAATACTCGATACCATTTATTACACACTGTGTCATGAATAGTACATATTCGATATTGGATAGTATTCAATGTTAGATACATGACACTGGATACTATATAGTAGATATTAAATGTTTGATACTGCATTTGTATCTGATCTGTAATAGTTAGGTGGCTAGCAATCTCACAAACGTTTTTTTCTTCGTCCGACACAAAACAATATAAAAAGAACGATCCATCACACGATAGAACGATATCGATAAAAGAGAGAAACTGTTACAACGATTCTTATCCCTAAACAAGCTGTAACGACTATGTGGCTAGAAGCTTCCAGCAATATTCCAAAAACGTCCCTGGCCATGATAGTAGTTTCGATATACTAATCGTTACACATCGTGGCATTACACGACCGCGAAGCTAGCGTTAAGATAACCCACGAATTCTCATGGATAAGCGGCCTCCTAATATCAAGAATATCCAAACGATCTACGTCCCTTTGCGAGCACGCACGCGCACGAGCCTGTTCCAATTACCAATGGGATCCGAAACACTTGGTATTCTCACTTGGTAAAACTCTTGAAGATCTTGATCGCTTTCGAAGTCTTGGAAATCTTGACAGGCTCGGAAAACTTAAATTTAGATAGGTCTTGGAAGCTCGATCAGTTCGATCGATTCTGTCCAAGCATTGCGAGTTTCATTCACATGAGATAATTGGAGAAAGCGTGGAAAGTTCGGATTATCATAAATACGAGACTTTCAAGAGATTTTCCAAGAGCTTCGATTCATGTTCCAAGTGATTCGAATTTGTCGCCGTATATGTAATACTAATTTCGATTCGACGCCACAAGATAGGAGTTTTAATCGTATACAGAGGGTGCACGTGTAACCAGATTGCGGAGCGAATCCTTGCTACCGGCTTTACGTCGGCCACGTAAATATATAAATATGCATCGTACAAACCGAGCTTGTCGTCGAGAGTTTGCCCGTACCGTGATCCTGAAACGAGCCGACTAGCAAGAGCCAATTGGAACAAGAAATGCTGGCGAACTCGTTATGCTTAAGAAACTATCCTATAGTTTTGAATTTTCTCTGCTTCGACAAGCTTCACTTCAGAATAATTTTTCTTATCCTGAGACTTTTTTCAAGTTATGCAAAATATAAGTATGGCACTTTAACAGGAAGCTTCTGAGGACCAGCGACGGATATAACATTTTTTCGTTAAAATGCACGCCAGATGCATGTTCTCGTTCAGTTGCGTATTTATATTCACGGCTCACGGGGCGGTTTTGGCCGTTGATAACGCGGCTTATCCACGTTCAGCCAGCATAATATACTTTTCGTCATTACGCAGCTTAACGGTGAATCCGATGATGGGGGCCACGTCGAAAGGCTTTTTAATATTTGAAAAGTTTATTATGGAGCCCGAGAATGGCGTTTATGCTGCATTTATCAGTCATTCGTCAGACTTATACACGCGTGTCTATGTTCGCCCCCATTGAATTGAACGACTCTAGCCGCGAATCCGCAAATTTACTATTTTCAAACGATTTCATGCCAATACGCAATAAAATTATTCTTCGCGTTTCAAACTAATTTTGTGTAAAAAATGTATTTTTGTGTAAAATGAATGTAATAATACTCATCTTAATTTCAGTTTTAATCTGTGAAATGTGCACTGCAATATCATAATACCGAGTAATCAGGTACAATACCGAATAATCTCCCTTTTGAATGCAAGCGTTCTTTTACAGAATTTATTTGATCTCCTTCTAGAATTAAAAAAATAATTTTAATATGTTTAATATATGACAATTTCGTCATAGTAGATTCGCAGTACTGATAACGCTACAAAATGTTGCGACATAGATATAACGAAACAATTCTTTTTATTAAAAATATCCCTAGTAATAACAATAATAAAGTGAAACATTGGTAACAACTATAGTGTACAAATATTGTTAGCAATGGAAATGCTCATGAAAGGCAAAGATACATAAAAAACGATCGATATTTTCGTTAATCCTAATGACGAATAAATTTAAATCGTTCTCTGACTAAAGAAACCATTAAACTCGTAAGATAAACACGAAGTTAATCTACGGCAAGCAGATAGTAACCGCAGGGTAGCCAACCTACGTTTTGAAATCCTCTACCTCCCTCAATCTCAAAGATATTAAAACGAACCTTTGAAAGTACGTACCTTTTTGAACGTAGATTGCATTAAGCTCAATTATTTCTTCCCAAAGTATATTTCTCCAGAAATAAAACACGGGAAACGTCGTAGATTTGAACAAATTTCGATTCACGATTGCGTGTGTCCAACCGAGTCGCACGGTAGAACTTCTGGTTTTGTTAAAAGAAGCGTTTTTCCATCGCCTCTTGGCTTCGGCTTTTGCAGGTTAGCGACACTCGATCGATTTCCCGGTGAAATGCCAGGGAACTTCAGGAATTGTTAATGTATCGCTGCCTTTGAGAGTCGGTCGCTTTCAATGTTTCAGTTTTCGTTGAAATTCCGAATTCCTGGTTATTCGTCTCTCTCGAGGCCGAAGAATTATTCAAGTTTTTCGAGAGTTTTTAATGGTTCGCCTGTTTCGCCTCAAAGTGAACCGGTATTTCCAGGAATTTCTTCCTTCGTCCGATTCGGCAGCTTAGAATTCATGAATGCTGCTCGGCTGGTAAACCAGTCGAAATTTATCAGTGTATAAAAATTCTTAAAGAACCAAAAACGCGAGAAATACCGTCGACTATTTGCTATTCCCTTTTACATTATCCTCGCAAATTACCTAACCTGTAAAAAACGCGAAAGTTTTTCACCGCTCGAATTTTCGGTATACATATGTCGAGAAAATAAATTCCTATGCGTACTAACAAATTTGGGTTAGGTTAAAAGAAATATAGGTTACAATTTTCAACATTTAAAACGACTAACACGGCCGCTGGCTGCTCTATATTCCAACTCTCCTTGTAGAATTTCAATAAATGCAATACAAAACAAAGAATAAGATAAATTCTGTCTCATATACATATAAGCAGACACGTTTCCTCAACCTTAAGCACGATACTAAAATAAAATATTAGTTTCCGTTAAATTTTAGGTTAGGAATACTTTGGATTAACTTAATTTAATATATATAATATAGAATTTGAATGATATATACAAACATTGAAGCAAAGTGTAGACAACTTTCATTTACAAACGAATTTCTGAAGAACCCAACTCCTTTCGAACACAAGATTCAGACACGAAATATAGTTTAGAAGTTTAATGGATACTAGCGCCATCCACGTTGCCAATATCCCAAGTTTCCTTGCAAAATAGCGAAGAAACGTGTAGAACGGATGTTATTGAAAGAAAGAAGAGTCTGAGCGTCGACGATCAGTTAATTAGGATGAAAAAGCAAGTTCGACAGGGCGGAGAGAGGGCACGAGGCTAGGATCTTCGCTTCAAATTTCCAAGTGCACACATCGCTAACTAGGTTACGTAACACAATTAGCGCCTCCGCTAATTTCTCAGCGCCGACTAGGCAACCCAGCCAGGATGGTAGTTCACTATTAATGGGCAAATACAAAGCGTCGACTATCTGGGACGGCTGTTCTCTCTTTCCCCTAACCCTCTCTCAGTCTCTCCTATCAGCAGAGACAGTGTCCCAGCACGGTTTACACGTGAAATTGCGCTCGCGCACACGTCTCACGATGCGTTCGTCCTGCGTGCACTTATGTTCCCGAGGAAAACTATTAAGAAGAGGGCGTGACTTCGTGGAAGGGGCGCGAATCGATGTAATTACTGGAATAGTGTTGGTTGTTTGATGTTTAATTGGAGCATCTACGGCTGAGTTTTTGTTTATACTACGGCGAATTATTGGTTCGAGAGTATTTGCGCTGGCTTTCGGTCGCTTTCAAAGGCTGGGTTAAAGATAATTGCCTCTAATTGAAACTTTATGCAGCGGGGACTTTCCAAGTCGCGCAACTTTCAGATTGCTGATCGTAATAAGTTTATATCGGTGCGTTTATGAAGCAGAAAAGTCTGCAGCATATACAGGGTGACCTGTGATACGTGGAACTTGTTTTAAACATTGATTCTATGCCTGGAAATGCTGAAAAAATGTATATAAATGTACATCATGTCCATTCTTCGATGTGACTAGTTTCGTGTACTATTATTTAAGATCAAATTGGCCGCTTTGCATTTCCAGACAAGCTTGAAGATATCGCGTGTTTGTCCAGTTACTAGGCATTTCTAACAACAAATCGTGATCCCTTGTGTTACGGTAATAAATTTGTCCACATTTATAGAAACACCAGTTTATTCATTCAAAATATAGAATTTAACAAATACAGTTCCACTACCGGAAACAATCATGCATCATTTATATTCCCAACTCATTTCAAACCAGGCCAATTTTTCCCAGCCACGTTACAAACTACCCTTCCCACGCTTTTAGAGAAGGGAAACGCGTCCTCGCGGAAAACGAATAATAATAGCAACAGTAAAATAAAAAGGAGTAAAACGACGGTGGAAAAAAAAAGAGAGGAAAAAAGACGCGAGTCCAACGAAGCGAAATACCGTGCCGCTGCTGTTGAAGGCTCAACGCCGACCGAGTTTTTCAGCGTGGCATTACCGATTTATATTTTATATATAAATCGCCGGATTTACCGTCGGATATGTGCGTTTTTAGTGTATATCCTTGCAGCGAGAATGCACTCCGTCAAACGTTCCCCCGCTCGGGAGAAACATGGAAAAACGTGGCCCGTATTTTCCGCCTTTCTGTTTTTCACCAATCCCATCCTCTGCTCTTCCCTAGCGTCCCTACCGTTTTTCGTTCCCCGCGCCCTGTTTCTCCGTGCTTTTTGCCATGAAGGGTGCAAAAGCAGCAACGGGGATGGAAAGTGTTTCAGGTGAGTGGAGTCGAAGCGCAAAAGAGGGTGTGAGCGATGATCGGTGAACTTTTTAGAAGGTTTGCGCTCTTGTTAAATCGCGAACACACGTACAGTTCGAACCAAATAGTGATTTCTATCTGTCTCGTGGGCGAGAGTTTGCCTAGACGTTGTCAGGAAATAATCGCTGATGTCGGACGTTCGGCGCGTCATTAATTAAGCGCGTGTTAGTTCTTTTAATGTACTTTCCATCTGTACAAAATTTTTTACAGAAACGATTGATTTTCATAGAAATACCGCGACCATGCTCTTGTGAAACAGGCTGCATATTTATATGGACTTTGAAATAAAATCGCAAAATTGCACAGGATGCACATAAGATGAAAAGGTATACAAAATATCCAATGTACGGTAACCTTCTGTTATACTTGATGGGTAAAATTATCACCCACCGTATATCATATCCCATCTCATCCCATCCCATCGTATTCCAAAAATATGAATTTGCATAAAAATTCGCAATTCAGTTATATCAAATACAATAGCGTGCGCATACTTTTTGTAGCCATCGTAGGTATCTGTAAGTGACGATATGTGTGTCAGGAACGATCTCAGCTGTCATGGTGTCAATCTTCGAGGAAACTTCGACCTAACCTAGCGTGCGATCGAAAATTTTCCAATTATCTGAGTAAACACAGATGGCGCGTCGCTCGCGAGATCATGGCGTGCAAAATTAATCGGATCGGCTCCGCTCGAAGCGGTCCGAGAAATCTTTTTGCGTGACCCGGGGAAAGGAGAAAAGCAGGGAAAGAAAAGGGAATGATATGTTTCTTTCTTTCTCCGGTGTTCCAGAGGGATCCACGTGGAAGGTTAATCAGAGTCGAGGTAAACAAGCGTACGGCCAGCTCGCCTGGTAATTAGTAAGGTCCGTTAAAGTGGATTCCGACACTAGCGCCGCAAAAAAGGAGTGACACGAGGACGATTAAAAGCCTGCTCGACTTCGCGCTCCCTTTTCGTATTTCGTCCCCACTGCTGGTCTTCGTTTACAGTTCTGATGACAGCGTTTCACAGAATCCATGCTATTCACGTTTTTTTAATTGGTTTTATTGGCTCCTCGTTTATTTCGAATTTGGTGATCCTCGGTTATTTGGTGTATTGTTAGAAGAAGTGTGATTGGAGTGGATGAAAAATTGAAATGCTCTGACGTAATATTCTGTGTATTGTGTTTTCAGAGAAAATTGGCAATTGGATGGGTGGATGTTATAGATTTCATTTTTTAAACTCGGGCTGGGTCCTGTATTTGAAATCGGTTCGATGTTTCTCGATGTTTTCGTAAAAGATTGATCGGCAGGTTGTTACTGTAGGGATTCTGTTCGAAATATTTCTTTGTATACTGCGTATAATAATATACATGCATATATATATATATATATATATATATATATCGACATGGTATTTAAAAGAATCAGAGGATCATCGCTCTGTCATCGCTTTGGTCTCCTCGCCCATTCCTTGCATCTACTGTGTTTTCTACCAATTTTGTCAAAAATATTTCCCGTATCAGTGTGGTTTCCGGATATTTCAGTTTCTAAAACCGAGATCTATCTCTCTGCTACCACAAATCTACTAAAGTGTCAGGATACTTATGAGGGATGAAATACGCCGCAAAAGAAACAAGATCCAATTTTCTTTCATTCCATGTCTGTCTACGAAATTTCAAGGTATACAACCAGACAATTATTACCCTCGTCCAAGGCAGTCGGACTGAAAAGACTACAAGCGAGGATCGCTGTTGAAAATCGCTTCAGAAGCTGTTCATTCACGGGCAAGGCCGCTCTCTCTTAATTCCCTTCGAGATATCCCGTCTCGTCGAGCGAAAGAAATCCGATTAGCAGGCCGCGGCGGTGCCCCTGAGCCCGTGAATCATAAAAATACACGGGATTACAAAAGGGCTGATGATTATCAACGTGGAAGCGCCGAGGATCTTTCACCTGACTGCACCTTATCTCTCGTACACGTATTCTCGTGTACCCAATACTGGATTCTAGGGTAGAAGCGAGTTTTGCCATTACCTTTATCAATGTAAATTATGCTATCTGTTGAATATTAAAGTACACAGTATTATACTGCGGTACGTCGTTAGTTTATGGTAGCCTATAGCTATAACGAGTATAATAATAAATATAATAATAAATGACAAAATAACTAATATACTGGGCTAACTGGTAATCTGTAGTAGTCTATACTACGTTCTACTGACGTTCTACGATGTTTACAACATCGTATACTAAATTCTATGATACTATATTTGATCTGAATAAAATTGTACGATCTGCAAGCAGAGAATGGGTCCGAACGATACGTAGAGGAAGGTCGTGACCACGACTCCTCGTGTCCACCCTCTGATTCTTGGTTTCACACTCGGTCGAGCGGGAAAAGGAGAGGCTGACAGGGTGACAAGGCTGGATGAGGCCTAGTCGTGCGTGCAACCCTACATTGTTTGCATTCAGAACTGTTCGAATGATGCTGAATAGAGATAGAGGATGGAAATCCGTTTGAATTATCTTTGGCGATGGTTAGAAAAGCGTCTTCCTTGTTTGGGAACAATGATCATAGAACAATCGAGAAAAGATTGAGAGATCAACATTTTTATTCTAGAAATATTAAATAAAATCAGGAAGCAGAACATTTGTCGCCAATTCTTTATTCCGAGGTCTTAATGTCAGTAATAATTACTTAACCTGTGTATAAAGACAATTGTACGGTCTACGTTTTAGAAACTTGCAGGTTCAAGGAGTTGGAGCTTCTCAAGATAAACACATTATCCGCCAGCGTCACGCCTTCCTCTCAATTTATACAACTCGGCCCGCAAAAACGGAGAATCGCGTAAAAGAGAGGAGAAAAGGAGGTCGCTAAATCTTCATAGCGTTTCAATTACCTAATTGAATTCTCCTGCGTGCCAAGTCAGTCGCCATCGCGACGTGAGCCAACTGGCTTCCTCGTAGGTTAAAATTCGAGTAAACATTCTTAATTTGGCCGATGCCATTAAAAGGTAAATAAAAAAATAGAAAATGAAATTTGCGTATGTTTTTACTCAAAATTTCGGTTCCATCGCACGTTACGTTTATCATCGCTATAAGAATATTTGGTCTTCTTTGGTCGTCTTGAATGAACTATCATAAAAGCTGCGATGGCGAAAATTTATAAAAAAAGACAAAAACACACAACAACAACAAACACCGAGGAGCCTAAAAATTGAAAGTCGGGTCTACAATATCTTCGGAAAATATTTTATATATATACGCGAACGCTCGCAATCTCTAACCCAAACTCCTCAGACCCAAAAAGTCAACTGAAATATCGAAGACTAAGGTTGGAAGTCGGGTTTACGGCAGCCTCGAAAAACATCTCACGAATGTACGTAAACAGCCACAGTTCTCCATCTCGCAATGCTCGGAGCTAAAGAAACGAATCAAGTACAAGTATCCAAGCCTAGTCTAATTGGAAGTCATGTCTGCAACACCTCTGGAAAAAAAGATCTCTCTACAAGAGCGATTATCTCGCAATCCATCGCTATCATTGCCTTACAAACCATTAACCAAAAGCGTTGGGCACCAAGGATCGTCCGCGTGTAACGTTAATTCCTGAGAGGCACACACACACGCGCTTATGGATGTACACTTTCGTTGGAAAGTTACAAAACCGCCAGAACCAGGGACGAGGTACGAACGAATTCAACGTTCCGCTTCGGGCCATCGTCTCTCTCTCTCTTTCCCTTTTCATCCTGTCTTTCTCCTCCTCTGGTCCCTTTCCATGGCCCCAGCCACGGTCTGTAAACGTGCATTTTCATCGTCGCAAAATTAGTTCTCTTCCGATGAAAAAGCTTACTTCTATCGGGGGAGAGAGCGCGCGTGCAACCCCCCTTTTTTCCCCTGTGTAGATTGCTTCAAAGCAAATACTCGCCCTGACCCACCGCCCCTCGCTCTCAAGGTATGGCCCCGCGAGGAAATTACGGGAACCGGAGGTAAATCTAACGAATTTCCATTGTAACGCGATGCAGCCAGCCAGCCTGCAGGCTTCATCTTGATTTTTCGAGACAACGGCGGACCCTTTCAGCCGTGAATGCTGTGTATCGATCCGGTTACCTACGATGGGTCTCTTGTGTTTTCCCTGCTGCGATTCCTTCGTCTGTTGCATGAAGGTGCACGCGTGTGAAAATTTGATCGAGGGATCGATAGAAATGCGGCAATTGGAGCGCTTGAATGGTGAAGATTATGTGCGGATTTTCATGCGTTTAAGAAAAACCTCCGACGACACCTCTGAAACTAATGCAATTCACACAAGCGTTTCTTCAGTGATTCTGGCGGAATCGTTGCAATTCAGGAACGCGTATATTTGTAAGAAATTATAAAACAGTGGCCTAAGAGACGTTTTCGTTCCTGCTACCAAACCAAAAGACTCGAAACCGTCTTCGCCAATGGCCATCCTTCGCCAACAGCGAGCCAAACATAGACAAACGTACAACAAACATGAAATTCGCCAATTATTTCTCTAACGATCGCGGTGGAATCTTCTGCAACGGCGATCGAATTATTTGTCAAAGCGTCTCGCAAAGCGAAGAAGGCTCAGCTCCGCAGAGTAGGAGAGAGAAAAAGGTCAACAGTTAGCTCCAGTAGGATCGTATCGCGCAACCACGTTGTCGACAACGGTCTTTACATCATTGTCCCACGGGAATCCATGCCATTAACGAGTTTCGAGCTTCTTACTTTCCATCCGCTGAACTCTCGGGGCGATCCTCTGAACTGTCGCCTAGGCGATGTGCTTCAATCGACAAAGACAGCTTGCGCGAGGCTCGAACCTGCCAATTAAGGTAGTTATCAAATTCAATGGCTCAAAGGGAATAGCTGATCACGAGAACTGAATATAACCAGGGACATCAGGACGCCAGGGCTTGCTAACCTTTTTTACGCTGTGTCATCTTTTAGCCTGTTCCACTTGGAAGATCGATGTAAGAAGCTTCGAGCTTCTTGCATCGCGCCTTATAAACGACTCGGAAGTCGTTTGTGCTTGTCGTCATTAAAACAGTCTTTGCCTTCGTCTGATCGCTCGTTCAGACGTTCAGCGTGCTCGCCGATGCTTCGAAGTGTGGGCTTTTCGCTGCTTGGCAATAGGAGAAGCGAGGAGAAAAAATGATTGGAGGATGCTCTTAATACAAGGTTATCACGACATTGCTGTATACAAAGTGTGCTCGTAAGGATGGTATAATCCGCAGGAGGACGAGTTCAGATCTTTTCTCGATGAATTTCTAAATAACTCAACGTAATAATTAACGTTATTGCCAACATTGTGTTTCAACACGGTGAGGCCACCTTTTCTGATAATACGTTGAAGAAACAAAAATTCTTTCTTCGAATTGAAAAAAGAAAAAAAAAACAGTGGAGGAAGGAAACGATAAGAGCCTCAGATAGTAGAAAGGGTCGACAGGATAATATTTTCAGACAGCCACGTCTCATTTTCAGAAACTGCAACGCCTAAACTAACATTCGTATTACGAAGCGCAATGAGAGAAGAGAATTGGTCAAGCGTTTAAAGTTTCTTCCTTTGACGTCGTTTTGTTAACAACCAATGGCGATCGCTCGTTGAAAATTCTCCGAGCGTCCGTGATTCTCATCGACGCATGAAAAATATGTAAGGGGTTGAAAGTTGCTGACAACAATGGACTTTGAACAGAGTCCCAGCGTCATTGTTCTCCTGACGGCCATTAACAAGTTTCTAGCTACTTAGGCGACGTCCGCCGTCGTTTTGCGAGTTTGCAAAGCGATGGCGCTTCAATCGAAAAGCGGCAGTCTTTCCATGTCATCAATTAGCTGGAAAATACCGTGGCGCGTCGAAAAGTGAATTATTAACGACTGCAGCGTTTCCAGGAACGCCGGCACAGCCTGTTCCCTTCCAATGTTAACCTGCACTTTTCCCTTCTTTCTTCCCTTTAGAAATTATTCGTTCAAAGATCAATGATTTGTAAAATCTATGCGACGTTTGTCTCCTCCTCCGGACTGTCTGTTGTCTTCATCTTCTTTTTTTATTTTAGACCCCCCTGAAGAGTCCCTTCTCAGAAAAAGAATTGTAAAGATTCGTTCTATTTAAATCCATCTATGTTCCCCTGTCTGATCTATTTTTTTAGAGATCGTCGTTTTTGTTGTCAGCATTCATTTACTAAATCCTTAAACCCTTCTCTAGGTGCGCTTTTACGAAGACAGAGGCTGAACTCGAAACAATTACTCCTCGCGCAGGGTGACAGATGGGTCGATGGCCTTTTCCTGCGTTCTGGCACGCGTTCCAGGTCATGTTCCTCAACCCTTCTACACTCGATTCGCCACTTGTCCAGTGGTATGTGACTCGTTTAACGTTGTGCAGGCAAATCTTCGTGACAATCCCTTCGTGTTCATCGGTCTGGCAACTCAAAACGCGGTCTCCAGACACGCGGACACTGTTCTCAGGGCCAAAGTGCAATCACCTTCTACTAGGTTGCTAGAGGGGCAAAGGAACCGCATCGGAGAACTCGATGAGACTTTCCCCTTTCGACTTAATTGGCGGCTTCGAGACTAACGGCGCCGGCCGACTACGTCGATTGAAGTGCCGCTTTGGCCACGCTCGTCGACTAAGAAGCTGGAAACTCGTTAATGGTCCTCGCGAAACAATCGATCGCCCCTCCAGATCTCGCTTGTTTCCTTTTTTTCTTTCGTTTTTGGAATGGCTACGCGAATTGATGAATTCTTTTGGATAAAGTGGAGATTCTAATGGATACGGGCTCTATCGAGATTGTAATTCGATTTCTAAAAAATTCAACGTTCCAACAGCTTTCTTATACGAGAGCTTTTCCGCTCTCGTTTCGTTCATTCGCGGCAACATTTGCGTTAATTGCGAATAAATCATCGTACATTAATTCTGTTCGTGACGATCGTGCGAGGAAGGTTTAGGAAATTCAGGTATGAATAGCAATTGATAAATGGACCAAACACTGTGAGTAGAAGAACAACGAAATATGTGCGGTTAGTTAGTCTGATAGTGAGTTATGTATGTACTGGCTAATTGTAGCGATTAGGTACATAAGTACCTAGAGGACTGGACTGGAAAGTGGGTCAACATGTTTCAGTTCCACGAGTGTCACAAACCAAATACTCATACTTTGGAAACCGTCTGGACCACGTAATAGTTTATGCAGATGCTACACTGTAGTCATTTTCTAAGTTACGTATATAAAATTTAGGTAAGGATCAGTTAGGTTTCGTGGTTTGTGCAAGACTACATTAGACGCGAAGAGTATCGATAAAGTTAATTTAGTGTAGAGGAGTTTAAATTGTAGTCGAGTTTGGCTAAAATTGCAGGGCATGGATAACACAAAGTCAAAGTTTAAGAATTCACAAAGTAAAGAGGAGAAGATGGTTGAAAATATGGTTAATCAGAAATGTATAACAACCAACATGACGCTTGATATTTACCATAAATGATTTTATAAAATATCCGAGACTGTATAATTTAATAAAAGGCACTTTCCAACCATCTGTTAGAAGCTTAAACGAGACTTAATGTGACTAACAGACTCTTACGAGCGAGCTAAATAAGTTTCACATGAAACTATGTTGCCTAGCTGCTGCACTAGAATCGGCCACTTTTAGCGATAGTAATAAGCTACGCTAAGGAATTTATTACACGCGCGACCAACAGATATAGCATATTCCTAATGGTGCATAATGTCCCGGAACGAGATCGTAATCCAGATGAAGATTACCATTTCGACCATTCAGAACAATTTCGTCTGTTATACGATTACGATCCTTTAAGCTGTTTATTACCAAAGTTAGCAGCGCCCGGGAAATATTTACGCGCTTCCGGCTTATCTCCGACAATTCTTTTACGGTCCATTCATATGCAAATTAGCCGTATAGTATTAGAATACGCAACGATGGGAATTCAACGTCCCTTTGCTTAATGTCTGCCAATCGATCAATTGACCGATCACTATCCAGTTTTCCTTCTACCGCTTTAGTTAAGAAGTTTCGAAGTCACTTTTCCTACTTCTATGTTAGCACATACGAGGATCGATATTTAAATCAAGATCCAATTTTAATATCGCTTCCAATTTATCCTGGTTGTTTCTAAAAGTATTTCTAACTATCTCTATTTATTCTAGTATTTTATTTTAATATCGTTTTCCACCTGTCCTAAGTCGACCTATCATATTCTGTGTCCTCATGATCTCTAAAATTTGTATAAACGAGCTCATGCTTCCCCGAACTTCTTCAAATTATTTTTACGATACAATCGCAAAATCACGCTATGGCATTTTCAAATATGCATTCCATAAGCTCTGACAATTTTTGGTACAGAATGGCGTCTCCTCCAATTCGTTTTAGCTGCTTTTACAAGACAGAATAGTTACATAACCACGATAAAACAAACTCTAATTTCCTAACTTCTATGCAGCCCTAAAGGGTCGCCGTTCAATGATTAATTACGCAAAGAATAAAAGCAATAGGAACAACGCGTACTCCTGCTTTGGTATTTCCTTCAGAAGGGACGAGAAGTATAATTTATCTGAACACGTGGCGCCTGTACGAGGACAGGCTTAAAACACCGTACACACAGTGCGACTCTCGTTTCGCTACAAATATCGTACGTATGTCTATTGTCTTGTCTATTCACTAATATCGTACTACTTATTATATAATAAATATTATATAATATTATATCTAAATTCTGACGCAAGAAGAGGCAGAGCTCAAGTTATGCAACGAGGTATATGAGTATCATCGTATGTAGAATCCTTCAAGATCCGCAGTCCACAGTTGGCTGCGAGTTAACTCTAAAGGAATGATCCATGCCAGCCCGCTATATTTCCACGAGTTATAGCAACTCATTCTGTCCTGGTATTATTCTCGCGAAGGTTTCACGCCAGACTCCGTGCAACAAGGGGTGGATTAACGTCTTTTGCGCCTCGTCCACAGCCGGGCCAGGCTAATAGAAAGAGGAAATGGATCCAATTCGACTGTTTTTCTGGCCTGGATGCTCCGTTTTCACGGCTCGTTGCACGAAAGTGAGGGGTGGCATGTTATGGCGCTCTGTTTGCACCCTTCCACGCACCTCCTTTTGCGAACTGTCGATCGGCGAAATGATTTACGACGCTGTAATAGCGGCCCGAAATCGTGGCGCCGGTTTTACCGTACGGTTCAACCCTTTGACGACTTGTGATGCGGTCGAGAACATTTATTAACGAGTCTTTCCTCGAGTGATCGTCTTGGTACAGTTTTTCCCATTTGGGGTTGTTGCAGAGGGGAGATTTATGGAACGCGAGAAAACGTGTTTTTCGGTGAACCGAAGATTTTTGGGGGTCTCATAAGGGTATTAGTATAACATGGCAATTCTACGTTATGGGACTATAGTTCAGTATTCTGTTTTTCATTATTTGTAACACATTATTTATTATTTGTAACATAATTATTTGTAAATTTGAAACTTGTCTCTTTTTTTTCCCTAACGGATATCATTATTTCAAATTTCATTATAAGAGCGTAAAATTTTTAGAGTTTCCAATAATTGTTTGTCTCGTAAGAAAAATTGTTCTATTTTTTAAGTTTCATAAATCGTGCAATAGGCCCGTGAATTTGGTAGGTTAAATGCCGAAATAAGGGGTCTATTTCGAGGATAATGGAGTCGAGTATGAAAAAGGAGCTCCACGCTAATTTATTCCCCGATGGCAGCAAGAAAGGTATTCATCGGCCTGTCACACGGTCGATACGCGGAATAACAAGATGATTGCGGACAATATAATTTATTCCGCGATTACAGGATAAGAAACAGCAAGAATAACCACTTACAGGCATGCGATGTACCAAAGATGCACGAATACGTCAGCAGAAAGCAAGTCAGTTCTAATGGCCACTTCATCTTCGAATCTGAAACAGTAAAAATAGAAACAACCAGGTCAGACATCATCTAATATATTAATAATAACTTCTTCAAGTCTCCGTCGACGTAATTTGAAATTTGTATTATTAGCTCACAATCTAGTATGTACATGGAGACAGATACAAGAGTCTGATAATATAAAAATGCGTTCCACTTTCAAACCAATATTCAACATTTCAAAATACATTTTTAAGATTAACTTCATTTGAAAACTTTTAGTTGAGGAGCTAAGCAAACGGTGATGCTTTCTTAAATTCTTGATAATCGCGACAGTAGTCAACGCACAAATAGTGTTTTTGTAAACATAAAGCTCAAGAATCCAGCGATTGCATAAATAGCTATTGTTATATATTGACAGTCTGGCAGCCAAGTTTCAGATACTCAGGAGCTCCAGAAACTCAGTTACAAACTGTCTCCCCCAAGGAAAAATAGTCCATCACCGAATATCCAACCGTCTGATGCATCGAATGCTCGGCACAGGGGTCATTATCAGGTTTCTGTCGAGCGAAAGAATGACCAGTGGAACAGTTTTGGTTGACGTGGGCCTCCCCTAATTACAGGACATCGATGTTTGGAAACGAACATGATGGTTCGCATTAATTCGCCACGAGTGTGCTGTTTCTCAGAGTTTCGTGAGGGGTCGTTGAATAAACCGTACAGCCTGGATAAGTATAGAAGGCCAAGGCTGATATTAGGCTGGACGTCTGCTCAGTCGCTACTCTACTTTTCTGTCATTTCGAATCGATCAGCTCGCCTAACTGCTTCCGCAGTTAGGCTTCAGCAATGGAAGGCTTTTTATAAGCAACGTTAATGCCTAGGACGTGTTTCTTGGGAATAGGTAATTAGAAAGGGGAATTTCAGACGTTTTCCTTCGGGGCACGAGGCGATTGGCAATCGTGATAGGGTTAGGTTATTACGTAAGTGGCGCTACTTGCGATTTTCCATTAGTTAAGGTTAGTTTATCGACGCGTATAATTTATTAGTAGTCTAAGCGATCCTTGGATTCCTATATTTCGATATTAGTCCGATTTTGGCAAACAACGAACATTTTTTAACGATTTAGAAAGATATTTAGATAAATTAACCGCATCGTTGTACGTATTAGAGGTTACATCTTACAATTCGACAATTTTATCACACAATATCGTTAATAGGGTACGCAAAGAAACTTTTTGTAATTTGTCTCGGCAGTTTGAGTACGGAGTCATCGAACGAAATAAATCAGACTAACTCTCTCGGCCCAATTTCAAAGTCCTAGAAACAGGCAATGGAAAAGGGGTATCGTTCGTAGGAATCCAATTCAATGCAATCGAGCGAGAGCGACGCGAAACAATTCGCGGCGATGGAAGGGAGATCAATGTTTCAGGAATATCGAACCGGAGGGTGGCCATAAATTCGCCATCTCCTTGAGATCCTTGGAAACCGCGTCACGAACAAACAGTTCCGTCGCGCCCGTGGCGCATCTTCCATTTGATCTTCCTTCCTTTTGTATTGAGAGAAGAAAAAAGACGCTAGCAATGGGAACATGGGGAAAAAGCACGAAGCTAATATCCAAGCTTTTATTTTTCTTTATTAGCTAGATATCATGAACGACCTATCAACAGTTTTTGGTATCTGGCGAGCTCTACTCTTTCGTGTCATATCGCGTTCTTTCGTCTGTGACTCGTAAAGAAATATATGTGCTAGATTAGAAATTATATCTGCTAATAATATTCGCGTCTGTTTCATATTTCGCATCTCCTATAACCAACATGAGCTTAATTTCTCTCTGTAATTTCTGAAAAGAACCAACCCCATCCTTACGTTCCAAAGTCAGAATTATACTAATCATATCGACATCGGCTTAACCCCTGCCCACTTCCTCCCACCTAATCAACCCCTCTATACTTGCCCCCCCCATCTCCAAAAAAGAATCCACCTGCTTTCAAGAACAATACCAAAAGATGAGCCAGAGGGAGAGTGAAGGACTACCCCCAGCAAAACATTGCTCGCAGAACACAACCCAGTGGAAGAGAAAAGGACAGTGTTATCACCGCGAGGAGCACAAAGAGACGCGGCTAAGTGGAAGAGAGTCTGGTAATTTGCTTTCACCGCGAAGAATAAAAAGGGGACGGACGATCAGTGGGCGGATTAAGGAACGCTTGGATTTTCGAAGGAGCGGAAGCTAGCAACGCGGAAACCGGACGTCGAGCAAGGTCTTTCCTTGCTCGTAAGGACAGAAACAGACGAGAGGAGAGTGGAGCTAATATCCTGCAGGAAGAGGAGTCTTTATTTTTCTTTATTAGCCCGGCAACAATGGCGGAGTACGCGCGCCAGTGTCAATGGTCTGGCTTTTCGCAAGCTCGAGCAAGCCTGCGAGCCAACCAAGCGAATAGGACGAAGCCGCATCTGCGGATTCCCCCAGCCAGGGTGGTTCTCCGTTGTCTGCATCAGAAGAACACATAGCTAGTGGCTACAAGCTGGAAAAGAGTTATGGCAGGGAACACGGAGTGGAATGATATTAAAAAACCGAGGGAGGAATTGCGTGGCTTCCACGACACTGTATCACCCGTCGAATTAATGTTGCAGTAAGGACACCTGCTTGTGGCGGATCAGACGCGGGATGACTGTTCTTTGCGATAAACAGCTGGGTCTTCGTATATTTGATTCTGCTTGGATTTTGTGGTTGAACAGTTTTCACGTGATTAAGCATAATTGACTTGTCAAACCAGTCTGTTATTTAGTTGGATCTTGCGTTTCTATGGTTTTGGAATATTTGACAGTAACTGAAGAGGTTTGTTAAATGAGTCGTATACATAGATGGATTTTTTATTGACCGTTCTTTGAAGCTAAATAGCTGCGCCTTGAATATCTGACGATGGTTAAATTCTGTCTCTACGTAGATTTTGCGTTTGTATGGTTTTAAGACGTTCGAGGACAACTGAGCAAACCAGAAAATGAAAAACACTCTCGCTCTAAGAGAGTCCCTCGAAAACGTCCATATCAGAGCAAACGCACCGAGTGTTATCTGTAATCAATAGCATCACGTCTCACAGTGGCAAAGGATCATCCCAGAGCGCCGCAAAATGAGAAACGCGAGAAACGTGTATATAAGGACGGGAAGGCGTACGTGGCGAAGACGAAGTCGGAGCAGAAAATACGGTACAAAGAGAAAAAAAAACTGAACGAGGAAAACAGGGAAAACGTGGCTCCCAATGTACGTAGGATAGGAAAAAAGAAAGAACTGAGAAATGGAGGCAGGCGACGAGGAGAAGAAAAGAAACAGAAGCTGGACGATGCCAGTTAGAAGAGAAACAGACCAAGGGAAGAAGAGAAACATCGCCTAGAGCGTCTCTTCGTGCGTCTCTTCGTGCGTCTCCCTGCTGTCTGCCCCTGATGGCTATGCAACCACCCTCGCTACGACGCTCTTCGGAACTCTACCTGCTGGCTCCTTTAAATAGCCGCGTGACGTTGTCAGCCACCGTATTACATTCCGCAAGCGCTCACATAGTGTTCCCTTAGTGCCTACATGTGTAACAGTCGTTCCAGCCGTAGATACGTTCGAATAGTATGGTCTTTTTCGTACCAAAGATATGGGTTTTAAAAGGGGACGTATGAAACACCGTTTATCTTTTTGAGGAAATTTTACGGAATGACGAATAGACCGTCGAATTTTAGACATTTATGGGAAATTTAAAATTCCGAAGGAGATGAAAACCAAACAAAATAAGAAGACAATGTCAGTCACACTTTTACTATTGATCGACAACTGCTAAATAAAAAAAAAAAACTGCTGTTCTGTAAATAACAGAAACTTATCGTATTCCTTTCCTCTATGGTATTCGGATACCGTCAATCTTAAAAACAACAAACTAACGATATCTCGTCCGATAAATTTAATTCCATTGCCTTGAGAGATTTGAAAATCGTGATCTCATTTGCATGCATGCACATGGAAAGAAATGCGTTGGAATACGAATCCATTTGTACGGTATCCTGAGGGACGCGATACCGAATAACACGATCCCCTGTGTCGACAACCCCATAATCCAGCCATACACTGTGCGTGCAGACTGCGTTATGATACGCGTCGGATTATGTACGCGGCTTAATGTCCTTGCTGACATGGTCGATCGTTGTAACCACTTCACCAATGCTACTACGCTTGAGATTGAAACATTCCAAAGAAAATAACGTGCAGCGAGCCGTTTCTAAGAATTACTAGATTGCAGAAGGTAAACCAGTGTCCCAATATTAATGCAACGAGCGAAATTCAATCCCAAAATGTCCAAGAATTTCTAATGGATAGACGAGCCTAATTGCATCAAATACCTTCGAATTTGGAGATTTCGCTGTGCGTAATGCTGCAACTTTTAGAGTAAAATTCGATTCCTTTCGTAGATTTTACATTTTACGTCGCTTATTGCGATAAACACATTATTTCATTCTACTGCTCTTCAAAACATTCAAATTTAAATAAAATTCGGTATTGTGTGCCAGTTCAAAGAGAGGCAGAGTTTTATATAATATTTCGTAGTACAACAAGTTCTCGCGTTTCCAATTTAATATAACGTTCATCACATTGTTGAACTTACCCCTTCGAGGAGTAAAATTTAGCCTGGCAAACCTGCACATTTAAAATTTATTACACAAGTCGAGAATGTCTGACGTGGGTGAGGAGGGGGTGGCTGAGGGCGGTGGTAGACTCGAGGAATTCGTAATTTAAAGCAAAGTAAATTCCGCGTAAACGCTAGTTTATAATTCTAAATAACTCTCTCTGTACAATCGATGTTAATTCGCGAATAAAATCTAATTAACAACAATGTGCCCCGCTCGTCTCTTGAATCGCCATATTTTTATTACATTTTTGCTCTATTTAATTATAAAATTAAACAAACTAGTAAAACGGTCTTGTACTTTCTCAAAATTCACTAGTATTATTAGTCGATAAATTACCGTGCTAGACGACTCAAATCTAGTAAACTGGCATAGCCATTGGAGATCTGGCATCAATAACACTAGAACTGCAGATGTTACTAGATCCATAAACCTCACTAGACCTCTCCTTCGTCATAACTGATACAAAGTACCAATACATACAAGCTGTTAATCCCAGGAACAGCTAAGAAATCTCATCCACGTCATAAATCCACTTAAGGGCCAAGCTCAATCCTCGGTAAAGCTCTATCCCAGTCGTTCATAAATTCGCCGATAGCTGGCTGGCTCATACATCATTAGGGGAATTTTGCGATCAACGGCTAACGCCATCGGGCAACCGATTACACTAGTTTCACTTCCCAATCGACTAATTCACGATTGCTTTTATAAGGTCCAAAATTGCATCAATTTGCATCAATGCATCAATTTTTATATGCCTGTATTCTTCAATACTTTAACACTATGAACTCATTATGAGATTTGACAAATTATTCAATATATCATGCTTTATGCGTTAAGCCTGTTAGGAAAAGTAGGAATATTTAGTTATTCTTTATTATTCTCTGTTATTAGAAATACTTTTGTTCCGATGTATACCCTTTATTAGGATTTTTATTTTTTGAAATATTCTTGTTTCTAAACGCTACAGCGAAAGCCTTCGACGGGAACAGACATTCTAATTTGAGAACGATATCGCGATGAAATATCACGCTTCGATGATGGCTCTGCTTGATTTCACTTTTTTTTCTCTCGCACGAAAACGCGACGAGATATTTCCACGACACGAAAATTTCACAAATAACATCGAATTCGCGACGTCATGTCACCGTGAAATCATTACAGCTGGTGATCGTTAAAATTAATGGACTCCTGCGTCCCGTGCTACATTTCGATCGTTAATGAGACGTACCCGTGACAGGAAATAAACGATCGAGCATACCTATCCATCGAAATGTTATTAAATTCGGTTCGCTTCTCCGCGCGATACTTCCGAATTAACGATTGATTAACAGCTATAGTCCCAGTCTGACTTTTTCTGGCCATGGACAATTCCTGGTCATTTACGATACAATTTTTCTGTTTTATAAAAATATTCTTTGAAATTCAAATTAACGAAGTTTTGAAATGTCAAAATTAAGGGTACGAGACATAGCGACTTTTGTTAGAATATAAAATATATATCCATTTTCGAGTTCCACTCTTTCATCTGTCTTTATGAAAATACAAATTTTACACGATCATGTTTGTTTTAACCCCCCTTCCAAAAAAACAAAAAAAAAAAAGAAAAAAGTGAAACTAAAAGTTCCGGCTGTATCGCACAGGAACAACGTGGCTTATTTTCTCGGTGCCACGTTCGTATGCATCGTGTACAGATTGAAATCCAACGAGACATCGATCGAGACGCGACGAAATTCCACGGAACGGGGTCGATGGCACGCACGGAAAAGCCTGGCTGCTCCTGCGAGCAGAAATACCACCGTGGAATCCTGCATTTTTTCTCTCCTCCGATATGGGGTATAGCCGAATATTCAATTAATCTCTCGAAAATCTACCTTGTACAAGGAGCGCAAGAGACATTTTTCTCGCGTGTAAACTACGATGTTTTATGATTTTGGTCACGTGATCTGTGTGAAACAACGGCGTCATGATAAGTTCCCTTCGATCAGATGACTTTATGACGCGGAATGATCGCTTTAGAGTAAGTTGAGAATTTTCACTAGTAAACTTATTCGTCTGTAACGACTAAATTTATTATTTTATTTACTTGAAGAATGACTAAAAGTTGGGGGAGGTTAAAAAGGAGGTTAAGTTGGGGATAGGTCGAGGTTAGGTTCAGTTCAGAATTAGTTCAAGTTGAGAATTTTCGCTAGTAAACTTATTCGTCTGTAACGACTGAATTTATTATTTTATTTACTTGAAGTATGACTAAAAGTTTGAGGTTAAGTTGGGGATAGGTTGAGTTTAGGTTCAGTTCAGAATTAGTTCAAGTTGAGAATTTTCGCTAGTAAACTTATTCGTCTGTAGCGATTGAATTTATTATTTTATTTACTTGATCCTTAAAGAATGACTAAAAGCTTGATTTTTTAATTTCCAATGAAATTTAATGCCAACTTCAACGCCGATTCAAATTTACTGCTAAAACGTTCGTAGCTTTTTAATACAGGAAGTTTTAATTAGATATCGACAGAAGAGCAGACGGTCGAACGATATATTTCCTCTTTTGCGATTCGTTACGTTCTACAATCGACTAAAGAAACCTGTAAATACAAGAACCAACGAAGTATAAAGCATAGGCCTTTGTTACACGAAACGTAAGGAGAAATAAGCAGAAGTAAAAGAAAACAAATGGAATTTCTTGAATAGGAAGTCGGATGATGCCGGTGATTCAAAAGCACGAAGTACGATATTTTATCGTCGTCACGTTTCCTACTGACTCTTGTACACGTGTAAATAATTTACGTTAGAGTTACGTACGTGTGCCTTGCTTCTTTCTTTAGCGCTTTCTCTAAAATTATTCTACGATATTTTATGGATTACACAACAGTTTTACAGACTGAACGATTTTTTTATATTAGCATTATCCAACTTATCTTTGTCGAATTATTTAACTTATGTAATTATGTTATTCGAGTATCAAGTAGAAAATATAGTACAAGCAACTTTAATAATAAATTGTACGAGGCAAAGGAAACGGAAGATGATACAACACGGTAGAAGGAAGGAAGCAAATCGTGCCAGATGCGAAGCTCGATTTGCGCTAACAGTCAAACTACAGTTTAGTCAAATATTGTTCAATGGCTTTCAAATGAGCCAATGCATAGCCCCGTTCACGTTTCAATCATGTACAACGCGTTGAATAATATTTGTCGTTGTAGCATGAATGAGGCATCCATGTAAATAGTCGGAACGAAATTACATTTGAATAATAAATTTTCCAGCGGAATAAATTTTTCTACAAATATTTTTATTCCTGTCTCGAACTGGTACACTATACCACCCAGACGATGCTATAGACACGAAGGAAATCTTTAGCCTATAAATATTATAATCCGCCACTCCAACCCTCTTAAAATATTCTTAACAAGCTTTACAGTTCATTTCGCAAAATGCTCGTTCCTCTCTGGTCCACTGATTTATAAACAAAAAGGCAGAAGGGAAGAAGAGAGGAGCGTAAAAATAAAGAAGAAGGGGAGAAAGTATAAGAAAAGTCTTTGCCCTAGGACCAATTACGAGCGAAACCTTGACAATCGCTGTCAAAAGAGACTATAATCCTCGGGAACGTTCAAACGAGCAGCGTTTCACCAACGACGCCATAAATTAATGCGCGACAGAACGAGGCGACTTCCACCGAAAAACCTCCAAAAAATAACAAAGAAAAATAGAACAAAAAAAAAAAAAAAGAGAAGCGATCCGGTTATTCTCCACGGGGCCGGAAATTTCCGGAAACACGAATTTTCATTGTGCCCGGAGCGGAGGTATCCGGAAACGATAACAACGAGCCACATAACCGTGCGGATAAACAATAGCCGACAAACAACGGGCGAGAATTCTGCATTTTAGGGGCTCATCGTGGCCCGCCAATAATGGACGCTCGAACGGGACACGTTGAAACAACTGTGCGAGCCCATCGGGATCAGGAGAAGTGGAAGAGCGACGCACTCGCTACGAGATACGCTTCTATGCTTCACGATGCCGAGGTGGGAATATTTTTCGTGGCTCTTCCTGTTTTCCCCAAGGGATACGTTCCAACGTTGGGTGTGAGATTCGAGATTTTCATACGCAAAGGAGCTTTTTGGCTAGAAAAGCTTTGGATCTTAGTGCTAGGTTTGCGTAATAGATTCGCAGCCACGCTTTTGCGAACATTACGATAGGCACTCGAAGAATTTTTAGACGAATTTCGTAATAGCATAATTTTTAAGAACCGTCGTAATTTCGCTTGGGGGATAGTCGTTCGTGTTTCTGAGAAAAGAGAACGAGAAAGAATCTTTGAATTAAACGAAGGATTCGCAGTACACAAGTATCAAGGTACGCTTAAGGGAAATAAAACGAACGAAAGAGACGATCACGGAATCGTGGATACTTGTTGAAATTATTAGTCGATTCGCAAGACTGTTTGCACCATAAAGAAATATTTTAATATCAATCCGTATGTTTCTGATAGATAGGGTCGTCGCATACCTACCCGTAATCAGTTGTAAGAAAAGTACGTTTAAAATTTCGAGAAACTGTGCTCGACGTGAGGCGTATTGATATAGCGTAACGCTGCATGTAACAATAACGCGAACACGGCTCGTTCCTCGTCCATCCATTTCTGTTTATCATGAGCCAACGCCCGCTTCTGATTAAACCGAATACCCATAATGAAGCCTACATGTGTAATCCTAGGCTGGGTTTATAAAAACGTCCTGGCGCACGCTGCCGTAGGAAACGGGGGAAAAGCGTGCAGACTCGTTAACTGATAATCGATAATCCTCATCCGCCTGGTCGGTCCACCTTTCCCACCCGTTTCCCCTGCATGTTGAACGTACAACAACGGACAGAAAATATCGACGCGATCCAGTGAGTACTATGCAAGCGATATTAAAGCTTTTCCACGGAACTCAGTGAACTTTTCGCGGCAAGCAGACTGTTGTAAATCGACGTAGGCGGAGGTCTGCGCCAACCTCGACGCTGGCCAAATAGAACAAAGGATATCGAATGTGTCGTGCGACAAAGCAGCGCCGCGACGCCGGATCATGCGAACCATCCGCTTGGCTAATCACAATGGAGCCAGAGGTAATATCGTGTTACTTATCCGACCGTGTACTTGGCCGGTATTTATTCTGATGAGTCTGGTTATCTCTGTTTGAGTAGCTATTTTAGACAGAACGACTATTAACGTGTTAAATCTAATATTGCTAAAACAGCGCTATAGAGTAGCTTGCGAACGTATTTGAACACATTGTAGACAAGCTTTACGTTGTATACAACACGCGTATTATGCGATATATTTTGAAATTTCATTGGCAATGTAACGAGACACGACAAATTAGATTTAGTAAAATATTAGTATACGGCATGAACAGCCGTCTCAGGCATCGTAAATTTCCAAACCCTCCACGCTGAAAAGTCAATTTTCCTCCTTTATCGTTTACGCTATTTGTCGTTCGAAATCTACAGATTACTAATTTATCGAAAAATTCAACGCGTTTCCACATCTACAACGATACAGTGAATTTTCAAATCTACAATGATAATACTCTAAATTTCCAGACCTGCGATAACACGGTATACCTATATCGAGAAAATTACTGATTCAATAGAAACCCGATAAAAATTTCATATTTAAAGATTTTATTTCCATCGAAATTGCCACCTAGTATCGAACCACGATCTTCCATATCACCGATATGGAATCAGACATTTCTTGAATTTTCAATTCGTCTTGGTTGAAATTGAAGCAAGACGCTGGTTGGAAGTCGTCATCGTGCATTAAAAAGGAGGGAGAAAAGAACGCAGAGGTAAAAATGTCGGAGGTAGTTGGTATTCCTACCGGAGATGTTTTCGTTAAGTTCCACCTTCATTTCTGTAAAACGTTTGCAGCACGTGAATACTTGCTTTCAAGCGTATTGTACAACTCTTAACCGCAACTAGGTCAGAGCAAACGTATACGCTGGATACTTTAATCTTTTATGTGATTGTTACGGGAATACTTGTGCTTCTCTATGTAGTTCCTCTTTGCATAGTTAACAACCTTCTCGGCAGATACACGCGTACGCGTAAGCTTTTCTCACGAGAACTGAATACAATTAGTGCCAATATTTTCTAATTAATGGAGCAGAAGGGACTCTATCAATTCGGGCACTTTTTGGCTCGTTTTAAAATCTTCAGTTTAGGAATTACGCGAGTTTCAAGAGATTGCGATAGACTTACAAAGGAAAATATGAATATTTGTAATTAATGAAACTTTGATAGAGAGGGAAAAGGAAATTCTTTAGATGTACTTAGAACTTTTATGTGTCTAAGGCATTTTATGTATCAAGTTTCAAAAGATTGTAAATACTTCAATATTTAATTTTTTAAATTATGCAAACTACGACTAACGAAGCTTCATTTTCATATCAAATTTTTAACAAACTGTATCATGGTATAAAAATATATCATTTTTAATTTATGCTATTCTTTCCACGTTGCCATAAGAGAATTCTAATTTCCTATTTATGTATGTAGTTGCCGGAATATCTTTTCAAGTGAATATAATATAAATTCTCCCTTCTGTGTTAACCATCTGAATTAATGATAATTCTAAAAATACAATTTTCGTACTACGCGATATTACCACTTCATTTTCCAATCTTCTCCAATTAACTACAATATCAATTTTAAAATTAGAAACGTTACCATGTATATTATATCTCTTTATAACCGGACAATAATGTTAATCAACAGCCTCATTTTCACCGTTTCAATTCTGTTTCTACAACGTGTTTCCATGTCACACATTCATTCCCTTAATTTTGTAATAATTTCATTCAAAACGTTTATTAATTCTCATAGTTCTACCATAGGTGAAAATCATTCGTGTTCTGTTACAGAAGCTGCTACAATACAGTAGAACTCCATTTGTCTGAACATGTCGAGGGACAAACAGTTTATATAATTGGAGTTCTATAATAGGGGTCTCTCTAATCATCCCCACTACCTAATTATCGTTCACCTAATAGGAGCTCGTGTTCAGATAAGTGAACTTAAGCGACAATAACTTAATCGGCCATCGATGAAAATTTCCCATAAATACAGTTCTGCCGTATTGTACTTTTGCAAGCAATGGCTAAAAAAGGACGCCAATATACATCCAGGTAATTTACTGCGTCTCGACGTTACAATCTCTGAGCAAACTTGCAGCTGAAACTCTGTTTCTGAGTCGTCGCCAATATCTACGGTGTCTAGATTACAACTTCACCGTGATGAGAAATGTCCTGACGTCTCGGGAATTAGGAAATCTTCGGATCAGGATCAGAGAAATGGCCAGGTGGCCGGTTTTGCTGCACGGCGGCCCTGAATTTTCGTTTTTCGGTCTGCAAGCTCAATTATCCGTCTAGCGTTGCGCTGTTCTTACCGGAAGTGCAATATACGGGCCATGGAATGCAGCCTCGCGATTACTCGTTTCTCGTGCTGCGTTTCGAAACACGGCGTGCGTGTTCCTTTTCGTTTTCGCTGTTGTACGCTTGCCTATGAGAAATCCCAGATCACGCTGTGTAATTATCGCTGCAATGCGCGCCGCGTTACGGCAATTTTGTTACACGCGCGTGTCTCGATTCGCGTGACGGTGGAACGTTCGCGGGATTAGACAAGCTCGAAGGGAAAGTGGTGCAAGATTTTGATCGTACGCAGCGTGTTGCAGAAACAATTGCTTAACAATAAGATTCTGCGAGTTCGTAGTATTTTTTCGTTTCAGTTTTTTCTTTTCTTTTCTTTCTTTTTTAATTTTTTAACTTTGCTCAAAATACTCTTCTCGATTTTATTTAGATCGAACAGCCGACAGAGTTAATCGAACAAACAACGGATAGAACTAGAACCTGTACGTTCGAAACACGCCTGTCCTGTTTTTTCGTTGTTATGAAAGCCTGAAACCAACACGTGACCAAGGTATCGCGACAATTCTACATTGTACATCAATGACAATTTGCTTTATTACACCGGTGACGCTGATAGCTAATCGCCCTCGTACACAACTGCCTATCTACGCGACGATGTATCGCGGGCTTGTCACTGCATCGTTACTTGCACGACTACAGGAATTATTTAACCGTGGAACACGAGGCTTTCGCTTCGTGGATAACGCTTGGCGATACGAGATCGGCGTTCAACTATGTGTCTCGCGGTGATCCTGGCCAACATTTTTTGATAAATGCCAGGGAGCATCGGCCAGGAAAACGTAGCTGATCGAATTACAGAGACTCGTGATCTATAGAGACACAGACGCTCGTGTTAGAGGGGATAGATGTTCGTGTTGAATGAGATTAGTAAGTGTAACAGCGCTACTTGAAATATTCAGAGAGGAAAAATGAACATTAATGACGGTGTGTTGCGATAGCGATGTAGGTTGATGTTAGGGATAATAGATGATCATCAGTTTCGTGGAACTTTGATGAAAGGTTACGTTATTTTCGTCTATATATATATATATATATATATATATATATATAAAATTATTATTTTAATATTAATATAAAATTCTATAGGGTCTTATCGTCCCATAAATTAATCTCAGCATTTTTACTAAAATTTTAACTTCATAATATATATATGAGACAGTATATATATATATATATATATGTAAAATTTGGCGTCGATATAGCTAGCCAAATATTTGACATAATGGTTCTGAGTAATCAGAACGATTAAGAGTTGATACTTTTTAATCGTTTCATATTTTAAGAAATTCCTTTGAGACTTACGCCCCCAGAGACCGGCGCCCATACAAATGAAAATAAATTTCTCTATAAAATGTTTAAATAACTGTTATTTCCCAGCCCTGTACTAATGATATATATTTTGATATTTTTTACCAAATTATTATCTTCTTCGCGTAAAACACGAAGAAATAGGAATTCGTATTTTTCTGCGACTCTTATACACTTTTTTTACAGACTTTACGTGTAAACGTACATAAAATTACAAAACACGCTGGTTTATTACAAAATAAGATTCTTCTCACGTTACGAGCTATCTGCCATTCTTAATACTCGCTAGAAATTAGAAACAAACTAGAAGCTCGAAGATTCAAGATGCGTTGGTCTCCAAGTGCCTATTTGTCCTAAAAAATGCGTAGTGAGCTCAAGACGGAATATAAACGTAACGCGTGGAATTCATTACGGCGCGGCTAGCTCAATTTTCGTCTAAACGTGACTTACTTAAGCCACTTTAAAGACAATTGCCGCAACCGAGTGCGAAAGATACGCGTTTTAGACCTCTCGTGCTTAATTGTACCCACTCGAAATTAAAACCTCCCCCCACCCCTACCACCACCAACGACCCACTCTCTTCGCAACTATTTTTCATGTAACCTCTCCTTATTTTTATCCATTACGCCGTGTTAGAGGCAACGAGAATTCCACGTTAAAGCACCTACAAAGCGTTTCCTTGTATCGTACACACGGCCCGATTAATTAACTGAAATTAATTAAAACGCGCACGATAATGGGCGGCCCCGTAACGACCGGCAAAATTAAAACGCCTCGCCACCCTAATTCCCTTTTCGACTTCTGGCTTCGTAGAACTATCACGCTCTACTTCGTTGTCTAGTTCTACTCGTTCGGTTTATGAGATGCAAATTTGCTCGTTTTTATCCCCGTGCTGCGAATACGTGAATTTTCTGATTTTGAATTCGACAAATTTCTCGACCTTCTAGTTTGTAATCACATTTCTAAATCCTAAATCAGCGAAACCCTTTAATCCTGGGCCGATAAGCGCGCGAAAGTTACAAGTTTGAACTTGTAAATTCGAAATCTATGAATCGAGTCACTGAGATTCTTTGACATTGAATCTTGGAACCTTCAAATTTGCGGATTTTTAAAAACTCTGAACCCTTCGAATCGCTAAATTTTCGAACTTTCGCGCGTTTCCACGTTCGAGTCTTTTAAACTTTGATCCTTCGACTTCCTGAATTCTTGAACTCCCTAATCTTTGAAACTTTATATTTGTAGGTTCCCGAGTCTTTCGGTTCTCGGCGCTTCGAGCTCATAAATTTTGTACATGCTCGCGTCTCTACGTAAAAACCAAAGTACCAGAAAGGTCCTTTGGCGATAACGCCAATGTACTAATTACACGTGCCATCGTCGTTACAGCGTAACTCGCGGAGCTATTGGTTGTTGACACGACTGCTAATCGATATTCAAAGCGAGTTCCCTCGAAAACTACGGGGACGTGCACTCGACTCGAACAGGCAGAGAGGGAGGAATCACTTCCTCCTCGACTTCGGCGTCGCATCGATTAAGTCGTACAAGTGGCAGCGTAGTGGCCTGATATTCAAGCAGAACTAAAGGATTCTTCGGATCGAGATCAATTAAACAAATTAATCGAGCACATCTCGAGCTGATAAGTGTCGTTCGCGATACGTCTTCATTGCCAGCAGCGGAAGGGCGCGTCTGATCGATGCGAACTAATTTGTCTTTTCCCTTACTCTCTTCCACTTTCTCTCTCTCTCTCTCTCTCTCTTGTTCGAGCAGTGTCTTTCTTCTACCTATAGACCTTTCTCGACGTGACAGATCCGAGAGTCTGGCTCCATTCCGTCTTCAAGTAATACCAGGATTAAGGATAAGTAACTTGGGCTGAAGTGCAATGGAAACTTTGCGGGTAACCTTACGTTCGTTGCCACCCCAGGCGTGCTCCTGATTCCGGAAAATATTTCGCGTCTTGGCTCCATACCGTCAGCATTCTAATAGTAACGCGATATTAACCTATTTGCCGTGGAACGTTATTAAAAGTCGAGGTAATTATTTTTTATACGTCTGTTTAATTGGTTATTTCCGAGGGAGCATAATTAAGGGGGGGGGACAGGAATAATCGGATTTTTCATATTCGATTCTTACTTTTTCAGGGACGAATATTGTTAAGGATCAGAATCAGATTAATTGTCAGTAAAGACAGAGGAAAGTAATTTTGCGATCAGGAGTAATTAATCGACCGATTATATTTAAGGGAATATTGTTAAGCACAGAAACAGATAATTAGTCTTTTCATTTTTTTTTTTTAAGGACAAATATCGTTAATTATTAATTTTTGCTGGTGAAACCGTTATTAATGGCAGAGGTTTTTACTATGTGTACAAGATACTATATACAAGAATTAAATTACATTTCCAATATCCAATTTATGATGACTTTGCAATTATTAACGCCTCATAATTGAACGTGTTTGACGTACTTAATACTGGAATGGTAGTGGGACTTTTATTGGTTAGTTTGCATCGGACAATGGATCTTATATATCCATTGATAATCCAGAGCTTTGTTGAGACAATATTATTGTTTCGATAGGAAACAATGAGTTCCTGTAATTGTCTTAGTATTGATAGTAATCTACTGACTGTTGCAATATGATGATACGGGGCCAAGTGTATGTGCAACCTATACAATACACATCCCATATAGACTATATGCAACTTAAGTACTTTAACTCATTACCTACTACAGTCTCCGTTTAGAAATTATACAATGAAATTTATTCGCAATTCGTGCAATCTAAATTTGCAAATTTTGCAAAATTCACAGCATCGAACATACGCATCTGATATGCAAAATTTCTCGCACAACCGGGCCAGGCTGTAACATAGAATTTTCAACATCCCATCAACGGATGTTGATACGAGCGTTGGATAAAATTATAGATAACATTAGCTGAAATTAGTTCCGCCAGAATGTTGTTTAAACTGGTATCCGAAGGAAATTAATACGATAGAAAATATATCAGTTGAAAGCATGGAGAAATTGATTTTAATGCCTGACAGCGAAAAGCAAACGAAAGCTTCTCGAATCGGAAGCTAGTACAGTTGCTTGTACGCCATAAACTTTACACAGTTGACATAATAATATTTCCCGACAATGAGCAGGGCGAGCAGTTCAGAAACCAGAGTATTATCCCGAGCCAGCATTGTTAACATCACTGTCACGTGTCCATTATCACGATCATTGTTTCCATTCCATATTATTCCTACTATATCCTCATCATTATTACCATGGCGTCGCTATCCGCCTCGTATATTACATCTTCGAAATCCTAAACCAGTTCCTTTTTAATCCTGTCTCTATCTAGCCTCTAATATTCGTTAACCTAATACTAAGGTTTAAATACCCAATTGTTTTAACGGTTCGTTCAACTCATTAAGGGACAACCGATGGTTTATCATAATGTCATAAATACATCAACTTCTTTATAATATTTCGTACAATCGTCAAGCGAAGACGGTAGGAATAATCAGGATAAAAAGTACCAAAGATATCAATATTAAATATATTTTCCAAAGTATCAAATTTCCTTACACTTTCCTCGTACCTAGAAGATATTATTATATATGTTACTTCATTATAATAAATCGTTCTACACCGAGTCAAATCTCAAAGTAACCAGAACACTCGCGAGTCTAACGCACTCCCACTAGACGCCCCTCTATTCTTCCACTATCACTCCATCATCCCTTCAGGCAGGCCGAAACTCCTCAACTATTTCCTCTTTAACCCTTCTTACCCGCGAAATGCATCCCTTTCGACATCGCCAGCATTTTTCCATCATCTTCAGCTCCCTCAAACCTAACCCGAAGAGAGGACAGGGGTAGCATTAATCCGAATCATCTAACTCACAAGACCTTCCACTTCTGCCAGAAAAAGGGCCATCTAATGATACATCTATCGTGTATATCATTCGACTCGAACAAACGGTTTGCATACTGCTAAGCTGCCACTACGCGATCAATAATATTCTTAATAATATCTTCGACCTGCTTTTAACTCCCTGTAACCGCATAGTATCAACGACGATATATTAACCTTTTGAGACGAATTGTTTTCTGACCGTGAACAGCGTAACGTAACATTCTCTTAATAATTCAACAATACGATTGTCCATTAACGAATGATGACGATATTCCGTATTATTACCAACATATCCTGGAAAAGTTCTCATCCCTAGTATCTGTCCATAAACACGCCTGAACATGGTGAGCAACGTTCGAGTAACGCAAAACACATTGATCGTTCGGGGCTACCAATGTGTCAAGGGTCCGTAACGCAAAACACATATTTTTCCGATGGTTTGGCGCGAGAATAATTGATCGTGGTATTTATTGCCACGCGATGAGACACGTCGGGTAATTCGAGAGCCACCATCGTTGCGGATCCTATTCACACGGCAACCAGCCAGCGCCTCACGAGTGCTTGCAGCTCTGAAGCGTCCACAACTGACAGACAGAAAGAGAGGGAGAGAGAGTTTCGCGCGCGGTTCCACGTTCGAATCCGCGCCAATACGCGTTCGTCACACGGAGAAATCCGCTTCTGAGCGAGCAGACCAAGGGGGTGAGATGAAAATGTCTGAGGGGCGAGGCTCGTAACGCGACCCCGTGTCGCTTCAACCAATGTCAATTCCATGGTGTGTGTCTACCTACGCAAGCGATAACACCTAACCCTGTTGTCTATGGCGCTGCCTCTTGCTCGGGAGGGTTTGATGAACGGATTCGATCGGATGAATACGTGATTTAGTTCTTTCGTTTTTCGATTTTGTTGCTCTATGGCATAATGGCAATTAGGAGGTTAGTATAATCATTGTAAGATACGTTTCTTTTATTCGTTTCATGGACTGTTGGGAGTTAGGGGGTTAAGCAATTATCGTGCAGTTGAATTGGATGAAATTATAAAAGCAATTGTGAAAGAAGCTACGGATTATTTTTTAATGAAAAGCACAATGAAAACGATATGGAAAGGAATCGGCAGATACTCGATTTGTTTCCTTCTTCTTCTGATTTTGTTGGTTCACGGGGTGCCGGGGGTTAGAGCTATTACGATATATTAAGATATATAAAAGCGTTCGCTTGAAATATTCTAAAATACAACAAAATTCCAGCTCTCATTCCGCGGAATAAACTCTCATCAACGAAGAGATAAACTTCGATCAAATTCGTGACAACGTGATTCCCTCTGTCCCTCGCGTACATCAAGATCGATATGGGGGCTCTGTTAGAAAAATTAGGATTACGTCCAAGGTCAGGCAGTAAGAATCCCTCACCAGAGATCATTCCCAAGAGGTTAAGATGGTCGCGAGGACTGGAACGAGGGCAATGGATACAAGAACCCGGTAAGTGTTGTCTGGCCGATCACTTCCGTCCTTTCGACGAAGCGTGACCAGTTGCTTGGCAACCAACGGTCACCCTAACGTTACTTTCACACCGAGATGGCAGGGGGCTTAATGGATACATATTGATAACATTTATGAGCCTTTCGAGCTTCGCTACAGCTCTATCGGTCTTCTTCAGTGGGACAGAACGATTGTTTTAAGTAAGAACGATTCAAATACACGGCCACACCGAGGCGATGATACCGGTTTAATTGGAAATCGATCTAGTAATCTGTATTCTTTGGCAGATTATATAGCTCCTTGTTAGACTCGTTTAAAGCTATTTACGAGCGAGTATACGTATATCAAACTTACATCCATCACTAACCATAGCTTAACGGATTCAGTGACATATCGTTGTGCGAACGTTTTCGGAGTCGGGCGCGTAAAAATAACCTTTATTACGTTATGTAATCATTTAGTAAAAGCAATTCCGCTAAAAGCCTGGGGTAGCCTCCGTCGTCTGCTTTTGCATAACCACGACACAGCTCCACGTCCCTTCTCTTCGTCATTCCCCTTCTCCATTCCCTTCCTTTGGTTTAGCAGCAATTACTGTCTCTCTGTTTTTCGAGTCTTACGCTCAAGATAATAAGCGTTACGATAATGGCCAAAAGGAACTTCTTAATCTTACGACGGCAGTCTTGGCTGCAGATTTCAAATTGAAAGTTTACAGGGGACCTGTGCCCACCCTTTTGCCCCGTGGACACGTTTCGAATTAACTTAATTAACTCTCTGGACGACGCTGAAAAATAACGTCGTAAGATAGAGGGACAGCGGTTAAGATAGGTTGGGTTACAAAACGGGAAGGACAGGTCTTTGGAACTATTCACGCGTTCAACGCGCTTTTGCAATTGTTTCACAGTCGGAGATTAACTGGTGCCCGTTTCTCATCGGTGACTGGATCGTTTGTTACAGTGACGAGTGGATCTGTTACGAGAGAAGCTGATAGACCCTCTCTAAACAATAGTCGGCTCTAGACTCTAAACTTTTTGAAAGCGGCTGACACCGCAGGTTAAGTGGTAGAATGGACGTGTCTTTGTTTTGCAATAATCTATTTCGTGTCTTTGAACCCTTGTCTGAAATTCAGGTTTCCTATTTGGTCCGTTTGTGTTGGTATCTGATGAAAAATTCATCAACGAATTGGGCTTCCAACAGGATTGTATATTCCGGTGTAAATTCGAGAATGCTTATCAGTATATTTTTCCCCAAGGAGAAAACGCTACACAGTTTCCAAGAATCTGGATTTGGCGGGTTTGTGGTAACAGTATGTGAATTTTGTCAAACAGTACGAATTAGTAGCAACACGTTGCTTTCCTAGACAGTTGGTAGACCGTGAATATAAATAATTCGTTGAAAACTTGCAATTAGTAACGAGTTTAAGAAGGTTTTTAACATCTTCGAAGGGTATCAAGTGATCGATAGGCAGTTCTACAAGTAACTGTCTCGTACTATAATACCTCTGGTTATGTCCAGTTAGTATACATAGTGTAAATGGACTTTATCAGACGCAACAACCCTTACAGATAACGACAGCGACAATTCGCGTCATCCATGAGTTTCAGAGTCAACAAGTTCAAAGTCCAACAGGGAACAATCCAAAGGTTGCCGCCATTCTCGGGTCCGAGTAACTCTAATATCGCGCAAGTTCGAAAATTACAGAAGTTCCGGAAGTTCGAGTACTTCATTCAGACGCTCAAGAAATTCCGAAGGTTTTACCGTAGCCGTGAATCTTAAACTACCCTGATCTTACCTCCCACGAACTTCATAGAGAACTCAGCTTACAAATAACCGTGGAATATTGTCTCAAAACGGTCCAATCGGATCTATCTCGACAGAATCATTACTGTCGGACACGTTGCAACAGCGGATGCAGACCTTACGATCAAGACCGTACGCTTGACTCCAACGTTTATCTATTAATTTTCTTGATTAGACCAGATGGATTTTAATCACATTCGTAAAAGCGTGATCGTAAAAGCGACAGTCTATAGTCTGGCGAGCTCTCGTCCATTCTAGAAATCCAAAGTCTACCAGTCACGCTCCGTACACCTTGAAGGTGTAGACCAGTCAGAGATCTAAAACCGAATCGCCAAGGAGCCGACCCTCTAAGGTCTAGCCGGGTCTTTGTAATCAATGTTTCAGACGCCACGTTTAGAAATAAAGTGGCAGACCAGGCAGGCAGCTGGCCAATGACACGGATGGGGTATTCCCGTAGCAGCGTAAACACAAATAACACGATTATTAATTCAGCAGCGGACTGGAGTACACGTTACGCGTCGTTTGCGTGGTCATTAGGCACACAACGAGTGCGGATCGATCGAGCCACTCTACGTGTATGCTGGTCGCAATTACTACACCGTTATATCAACTACTCTGCCCTGATAGATTGCTGAACAAGCCACCGACTCGATCCCTTCAAGATTCGATAATGATTTATGGCCATCCAATCTACTTCCTCTCTTTTCTTCCCTTGGGTTCATTCTTGGTCCAAAGCGTGACTTTGTTGGCTGTCAAGGGCGCGATATATGTCCGTGTCATTTTCGATAACTGCTACACGATAACTGTTCGTAATCAAGATAAAGTGCGTGAAGTCTCTAGGGCTAGAAGTTGACCGTGATGCTTTTGGGGCTGCTTTTTCGACAAATCTTTGTATCATGATCGATGTAGGAAGCAACAGATGTAGTTTGCAGTAGTTTCGAAGAATTCTGTTTAGCGGAGATTAGGTATTTGTCACGGCTGCACCAAACGATGCTCGAGATTGAGAATGCTTTGAATTTTGATAAAACGTAGCGCGGTGTTTTAAAATCCAACTAAGTAAAATAAATTCTACCGCGAGAGGTTCGTCGTTTGCAAATTCCACGAACTGCCAAAGTTGTCCGGCGAAAGATAAAGCTGCACGATCCATCCTAATTAGTTATACTGCAAAATGGTTACTGGTCAGGTGTTTACGGATACTGAACTAGTTTCGTGAAAAATCGAACCTGGCCGTACACGAAACGCAGAAGAACACCGTAAGAAACCGGTCTATTTCCTGGTGGCCCACTTCACGCGCAAGGAACCCATTTTCGAAAGTGACTAATCCATAAAAATGCATTTCTCTCGGCACAAAGAATGGATGCCCTGGTATTCATACTTGCATCAGCAACGTCAAAAAGATTAATGCGCCACTCGTGGTGAGGATAGCGCCGTTCTTTTCTTTTTTTTCTTCCTTTTCCGCCCTCTTCTCTCTCCTAACTCCTTTATTTTTTCTAATGTAAAGGATACGAGAAAACTGGCATCCAGAAAAAAAGCACTCTCCACCGCGAAGAAATTACATTCTCGTCTCTCGTTCCCGCGGATTTCTCTTTCGTTTGCATAAAAATCTTGATAACAAAATATTGTAACCCGTATTTTCTGCCTGTACGTACAATCTTCTTGTCCTCTTCCCGTGTTTTCAGAGGGTGAGACTGAAAAGCAGCGATGAGCTCAAGTACGTCGCGAGTAGAAGAACGGAATATAACAGTCTCGCTATAATTTTCAGACTACAGCAGAAGTTCATTATATCTTATAAGAAGCTGCGCACATTCTTATGCATCTATGAGACATTTAAAATACACAGAACGAACATAATACATAAACAATATGTACGCAAAATGGTCAAAGTATAACGCTTTTTATTCGCGATATGTATTATTCTATTCTATTCTAGTATTCCAGTTAACTACAACTAATTCCTTTAATCGCGTTCGTCAAAATGCAGAAATATCCGCGCTCCACCGACCAATACTTGAACTCTACGAAGTAAATCTTAGATACCGGATTTGATTCGGATTTATAAGTGGATAATGCACAGGATCTCATCACTACCAGAAAAAGGCTGGTTCTTTCTGTCTCTTCCTCTGAGACGAGAAATTCCGCTGCAACCCTTGATGGATGTTTCAGGGGATATTTCCATGGACCACGTTTAAATTTCTCATCTCTGAAGGGACTAATGTCAAAATGTGTTTCAGCTGACGAAGGTAGGGCTTTTTTCGAGGAGAAGTCACCAGACCGAGGACAGAAATTAAGATCTCTGCCCGTCTTCTTCCCAAATTATATTTCAGAACTTGCCCCCCCCCTCCCCTGTATCCTTACGGCGAAGAATTATCGATATTATGTTATTCATAATTTTAGAAGAAATTCTTCTCGCGAAATAGAGTTTTAAGCGGTGTAGACTCTTAGCATACCCAATAGACTAAAAACTCCAAGATTTAAGATTTCGTGTTTGGATATTAAAAGCTTCAAATCTCGACGATAATCGAAAAGGAGTATAAACTATGCCAAAAGGACCCAGAAAGTATCAACTCTAACCAAATGTACAAACTAAACTAACTTTCTTTCTATCGGACTATTCGCAAACTAGAATTCCAAGTAGTATAGGTCTTTAATAAATCCGCCAGAGTAGAAGCTCAGGGAACGAACAATTGCGGTTTGAATGTTGAAAACTTTGACTATTGACGATAATTCGTGGGGAAAAAAGATACAAATTACGTGAAAGATAAGCGGGGAAGGTATCAAGTTTCGGGGAATTTAGCTTGTGAACTAAAATTCCAAGTAGTATAGACACGTCATTGATCAGCCAACGTCGAAAAACGAGGGAAACCTTTATATTTCCCGTGGATATTTAAATTTCCCAGAGTCTGCAGAAACATTCTGCTCATTATGAATATTTATCTCGGCGATAGCGAAAATATAGGGTCGCTTTCCCATCACTGAAGGGGGATCATTGTCATTCTCTGAAAGTTAACAGTGAATAACAGAGAAAGAGAGATAGATAGATAGATAGATAGAGAGAGAGAGAGAGGACGGCGGATCGCTTTTCAGAGGAAATTGCGTGCCGTTTTTCAGCGAAGCCCTTATGAAATTTAAAAAACACCTTTCGTTCGTTATGCACTGAACAAGCTCGACACAGTCGGCACTCTCAAAAATATGCGACGACCTCTCTCACTCGCTCTCCCTCTCCCGCCCTTTTACTCTCTTGCTCTCGCGCCCTTCCTCATGAATATTTAAACTGGATATTAAAGGCGCGAAATCACCACGGCTCCGACCACCTTCAGTCTCGAATTTCGAGACAATCGATCTCGAAAATCCTCCATTCGCGAAACGTACAGCATTTCTATAAGCCGGGTGAGAAAAGAGTCTCGAAAGCTCCGAGAGACTGGTCAATGTCTTTTCGAATTTTGCGAACAAACAGGAAAAAGGCGAGGCAGGCAAATATAATCGTATCGTTCGATTACTATACTCGATCGTATCTTTCAATCTTCTTAATTTCGTTATTGTTTCTATTGCACGTTTATTGGTTTCTGATACGAGAAAACGAAAAACCGAGTCCAGAACGCAGACTCGCTATTAGGATATCGATTTCAGAGGCTGCGACACAAAACAGTGGACCGGTAGGAACGGAATTTCGGCGCTGGTTGCATGTCAGGACGACGCGCGGACGTGTCAAAAACGTGGACAAGGAACAAACGCGTGGAACGAAGATTTGCTTTTAAGCCTGACGCGCATGGAACGCGCGACTCGTCGCATTAGACATTAGTCGGCCGTGTTTATTCCGCCTCTAGAACTTGTTCGCGCTGTTGCGACAGTGGTACGCCGACGTGGCCTAAAATTAGATTTCATAGAGACAATGGACCTCTCTGTATGGTACCTGTCTGTCACTGGACGACAAGTGACCCGACGAGATCTGAAACAACGATACGTCGAAGAAGTTCTCTTCGTTGGAAACTGTTCGTACGATCGGTATTTAAAGGTCCTATGGTCTTTTAAAGAATTCGATATCGGAATCGTGCGAACAATATGCAAAGAGCATTCTGAGTATCGTTTAATACGTGCTTAGAACGTAAGTAAAAATGAAACATGGCTCGAACATAGCAATAAAGCACAGTAAGAAAAGTTGTTTCTGTAGAACAGATTAAGTTCAGCTCTCGTGAATGAATTACGGGATAGATTATAAGACAAGAAGTTAATTATCCATTAACCTACCTCTACCGAATTTAAATTCAATTAAAAATAACTCCCAACAGTCGGAATCTTCGAATCTCGTTTAGAGATCTACTTAAACTCGTCCAAAAAGTTCAACGTAGATCTGATATAACTACTTGAACCAGATCTACTGCAACCTACGAGATTTAGGTAAATCTGGACCCACTTAAACTCTCCTGAAAACACGAGAAACTCCGCAGGAGTCGGCAAATTTTGGCGAAATCGTCAGGTTGATAACGACACGCAGAATGCGTCTTTCTACGTAATACAGATAATAGGTTCGCACGATGAAACATTTCTACTTTGTATAATAAATATATCAACATATAAAATCATTAGGAACTTGCTCGACAATCCGATAATTAATTTTCATCACGAAATCCATTGTCCCTGACAATTCACTGCATCAATCATCACCTCCTTTCAACCTATTTCCACTTCACAGAGACACTTTCTTCGTTTCCTCCCGCAAAACATCCGTGGAAATTCTAGATATCCATCATGCTCTCCACTTATCTTCTTTTGGCGGAAAAAGGTGAGCCATTAAAGGCTCCGGGTGACGATCTGTCGCGAGAAACGGTAACGATGCGTGGCTGATTCATAATCGTAGGAAGAAACGTGGAAGAAACGCGAACTAACAGCCGAAGAAACGTAACGCGTTCATCCGGGATGGCCCGGCCCCTTGAAAACGCAACCCGACTGCACGAGTGCTCGTAAAAAACTTCCCCTTGAATCATCCTGACCGCAGTTTCGCAACAACTCTCGTTACGATGTCGCCCCTATACTAAAGTGGAGACCGTCTGCTCGAGCCAGCAGACGTTCTCGTTGTTATTACCACGAGGAGGTAAAAATAACGCGGGTCAGCTTCTTTCTAGCTCGTGTCCCGGCTGATGCGCGAGTATGTGCCTCTCTTCAAGGGATGCCGCCGTCTCTGGCATTAATTTGTGAAAACGTTACGGGGCGATTAAACACGTCGATAAGGAACTCGAACGATAACGTTCCATTATTCGCGATGATCGAGAGAGATCTTTACGCGCTTTGCAGAATCAAAATTTAACATCGAAGCGAAATTGGCTTAGAGTCTAATTGGACTCGGGTTAGTTTCAAGAAACGTTAAAAGACGATTAGAGACGCCGGAAGGAGAAATTACGTAGAAAACTGTGTATCGAATGTAAGTATTTACGATAAAAGTATATATCATCTTATAGCAGAAAGATTGACACGGTAAGAAACGTAGAAACCATTGTTCTACCACATTTCCACGCGCGACTGAAATTCTATTGTCTCCAGCATTGCCACACGATCTTAACCAAACCTCCAGAGTATTCAAATCTCAAGCACTTTACTTGTCTCACAAAAATCCACTGAAATCCCACTAAAATACACCCGGGACAACCTGTACACATCAGAAACTCGAACAACTGGTCCGGCGCACCTGGGGACCGATCAGAAGGATCGATAACGAAGGCCTACAGGATTGCAAGCGTCCAGCTCGTAAACGTCTGGTACCACGAATGCTTCTGATTCACGAGCTCGGCAGAGGATCGGTACACGCTAGGTCAGGACGACGTGTCGGTAGCTTGGAGCGGTTGCAAATTGAAGAAAGCAATATCGGGGGCCAGCTTTAATACCTCTCAGTCAGCCATCCCGGGAGGAACCCTCGCGGCCCGGTTAATCCGGAGTCAGCTGCCGGAAAGGAATGGAAGCCATTTCGGTAGGCCGTGGCTGATATCCGCCACCTGGCAATATTTCAACGATCCAGCCAGGCTACCACGGGATAACGGACCTACTCTTTGTCCGTGGTAATGGTGAAACCGACGATTCCGCCACCGGGCAATTAGAGGCGATCTTCCTGAGGTGCTCTCTCTTTCTCTGCAGGAGGGCATCCCTGTTGCGAGAGGGATTGCGCCTGAACAGCGCGTTGAATTGGCCTTGGGAAAAAAGTGGTCGAAGAAGGGAAGCGACTAGCTGCAGGGAGAATTAGGTGTTTCAGTCGAAGAAGTTAGGGTTTGAGGTGCAACTTTGTCTGGTGAGCGTCTGACACTGGATTTGGGGACTGAAGTGATTGTCTCTTTCCTTCTTTTTGGCATGCGATGCATTGCGAAGCATTTTAAAATTACTTTCGAGTATTTTTCCTTCTTCGTATCCTTACAGCCTTTGTCACCCTATGATTGTCAATTTTAAGCAATATTTACAGCAACCGTGCATACCTGTAAGTGCAGAATTAGGAGAGAATTTCAACGTCTAATGGCCTCTAGGGAGGTCTAATAATTTCTATGAAAATGAGATTTGAGTTTGTAGAAGGGATATCCTGTTATAATTTTCTAAATATACCAACATTCTTTTTGGAAAAAGTTAGCCTGAAAAGAAAGCAAACCTCGAAAGTTTGAATATAGAATATAACATTTTAAAGTATAGCGAAAGCTGATCCTCGCACAACCTCAAATAGTAGATACGACGTAGACAAGTAGGACTTGGGAGAAGTGATTATGCAAACGAGACTTTGGGAGAACGATTGTAACGTTGATTCAGTGTCGAACAAACAGTCGAAGGAAATTTTCAGCCGATGATCGAGATCTAAAGAACAGTTGAAGCCGTGCCAGCTGTCGAATATCGTGGTCATGCTAGCCAAGTAGTTTTATTTCTCTTCGGCACCTGCTCTCCAACTTACCAGCCATTCACTTTTTCGTCGGGACTCTAACTACTCGCTCGTTCGATATCCCGTCGAAAGAAATACTCTTGTCCGATACTTTCAAATCGAAACTTCTTTTCCCCAGGAATTGAAAATCTACGTTTCTGTTTTACTACGATCGAATTTACTCGGATCGTTGCCACGCCCCACCGGTACAATACTCTCTGTTTCTTTTATTTCAAAGTTACTCTCCATTTCTTTTCTTTCAAATCTATGTCTTAAACGTAAGATCTTCCTACTACTTTTGAAACGAAAAACAGTTTGGAAATATACCAAACCTATAGAATGGAAAGGAACTAAAAATAGAACAAAGACTCCTGCTTAAAATCCAATTAATTTTCTATTTCAGTCTACTAATCAAACCGTAGCATCAAATCATAAACTTCCTTTCTAAACCTTCAACGAATCACTCCGTATCCAACATAACCTATACAGCCATTGATCTACGCGCATATCCAAAAATGAACGATAAAGAAAAGCGCGGCATCTGGTATTTTCTTTGAGTAACAACAAACGTTCGTTAGCACGACAGAAACCACGAGCCAAAAGTCATGTTTCTCGCGGTTATGTTTCTAACGTTCGCATAACCTCACTCTAACCTCTCTGCTTCCTAGCCGGTTCGTTATGTTCGATGCAACGCGACGAAACATCTCGCGAGGTGAGGAGCGGCTAGGGACACGGAGAGAGCTTATTTACCCTCTAAGAGGCGAAGAACGAGAGCTGAAAGAGAAAGATGCCGGGAGCAAAGTTTTAATTGTAAGGCCGTCCTTCCAACGCTTCCTTGGTCCAGGGGATTCCGAGACTACTTTGACGCAGGACGAATGGTATTTGATTAAAGGAAGCGGAGGAATACCAATGATATTAAAATTTAATTGGTGTCGAGTCGAGCGGACGAAATACAAATTCGGGGACCCGACCTTTGTTCGAATTTGCTCCTTCCAGCGGCGCTTTTTCTTCCGATTTGATACCTCCTATTTTGTGTTTTCCGTTTCTCGACAAGGAATTTCTTATTTTGCTCTTACGAAAAAAGAATTTCGCCGTGGCATGCATTGTATTTAAGATTAACCACTAAAGTTGATTCGCAGACACCATTGATGAATACGTTACGTGTGCTGTACGAAACATTTTGAAATTCTATTGGCACTGCGACAAGACGAGACGTTCGTGATAAAAACGTCAACGATGAAAAATTTTCAACAATATTTTCCTCAAGAGAAATGAAACGAATGTAAAGGTACGAGTAATAAAAGAATGTAAACAAGTTGGAGAGTGTAGCTATATCTAATCTATATTTGTAGGAACGAAAATTAATAAAAAAAAACAAATGTCGAAAAATACCAAGTGTCTCGGAAAATATTTTTTCGAAGGAAGAATGGAAGGAAGTAATTCGCGATGGACAACGGTTGCACCGAACGAACTGAGTGAAAGCACTCGATAACAGGGATATCCAGAATTCCGGAAGCGGAGGTTGGCTTGAACGGAAGGAAAGCTCGTGTCATCCTTGTCCCTCTTCCCATCGGAACGTCGTTCTTTGGCCCTTCTATTGCTTTCACAGCGAAATTTCCCACGTGCTTGATCACGTCTCAGATTTCGTTGCGTCGTTATCATTTTCTCGATATTTTTTCCTAGACTTTTTTCTGTTCTCTCCCGTCCTCCGTTCCATGGCTTTCTTTTTTTTTCTACCCTCGTCTCCTTTGCCATAGGGGAGGATTCAGAATGTCAGCAATGTTCGACGAAAGTGGACGCTCAGTGCGTGTGTTATTGGATACCTTCTAGGATACCTTTTTCACGACGAGCTGCAGTGTCGAGGAATAAATTGATTGAAATTCTTCTGCCCCTGTGAAATATCCTGTCGACGTCTTTTATTTAAAAATTTGCTACTTGCCTGGAGAAATATGGAGCTCTCTTGTTCGTATCGGAATCCGGTTTACGGAATCAACAGAAGAAATAAACAAGCGACTTGCAGAAGAACGACGATGTGTTGACAGCGATTATTTAGGAAAATAATTATTTAAGAACAACGGAAGAAAAGCAGGACGAGTTGTATTTGCAATCTTTTACGGAAGAAGGATTAAAAAATTGAACAGGTCGTTTCACGTTCTATGAAAATTGTCTTTTTATTTGGTTTTCAAGTTTAGATCCAAGATAGATGCATCGAGCGTGTTGAAGACCAGAAACTTCAACGCCCAAAATGCATGAAACCACGTCAAAGACACGTCAATCCATCTAATCCCGCTACTGATCCACTCACCAAGATTGAATCTCTGATCTTCTCAAAGACCAACATCCAAATCAATGTTCCTTTCTTATGTATACCTGAGCGAATAAAACCTACCCTTATTCGCATAATTTCACCCCTTTACCACTCGACTATTGCGTAAAGACTCTTTAAATTTAACGAAGAGTTTGTTCAATTTCATCTCAATACAGTAAAATAAAATTAGCTTACTGTGCTTAACGTTTATGTTTATCTTAATTTTTATACCGGCGCCGAAAATACGTGGCAATCGACCCTGGTATTCAACCCTCTACTACAAAGTAAGACTCTAAACACGAAGCGTATTAACATTTAAAGAAGTTTCATTATATTTACACTAGGAAATAAACAAACCATTAAAAGAAATATGGAAATAGGTATCTAGGTACGGTCGTATCAGTTAAGCTAAAGTTAACCAATAAAACCAAAGTTTCCAACCTCGTTTCCATAATTTCAATCTCCTTCCCTTGTCCACTACTTCTATAACGAAATTTACGTTATGCCTGGTCACGTTTCGGAGACACATTGCCACGATTCCCGTGTCTCGAAGCTCATCCCTTTCCCCTGTGCCACGACTTCGCTTACCCCTTGCCTTAAGTGGAGTCACTCTCATCAACGGCGAGCCCTCGAAACGAGAGATGCGCCTCAGCGGCCACGTAGCTCTGTTTCATCCCCTCCACCATTCAGCGAGTACATTATGCAACGAGGGTGCTTGTCGAGGCAAGGGTGCTTTCCGGTAAAACACGACCAGGGGTGTCTAAGGTCGAGCCAATCGTCGACTCGAAAACATTTCTTGGCCGTCGAGCTACGTTAGAGCCTGTTAAAAGTTAGATTAGTCTAAGTAGCTTGAAAGCCCTAATGACTAAACGACAAAAAGAAAAGCGAGAATTCGAGAGGGCGAGAAGAGGACTAGGAACCAGGCTAAGTAGTTCTTTGCCATGATTTGGGTCACAACCCAGCCGAGGTTTTGTAGTCTACACGGGGTCGAGGAAATAACGTTTTCAACGTGGAAATTAGGCTGGTTGAATGGGGGCGAGACGGAAGAGAACCCGATCGGTCATTGACAACCATGTTTTCGTTGTAATCGACGTTTCTCGAGCAGACGCATTTAGTCGAGGTGTATAGTAGTTTCAGGTACTCGAGGATGTCGAAGTTCATGGACGAGTATCTGCGCTTTTATTGTTATCTGATAGATTTCGTGTTTCTGGCGTTTATGGTACGTCCGTTTAAATATCATTTTACTTTAAACGAGTCTAACTGACACTCTCAACCTCGCATATTTGGAAAACATGCATCCATTCGTCAGCAGATTCCAAAAATCATTCCAGACAACCTAATCAGCTGAAACGTTCCAGTTGGAATTGCCTAGTCAGCTCGAGGCACACGCGAGGAGTCGAAAGAAAGCTGTCCTGACCCTCGGCCAAGTCTGATAAGAGATAAATTACAAGACACGAGAGAACGAAACGTGGCCGTAACTCGCAACGAAATCTAGCGGCTAGCACCATAATCTACACCAGATACGACACCACGTGGTAGTGCTACGTCCCTGTCTACTACTCGATCCCTAGCCGTATGTGTATAAATCTACCTTGGACAAAAACGTTGCCAGACAGATGTATCTACAGGGCGGTCAAAAAATTCGCGATCAAACTTTGTACGTACTCGTGGTACTTATCAGAAGAGGCAAAAATTGATTGATGATGTAGATCCACCTACAATTTCCCCTCTCTCGATTACTTTTTACGGCGTTCCTCAGTTTTCCAATGAAACGTAGAGGCACGAACGAATTTTCCATACAATAGCAAAGTTTCTAACGATTTTCAATATTTCTTCGCTTCTGTTGGTCAAATTAAGAAACGCGAGCGAAAAATGAAAAATACTCGTACGTGTCCCTGGATAAATGACCAGAAACTGAAATTTGATCTCAACTTATTGAAACACTCTGTAGGTACACGCACGTAGTATTACGACTGTGTTCGCGTCTACGCTATCGAGCAATGAAGAGAAAGCCCGTCTAAGCCCCGGCTAAACACAGCAGAATGTCTATAACTCTCAGAACTCGTCCGTCTCGAATTAACCTCTCTCAATTAAGACAATGGTCCCCGGGTCCCCCGGACATCCTCTTCTCATCGAAGCGAGAATAGAGCAGCCGGAAGGGAAGGATCTCAGAGGTTCTCAGAACTAAGTGTCTCTACAGCTCCTGGTTCTATGTATATTTATATGGAAAACTCGAGAACACGACGAGGGCGGCGAGAGGAGCGAGGAGAGAAGGTCTGCAGAAACGGAGGAAGGACTGCTAGCATTCGGTGTGAGCTACGTGGACAGCTGTTTAGAAGAGAAATGAGAAAGTTTGCTCCCCAAGTGTGGAGAAAACGGTGTTATCTTTTGTGACTGAAGCGCTCTGATTCTGATGTTGGTTGGGAGACGTATCTCCGTTTCTCTGTTCAATGGATTCAGTGTTTGGATACTTGATAGATTTTAGAAATTTCTGTGATATAGAATTTATTGATTTATTATTAGGCTAATACGATCATGGATTCTGGATCATTGGATATGGATCATTGGATATGGATCATTGGATATGGATCATTGGATGACATATGATATGTCCCCACCCCCTCTGATAGAGTTTTACCAACATTTTTCAACTAATTGGTCGATTAAATTCATTCGAAACACAATCGAAAGATCCTGTATTGATTCGTCAGATATAGTGGAACAATTTTCAATTACGAGTAATTCCTCGATAAAGTTCAAACAGTTCTGAATTCATTCCCCGATAAAAGTCGAATAATTCTAAATTATTTCTCCGATAAAAGTCATTCGAACTTAATCGAACAATCCGAAAGTAGTTGCCTAAGATAATTGCCTCATAAAGAAATCATTCGCCTAGTTATAAATTTAAAGCTACCAACACACCAAAAATACTCAGTCTGGCCGGATTCTTTATTCGTCACGAAGCATGGTCACCGGTTATCGATCAGCGAGTGGAAGCAGCCGACGAACGGAGCAACACCATGTCACGAACGCACGGAGGCACTTGGAAAACGCGATACTGGAATTTAGTAGCGTCGCGATGAGCACCGGAAGGAGGAATGTCGATACGCCTGTCTCCCTTCCACATTTGGGTGATCGCTTCGTCTCGAAGGAGTACTCTCGCTTTCAGTCAAGACAACTAGACTTATCGATTAATCGGCCAGATAGACGCGGCTCTCGGATTCAGAATCGGGACCAGGATTCGATCTGGTCGCGTTTATCTTCCCGTGGAGCGGATAACAGCCTCAGCAGGTTCGTCGTTCAACGGAACATCCGGCCAGGAAATGAATCGTTCCGCGAGGAAACACGACGAATGTTCCAGTGGCTGAAGGGAAACGCGGTTCCACTTTGAGGTTAGGATGGATAGAGAACTTGAGAATTTCTGGAGACTTGGGATCGTTCAATCGTATCGGGGTGCTGATTTATATCGCTTTTGAAATTCATTCGAAACACGATCCGTATCGTAAAGCCCAGTCCATAATTGGAAAATCCTAGATCAAAGTTAGTAAAGGTCTTTTTAATTATAAAAAAAATTCAGCGAGTTGGGTTAGGTTTCCGAATCTGAGTTGTACAACGCGATAAACGAAATTTCGATTCTTTAAACCGTGAGTCGACAAATGTGACGAACGAGATACTTCTTAAATTTGAATTTTCATCGTAAAATATGCAATGCACGCTCGATTAATTCTCATCTCGGTATCGAAATTAAAGGCTTCATTATTACCGTGAATCACGAATCTCGACAGAGTGAAACAATTACGAAAAGCTCGGTATAAAGACAAGCAATATAAATTTCCGTGATGAAAAATGAGCCCGCACAGGAACGAGTAGAAAGCCCTTTAATAGAAAGCTCAATAGCCTGTATGTCATGGCCCCGATTTCCATATTCGATACGGACCGTGCGATTTTAAGAGCCGGCTTAAATTATTTCACATAAGCCCCCGCCGCACCGCTATGTCCACAGCGAATTTGTCATAAGCCAATGTAAATTCGACGTAAAATCAAGATATATGTTTCGCGCTTCAGTAAATGGATCACATGATAATATCGTGATATAAATGTGGTACAAACGAAAATCCGTGATGCTGAAAAGATTACATCGTCGATAAGAGCAGATTTTTTTATCTAAATTTGTGCAATGCATCGACTGGCTTAAAAAAAAGAAAGGTACTTGAACGCTTGCTATAGAAAACTGTATAATTTTGGAGATCTTTAAAGATTACCATGTACGAATTCTAACTCGTAATTTATAAATTTCGAGTAACAGATCTTAAGCTTAATTTCGATATTTACATTTTCCATTCTTCTAGATTTTAATCCGCAGACTTTGGCTTTCCTCTTTTGGCCGTACTAATCTTCAATCTCTACATCGATTTGACATTAAGAAACAAACTAAATTACGACGAACGAGGGACGAGCGAAAGAACGAAATATCTTTTGACGTAAATAACTCGCCTAACTGCGTATTACACTACGTGATAAGACATTACCTAAACACCAAATTGCTCAAATGACGACTAACATAGCGCCCGCCATCTAACAATCTCTAGTAATCTATTCTCCAATCTATCGAGAAAATTACTCGACCAACACGGCTGAGATCCCATTGAAATAATAATCTACGTAAAAATGAATTCGTTGAAAGTCAGACACTCTCTCTCTCTCTCTCTCTCTCTTTACATAGCGGAAACGTTTCAGCGAAACGGAGTCAGGCTCGCGATCATTTCCGGCTTCTGTTCGGTGGCTGGTGCTCGGGCGCGTATGAAGAATCGTATTTAAAATTCATTTCCCCTTAACGGCCGTTTAATCAGTTCGTACCCTCGCCCCCACTCCTTTGTCTCTGCCATTAAATTATGTTCTTTCTCTTCTCTCCACCCATGCAAAATGGGAAATGTGCAAGGTAGCCAGAGGGTTCTAATGGGGGAGGAGTCAAAGTGTTTCTTTGAGAGAAATAAATAAACCCGGCAATGGATTCAGAAGAGAGCTATCCATTTCACGGGGGATCGAGCCTCCCTTTCTAAATCACTTTTATCTCTAATTTCGAAATAATTTCGCTGGGCGCAACCATTGTCTGTGTTGCTGCAGGCGAACGGATCTTCCTCGAGGCTAGAAAAAGTTTTAATCCGTCGCTTCGTTCAATATGGCTCCTTCTGTACTTCCGGTTGCCTGGGAATAGAGGTTACGTCAGGTTAATCTGCGCTTTCTTCGTCGCCTTATATTGGATCGCGCCGAGATAACGGACCGTTTAAGTGGAGTTTGATGAACTGAAATATTAGACCTTAAATGCATAGCGTTTTTGTATCGGTGCATTTTCTATACGCTACCGCGTACAGGTTTCACGTGTATTTTCGTGCAGTCGGAATTTTACTGAATAAACAGCGTGTTTACCGTGATAATGGTGATTTTTTTTTTTTATTGTTTTTTATGGGACTAGAATTTCAGTAAATAGCGTGCGCACGGTGTTTCTGCAAGTATTCGCAACATGTTTTCCTGTTTATATTAAGATTTTTTTAACGAGACGCATTGTAGCAATTTCACAACAATTGGAAACACTTCTCCGAATAAAATATGGAAAATACGGGATGGATTTTCCAAGGTATTTTTCTGTTGCACGTAAAGCGACAATTTTTATATGGTTTTCTTACGTTTGGGGGTTAAATTACGCATTTAGAAATGAGAATAGAAAGGAAACATTAGCGTAAATGCAAAAATCAATTTTCAAATTTATTTATCTAATTCTTCGATGGATGTTCTAAACTTATTTCAAGCATAACAGTGCTTCCGAACATGACATGATCAATAAAGAGAATCTCTTTCAATTATTACGTACGTTACAAAGAATCTTTTTAAATTATCCACATTACGGCGAAGAATATTTCTCTTTTGAAATTATTATTTTCAAGACGTTGAGCTCGACTTTATGCTGCAATTTAACAAAATGTCGCCAAATATATCTGAAATGAGGATTTCATCTAGGGGAACTTTTACTCACCGTGTATAGCACTGCACCTCTAGTTTTCTCCAGATGTCGCCCCCTCCATGAAATCATCGCATTTTACACCGAAACTGGCGAATTCTACAACATGAAAGGATATCCAATCAAAAACCTTTTTCCCCAACGATCTTAACATTTTTTGAAATTTCTCATAAATTAAACAAATCCATTGCAAGAGTATATCTCAGAGATAAAAATTTATCTACCGATAATGTCTTTCTTGAATCGCTTTATAATCTTGCCACGATCGTACCAGCATTGTAGCAGGACATACGTAAAACGACGATAGTCAGACAGTCTTAGGAATTTCGCAACGTAGGAAAATAATTTGACTAGTAAGCGAAAATCCAGCTCGTATCTCGCGTTTCGAACTCCGGTAAGTAGCTCCGACACCAGACCAGCACGTTTCGCCGTGTATGGCCGCTGTAGGGATATATATCTACGTTTAAGTACTTTCAATTTCCGCTAAAGTACGCTAGGAATAAATATGCTTATCGACGTTCCTCTGTTATCCTCGTATTTTGTTAGAATACACGATACTGTGTCACAATATTTGGAAATTGTGTCACGAAAATAGTGGGACAATAAATTTGCGGTTAGGAAGGATCGTTTCCAAAAGGAATCACGAATATCTGCCGCTATAAATGATTTTACAACTTAAATTCGAAATTCGAGCACACTCCTTGTATCAGACTTGTATCAAATTTGTTGTAATGCAGATTTTTAACGATCCAATTAAATGGAAACCTAAGTACAATCGTCACTGAATTTTCAATCACAACGAAGAACATTAATCGTTGCGGTTCTATTTATCCCTAATTTCCTCGTAGGAATACATATTGTCAAAAATAAGAAAACGTGCAGAAATATACTTTGAAACTGTATCGTTCGTTTTTCGATTATCAATAATCACTTCCTGGAAATACCAAGATTTATCGAACATCGCGTATATATTGTTTGCGATGGCAATATCATGTAGAGATGTTCGACCAGATATCAGGCGAAACGGACCAAAATCTCAATACGAGTACACGCGTGCAAACAGACGATCGCAAAATCCTAGCTCGAGGATACGATGTTCTCGAGAAGACGGAAAGGTCTTGTGGACATTCGCACACAAGAGCCAGCAATCGACACATGTTCGCGAGAAACGGTGCACCAGCGGAGAGAACCATACACCTAGTCGATCCTTAGATGTAATATCTGCAGCCTGGTCTGCAAACATACTCGCTTCTGTTTCTTTGCGCGAGACTCTTTGTTTCGGTTACCGTGTATTGTACACTTGTCTGACAGAGTATGCTTTAAATTTGATAAAATATCGACGAGAGAGGTTAGGTTAGGGAAGAATTGCTTTGTTCTAGAGTGTATGTAGAGATTTTGAAGTTCCCTATGGTGCCTCGATTGTGGAATTTTAGGTTAAGTCGAGTACTAAGTAGATTTTAGAAGAAGAATTGTTCCAGTGGATTGCTCAAACAATTCTAAATTCTAAATTACGTATGAAGAACCATAATTAGAAATCCATATTATACCATCGAGCCGAACTGGCGAGCACAATCAGCTAACAAACAATTGAATTACCAATTACCCTATTTAGCATGCACAATGGTGAAACAATCATCTCAATTTACGGGACTAGGAATACAAATTATGTTTAATGAACAAATTTCGAGATAAATGAATATAATATCATACGCGATAGGATAATTTTATACAGTTTCAGGGCGAGTTGCAAAATGATATAAATTGAAAATTTAATCCTTAACAAATTATTTCCCATCTTCTTTATCGTTCCAAGCTACTAACAGGTTCAAAATACTGACGATTTTCGAAACGATCTCAAATTCTTCGATAATACTAAAATTCAAAGCGTTTTCACTTTGGCTCACAGAAACACTATGTAAATTTTCCTATTATTTATTACTAAACCTAGTGTAGATGAATTTGAAAAATTTCCCCGATAATTACGATTATCAACGAATGACGATAAATCGTGACACTTCATCCATCCAAATTTTTCTCTCTTGCATAGCATATCCATTCCCTGCCAAATTAATTTGTCGTATTAGAAGCTTGCGTAAATGCGTTGTAGTCCACTGAAAGCATAACGATGTAAAGGGAAGCCATTTAATCTTTCACGGTCAAATATGTTTCCCCTCGTTCCGCGTTCGTTGATCTACATTGATTTGAAATATTAAAACGTTTGTCGTCGACGCGAAAACGATGCTGTGGTCATCGTGAAATGTGACAACGTGCTATCCACGATCGTTTAACGTTCCATGATTCCATATATATATATATATATATATATATATATATATATATATATATGTATGTATGAACACGTATATATACCTTGCCTTTTCTTTTTACGCTTTACATTTTGTGATTCGAATTAACTGAAAATGTTGAAATAATCTTAGCTCTCGGTTCGGGAACTTTTAACGAGCAACGTTTAATCGCGATCAAACGAGCATTCAAATTTGCGAATATATGAAATTAAATGTCCAGGTTACCATTTTACAAATTGAGTCTACCTTCAAATTTAAATTCATTTTAATTATAGATTTGTTGCAATAGAATGTAAAGACAGAAGTCCGTCCAAAGCCGAAAGGCAAGGACTAAGCACAAATAAATAAAATAAATAGAGATTTGTTGCAAATCGTACAAAATTTATTTCCAGCTCACATAGGAAAAAGCCGTAGGATTAAATACGACACGTGTTAAAATTCAGGTTAGACCTAGTCTACGATAGACTATACTCTGCTGTCCAGTTTAAGTCTGGGTTAAACACTGTTAATCCTAGATTAGCAGAAGCTTAAGATGCGTTATCTCCAGATTAGATTTGTGCAATGTTCGAATTAATCTATTCCCTGTTCTGGTATAGACGCGAAATTAGATTACGTTGTGTTTAGATTGTCGATGTGATATATATTTGAATTAAATCTAAATTAACGCTCGGCGTATGATTCAATTTAAACAAACTTCTCGTATAAGTATCATTCCACTTTGCGTACGTAATATACAGAATAACTATACTACTTAATTTACTATTTATATACTATTTATTATTTACATCCCTATATTTTATCCTAAAGAACACAATAAGCGAGCACTTAGAACCGTAAAATCAATTTCTACGAATTTTTCAAACATCCAGCATATTTTTAGGACAAAGACCATCTTCTTGAAGAAACTGGACACGCAGATGGTGCACTGTCAGCAACTTCGTTTAGGACAGAGAAATCGAATCGAAGTGTCTCGTGCGTGGGAATTATTGTTTGCCTATAATTTATTCCAACAGCCGCAAATAAAAGTGTACGTAATGTCCGTTCGTAAAAGATTCAGAGGGGGCGAGCGATTGGTCCCAAGGAACCCGTTGAGATAGAGGAACCACCCTCGTAAGAGGCGATCTTTTAAACGTAGAATGAAAGTGTGCGTAAAACAAACCTGCCAGCCACGATCGGTGCCGTAAAAATCGATAGGTATTGCTAAAAAGTCACGCGTGGTTATTTGTTTATGGCGTACAGTGAATCAACGCACGATCCAACTTACGAATAATTTCATTTCTTACATGTCCTTTCTAAATTGCAGCGAAACTAAAAGTACTTTTCAGTTTCACAATTTTGCGTGAATTCTTCGAAACATTTTGCGCGTGCTTCGGAAGTGCTTACTCGATTCCTTGTCACGAAAGAAGAAAGTTTTATAAAATTGCGAATAAACGGTGGTACTTATGATAAATAGGACAGAATTAAGTTGAATATTCCAGTTAAAACCCAACATTTTTCTCTTCTTCTTCTGGAATGCCGCGTCATTAGAAAAAGACACCTTCTGCTGCTCAATCAGAATTTCAAATTTTACAAACGATTAAAGAGGTGGTATATAGCAATCGAGATATCCGACCAAGAACAGTATTCGTCTGAGTTCAGCGATTCGCTATTTGTCGGAAATATGCATAAGAAATAATCCTCTCGCGATTTCGAGAGAAACGCGATCTGTCGACGATCAAAACGGCGCGAGCATTCTAAAAGACTCTAGTATTACTACTTTATTGCAGTGTGTCGGTTAGCTTTATCATTGTGCCGTTCCATTGTTGCAAAACAATTCACCCGTAACAGTAATTAGTTCTTAGTTGCTCCGCTTGAATGGAAAACCGTGATCAATCGTGCTTTTGTTTCTCGCCAGCAAAGGAAAATCCGGTTATAAAGGGTTAACAATACATAGGGCTGAAAATATTGCACGTTTCGGAGGCTACGGAAGCGGCAATAAAAACATAAATAAACAGAAAACCTTGGTGTATTTTAGAATCGTGATGAGCGCAGAATAAGCTTCTCTTTCTAAAAGAGAAAGGTTTCTATTTCGATCGACAGAAACGTAGTAGTATTTTCAATGAGCTTAAAATTAAATCGTATGCCACTAAATATAGCGGACACGTGGTACATTCTACAAACTACACGTTTCAAACAAATCGCGCCAAATGCGAAAAATAAACCAGAAACAATCATTAACCTAATGTCTCATTTCACTTTCCCTCGAAAAACTCGCTCAATGTGTTACCCTCATCAGCTCCTAAATCCAGTAACGTCATTCCGCTTGGCAAAAAGAGCAGGAAAAAAAGGACTTCCAAATGTTAAATCATAAATCTTCAACGATCTCCACCCCCTTAACACTAATCTTGGCCAAAGTGTGACCAGAACAAAGTATCGGGATCGCGCATCGTCCCAGACCCAGGAGACCTAAATTCGTGGCTAAATCGAAAGAACTCGAAAGATCTCCGATTCAATTTCACCAGTCACCAGTGACACACTGTCGCCTGTCTTGTCCACCATCCAAAGGACCTTAGAACCGAGTCCCCACGAGGTTAACCCTGAACGATGACCATCGAGGTTCGGACTGCTCCTTGCTAGGCCAGAGATAGCTAACGCGTGGCGGTTATAACGTTTGCTTGGCGTGGACAAAAAGATCGAGCCTGCAGGCATTTGGCAAACGAGGCCTGTGCGAGTCGCGACGCTGGCCACCGTGGCACACGATCCTTCCTGCAGTGAAATTGATGGCCAGGATAGAAGTTTAGTGGCCGTCTATATATCTCGAGCGAAGGAGCCAGGAAAAAGACTGAAATAGGGGCGCCAGAAGAGGTCGCGCCCTATAAGTCTCCAGGATTGTAATGTTGGTAACAGAGCTGTAAAAGATGTATGTAGAAGGGAGAAGGAAGAAGGTACACACGAAATTTGGATAAATCTCAAAGTATAGAAATCGATGACTTTGTTTCTTTGATAAAGAGAAGTTTTTACTAATGATTTTTCTACCGATAGTAAGATGAAAGTCTATCAAGACCATAAGTGAAAAAAATGTAAAATCCCTGGCACTGCAATATTCCCGAACGTAATCTCACCGTGGAGTACCATCCAATCGCTACGTTCACATGGAAGCAGCAATTTCACAGATATTGCAGTTACAACCAAGAAGATGATACCGCGAATGCCCAGGAATATTTCAGTCCCTCGAAATTTCAATTCTAATAAAACATACTTTTCTATTAATAGGATATATAAAGGAATCGGTGAAACGAAGATCGTCGCAATCATAATATCCATCGAGTGTGAAAGTGACTAAAATATCACGCTCTTCACCGATTGCAATAGCAAAGCTATACAGTCATTGGAAAGCTATCAAGAACACGATAGATTGCAAACGATTAAACAAATTTTATTCTTTAATTCGCAACCTGATCCTAAACTCTGATCCTAAGTAAGAACATGGAAACATTCTCTTCTATACCGATAAAGTGGAGAAGAATTATTGAAAATCACCGAGACCACAATATCTCCGAACATAATATCGCCATACAGTATCAGGCATGTTCGTCCTTTCTGTAGCGATCGGCAACTACCATAACCGATAGGTGCGCGGTCCGAGGCTATTGAATAACATTCGCAAGGCATCGTGGAACGCACTGGGAATTACCCATGTGTATTCACCGGATGGCTGGTATTCCGTGTTCACGTCTGTCCACACTGGTTCTCGAGACGTCGGCCGCTTTCAAGGGCGATTTCATGCGACGGCGATTTAAGATCTCCCTCTCTAGTGGACGATCTCGCGTTCCTCCTTTTGCTCACGAACGCGAACACCCATAGAGATTCGGGATTACCGCGAACAGGAGAGCGGTCTGGGTTTTTCTCGATGACCGAGCATCGACCACGACTTTCCTCCCCATTTCGTCCTCCCTTTTACCTCTTCTCACGCGTACACTACCTTTCAAAAGTATCTAGACACCTGCTCACGTTTAACAAAATGTAATTTTCTTGTTAACAATTATTTGCTCGTTTAACGATTATATACGAACACGCTATGAAATACGATACTGTAGAGTCGATGAAACAGTTTTGTTCGATTTTAAGGGAAACCAAAATTAAAGACGGAAACGATTTACGGTTGTTTGACGATTTTGTCGATTTTTATAGTCGGAACATACGTATGATACGAAAGTAATACTTGCGGGTGTAATTTTGAGGTTAGATTTTAAAGATATTTCGCTATTCTTTCTTATATACCAATGATTAAAGAACAACGTCTGAGCCACGATTTTTATTGTTCATTTTCGTCCTATTTTGTTTCGCAGAACCGTCTCGTCGTCAAATATCCTTTATATTCTCAGCTGTTATAGGTTAGAAATAGAAACGATAACGAAACCAACTGCAACATGCGCCGCAATTACCGTACCTAACCTCGAATAAATCAAATCCAAGCCTTCCCAAGTTCAGGAGTAAATCCTAACCTAATTTTCACACAGCGTACACCAAGAACAAAACTAACAGACTAGCTTTCACACACTCCGTAGATTCACTGCTCTCATAAATTCCATTCAACGAACGAGGAGGAGAAAAAAGGAAAAGCAAAGCCAAGACCCTGTAGTCAGCAATTTGGTATTCAAATATATCATAAATTTCAGCTATTTACAAAGAGGAAACGGTATCCACTGCAATATAGATTAGCAATTCCCGTTTCACGTGTATTTATAGTGACTCGCAAGTATTTAGCTTAAAGAAACGTAAAACATACAGAAATATTTATCGAATCTGTCGTGTCTGATAGAAAACCACTGAAAATTTCCTTTGGAATTTGTGCCGCTCTTTTCACTAAATGCACGTACAGTAATACACCATTTATTTTCTGAACAATTGGACATTGATTATCTATTCGATTACTGAATCTGCCCAATTTATAAAAAGTGAAGTTAATCGCTTTAATTTCTGAAAAGCTTAATTTGATCGACGGTACGAATTATTTAAATGAGGTATATATTTTGACAATTATCTGGTAAAATCGCGAGAGCTTGAAAATTGGATGGGAAAAAAGTTTCCAAGGGACAAATGACGATCCAATATTGACGCTTAATCACACAACTCATTTCCCGCTTTTATCCCTCATAATTTTGTTTTCGGTGAATAAAAAAAGCATTCGCGACCAGTTTACGAATACTTCAACCACGACGAAACGTCATAATTATACCCATTACCGAATACTCGTAGAATGGCCAAGCGGACGCGTTAAATGAATCGGAATTATTTTATTTTAAACAAATATTTCGGCTCATTAAGCGCCGCGATATATTTTACATAACGTCATTATACGTCAGGCCACGGCGAAACGTTCTCGTGGCGAGTTTATTTCCGTGCAAACAAGTCATCGTTAATTCTCTCGGCGACCATGCAGCCCGATTTCCCATAAGAATTACACGTGAAATATATTAATGCGCGTCGCGACACGCGTTGCCCAGTTAATGAATACGTATCGTCCGCATTTTGCAGATAGACTGGTGAACCCGCTAAACACGTGAAAACAAGACTATTGATGCTTGTCCTCGGTTTAAAAATTTCCCTTGTTTCTACGCGTTCGAGGCTATGGTGATATAGCGCTTGGCAAAAGTATCGGAACATTTATTAAGGAAATATAAGACGTTCTTTTATTGTTTGCATTTTGAGAAACTTTTTGAAATTTTATCAGCGATTCAACGAATAAACTGAGGATTTTTCATGCGTTGAAAAGAAATGTGCGATTTATGAATTTAAAAATGATATATTTAAAAATATAAATATAAATCTGTATATTTAAAAATTTAAAGATACGAAAGTGAATCGAATATAACACGGGGAGATGGATAAAATTTCGAACCGCGGAAAAATGAGTAATTAAGAAGAATACGATCTGTATTTTACGGGAGCATCGAAAAGCATCCGTTTAAAAAAATCGTTCCGCTCGAAATGCACACAGTCGTGATTAAATAACTCGGTGTCGTCGGTGGCCAAATAAATGGAATTTGATTAAATTTTCCACAGAGTACCGATAGGATCTTCCGTATCGAATTTTCATATTTTCTTTAATTGAGAGCGGCGTTGGTGTGCCATTTAAAATTCATATCGGCCTGCTCGAAATACCGCGTTCCATAATCTCTCCAATGGCAATCTAATTATTATAAAAGCATCAAAAGTCACAAAGAACGACCAACGATATCAACAACGCGGCCAAAATAAAGCGACATTTGCATGCAAACTAGCACATAAATATTTCGTCGATCGACGTCTTTTGCAACGAATGTGTTAGGAGTTAAAAAAAAATCGATCGATTAAATGCAAACGGTAGAAGTAAAAGACAGACGACAGCCATAAACCGCGTACAGTGACGTGCAAATATTTCCGACTAGATACATCTTTCGCTTTAGTACATTTCCTCGCCATATTATACAAGCATATGACGGTGTTTGCGTAACACTGTTCGCTTATACCTACCAATAGTACGTGAAACGATCTTCAAGTATCGTTGCTTTTCGAATATAAAATGCGAATACGAAGTGAAATATTTATCCGATCCGAAATTTTTACGGTTACACAACGAGATCGTTCGACACCGATGCAATCGAAATGGTTAACTGCTTTAAAACCAGCGATCCTCTAGAGTCCTGGCTAGGCAACCCCTTTCGTTAGACGATGTATTAGGTGTGCCTGTCCTCGCGGCCCTACCAGATATTCCCGCGCTTCCGATCTTCGTGGCTTCCGTGCGATCGTAAATCCTTCCACCGCGGCCGAAAGACGCCGTGTACGTCGACACGTAGACCCCGTTGCTCGAGGTACGACCCTCCAGCGTCCGGTTTATCTTGGAAATGTCCGCAGGCTGCCGGAAAGACTCGTAACCCCGGCGTTGCGTTACGTCGAAGAAGATAAAAGGTTCTTGACGGTAAGTCGCGCGGAACGTGCCGCTGTAAAGAGGTTAGCTTTTATGGACGGCGAATGGTCGGTCTTTAACTCGTTTCGAAACGCTAGAGTATGAGAAGGGCAGAGTAGTCTATCTGATGGAGCAAGGGATGAAGACATAGGGTATGGAGTGGAAGAATTTCGATTTATTTTCGACTTGGTTCTAGAGCGATGTTTATTCGAGTTTTATATTGGTGTCTGGTTAAAGACATTTTTAGGTTATGGCGGTGAGAGTTTGGTTTATTTTACACTTGGTTTTAGCAATAGTTCACGAGGTGGTACACGCAGCGGAATCGAATTATTGGGAATCTCATTTATTCCTCTATTCAAAATTCCATTCCGCTTCGGATCGCGAGAACTCGCTCGAGCCAATCTGCTTTTTGTTCTGGCTATAGAAAGAATATAAATTGGAAATCTTTCTCACGTAGTCTGTGGTTTTTAAAACTTATGCGCTGAATCTATCGTTCGCCACGTATAACGTACAGCTGGTTGTTACGACGTATACTCCAATAGTCAGAGAAGTTTAAAATCGTCTTTGAATTCTGTTTTCTCGGAAAGATCAGATAAATACGTTTATGAAAAATTCACTAATCCGAGGGAGATTATCGTTCATATTTCTAGAATTAATTTCGAACTCTTCGAAGCGTTTGCAAATTATAGTCCTAAATTTCCCCTAAAGGACCAGGCGTTGAATCCAACGATAATCCAACGAATCCAAGGATTTTTTTCGTTCAATTTGTTGTAAATTGCTTGGCGAATATCAATTTCCGGTATTTTTTTATGGTTATACGAGATTTTTACGGGATATTCGAGAGAGATTGATGTGTTGTAAATCCACAACGTGACCCAATTGCACAGTTTCGGTCAATTTTGCATAGTGGAGGCTATAGGTCACTTGATAAGCAAACAATGACGAAACTTGCGTTACGGGACATTTTAGGTACCATGCTATCGATCATGTCGCCGCATTTCCCACGAGACACCCTGTAGATTGCAGATAATCCACGTATATTATGGGTAGGTGGTCCACGCGGAAGTTTGGAAAATATTTCTATCGTTGGAAACTAGGCCTAACTTGGACCAAACTTGCATCTCTCTTGCTAGATACAATACTAAACTTTGACAAACTTCGACAGCATTCGCGAGCAGCGTCTACTAACCTTTATTATAAACAGAAACTGGTCTCCACCCGAGCAATTTTCCATCGCTTAACAAACCTCTCTGAAATTTAAAGAAGAAGCATATTCCATCCCTCACGAGCCTCGCTAAATCACCAATTCCACCCATTAACCCCGAAGCACCGTCGAGTTCCTAACCCAATCTCCCAGAAATATTCCAAAACAATATTCGCCTATCTTCCAACATCCCTTAATCATCGATTCGCCTAGTTCAGCATAGCTAAACAACCGTTTGGAGCGCCTCGCCGTCACGGAATATCGTCTCGGCGATGTCGACTTGATGAAAAAAACGTGGCTGGGGGAGTCGTATGAAAATTCAATAGCGCCGATTCGAGTGGAGACACCCTGTTCAAGCTCGAGGAAGTTGGAGGTGTCGAAGCGTGAGTACCGGCAGCTTGTCGACTTGTAGAGCAGCCGGTTGGACGAAGATCGATCGGGAAAACGAGGGGCAAAAGGGGGGCCACGTCGTCGGTTTGGATACCTCAGCGAGAAGAAGCAGAAAGGGGTTGGCAAGCGGTGTGAGGATGTTAGAAGTGGTACAGCACCGCGTCTTAATAGCGCTAGTGGCGTCCTAGCGTAGAAAAGGGGGACGACGTTCCAGGGGACTCGGGTAGAATCCAGCCAGCCCCGGTCACGCCAATATTACTTACCACCCCGGGAGAACGATAACTTAATTGATGCACGAACGACGTTAGCTAGCACTCGTTGCCGTTACGCGCAGCGACTGTGAATTTTCACCGGGTTATTTATTTGTCGAAGCTGCCTGGTTCGGGGATTACCCGATGACGGTTTTGCTTTCCCCGGGACTTGGACTCTTCGCAGTTGACCCTGATTCGTTTTCGCCCAAACGTATAGTCAGGGATTTTCGTTTTGTCTTATTTTACCGACGTTGCTCCTTGGTTGGAGGATTTTGTCATGAAGATTTTAGCGTCTTTCGGGAGTTGGGTGTCTCGGAGTTGGTTTCATGTTATGCTAAGGAATAGTCGAGGATCTTGTTTTCGTCTTATTTTATTCACGTTTCTCCTTGGTTAGAGGATCTTGATGTCTTTTTTGGAGGGGGCGGGGGGGAGGGAGCGTCTGGATATCTTCGAGTCGACTTTATTTCATTCTGCTCGAAGAATTGGTCTGAGAATTTTGTGGTAAAGATTCTGGTATTTTTGCTGCCTTGAATCTTTTGAAGCCAGTCCTATCCTTCAAATAGCCTTTTTGTAAAATACACAACGAATTCTCTGGATGACTAAATCTCTTTCTGCCTCAATTACAATCCCCAAAATGAACCATTAACTCAGCGGCCAATCCCTTAAACCGAAGTAATGCATTACAGGCCAAAATGTATCGATCGCCATTTTTAATCTCTCTTACATACATAACACTAGATACCACAGAGAGCCTGCATGCACGTTAATGAACGTTAAATGTATATTAATCGCGACAACCGTGTAATATTCGGCCATGAGACGACTGAAAGCTATTATCGATCACGTTATCGGTGCAGTTTTAAAGGATTTTCTCGTCGGCCGAACGGTCGCAACGGATGCAAGATTAGCATTATTGACCGAAACACGTTGGCAACTTTGGCCTGGCTTCATGATTTCGAATTTCCACTCCGCAGAAGACGCATCGTCGCCGGGAGAGTTCGCGCGTTCACTGGAACACGAATAATGCTGTCTCGACAGGCAACGATAAATTGCCTCAAGTGTCGAACCCGGAATATTCATCTTTTCCACCTAGTGGAGAGTATTTTTCCATCGGCAGGTCACACGGTTTAACCTATCCCTCTGTTTCCGTATTTTACTGCTCGATGGAATCCTCTAACCCGTTCTAGACATCGGGCCTTATTTTAATACGACCCATAAAACTCTGGTCTGTCGACTATTCTTCCTTTCTCTTTCTTTTTCTTTTCACTTTTTTTTCTCTGTCTTTACGAGACATTCATTTGCGAGACATTAACTCGTCGACAGGTTCCACGGTATCGACGATGTACGCGGACACTTGATTACGATGCAGGTAGCGCGTGATTGATTGATCACGATGGCGTATGAAATTAAGCAGAAGGACATCATTATTTTTAATTAATTATCGGAAAATTATTTTGCTCGATCCAAGACTTATATGTACACACCTATCAACGAAATTAATTGAGAAAGGTAGAATTTACAAATTTCTATTCTTCTCTTTTTTTTTATCAACATACTTTAAAACTAATTCTACCAATATCTAAATGGAAACTTCGCTAACATTAAAGCAAGAGGTTTCACCTAATCGAAATTGTTCCTGACGGCTGTCCCTGGATTCAGCTCCACCCCCGCATAATTTCGTCGACGGCCGATGCCACGTCGGAGGGGGCGGTGCATTAACGTGAAATGACGTTTCCGTCCCCAAACGTTCGAAATTATACACGCGTACACGCCTGACGTCCTAAACCAACCGACCAATTTTTTCTAATTTTCTACCGCAATTTGCCGCAGTAAGATCACATTTATGTTTGTCGATGTTGGATACGGGAATAGCGGCAATAAAGTTTCATCGGCCATCGTATCCATCGAACGGAGCCCGGCATTTACATAAACATTTAACGACTAGCGAGAACTTTAGCGAAAGCGACGAAAGAATTCGCGGAATTTCCCAGTTACCGGTGCAACTTTTAATCTCCGTTCCGAAAACGTTCCAACCGTATCGCAAACAGCTATCTGTTAGCCTAATTTTGTAAAATAAATTCGCGGGTACCGGGAAACTTTTCAAATGAAAATTCAGCTTGTCAGAATGGAGCGTTGAATTTATCAGAGAGTGGAAAGGGTTAACGCGAGCCAGAGCTCAACTATGCCGTTCAATTATCATGCCTGGCGCATCATGAAACATGCAAGGCGTCATGCTTGCTGCACCAAGCAGCCGCTGCTCCACTACGCTATGATTAATTTAGCAATCGTCATCGGAAAAAATCTTCCTGGCTAACTCCTTCTTCTCTCAACGATATCGAAACGAAACCTATATTAACGATCTGGATTGACAGAGAGACAAAACGGTGTCTCGATAAAAGAATCTTCCCAGCGAAGAGCAACAAGTATCTCTCGCAACGAATATCAATCATTGTCCGTTTTGGCGCAGGATAATCTTTCGGTAAAAGATCGATCGTATGGCTGATGAGGCGCGGGCCTAAAACACCCTGAACACCTAAACGCACACGTTTGTAATCTTCGACAAAGCGATAGAGGAAACGCGATCCGTGGGCCTAAAGTTTCCCGTGAAACTCTATATAGAGATCGTGAGATCCGCGAGCGGAAAGGAATTCCGAAAACCTTGAAAGTCAGGCGCGTTTTCTCCTCGGACGGGGTGAAAAAGGAAGCGTCGACCATGAGGCCAGGAAATTCTGAAAATCTCGGAAACTCGCGCGCATTGTACCCTGCGAGATGAAAAAGAAAGCGTCGACCGTGAGCCGAAAAAACTCGGTGAACCTAAAAGTCACGCGTGTTATTCTCCAGCGAGTAAAAAGGCAAGCGTCGACCATGAGCATGAGATAAAAATTCCGAGAACCTAACAACCGACGCACGCGTGTTCTCTATGAAGCGGGCAAACCAGCGTGCAAACCGCGGGGCAACTCGAGCTCGAAAGCGAATGGAAAGGGAGAAAGTTGAATGCAGTTGCACTGATACCCTGTCCGTGGCTGAGCGTCGCGGACGTGGGTGGATGGGTGAGTTGTTGGGAAGAGTGGCGAGGCAGTTTCGTGGCGACAGGAACGTGCAGAGGGGAAGGGTCGGGGGTTGATGAACAGTTTGCTCGGCGACGCACGTTGTGGCTGTCGGCTGTCGGGGCCACGCTGCCGCTACATAGAAGAGGTAGAGATAAATTGGGGGTGGAAGACGCGACTGTAAGGAGAAAGGGAAAGTAGCGGAGCATGGTGGGACACGGGTAAGGAACTACGAAGAAGGATACAGGGTTCTGCGGGATGTAAGGGCTGGTTCTCGAAGCTGCGCCATGTCCTTTTCGTTAAAAGAAAATCGTGGTTGGGGAATGCTACAAGTTTCGGATACTATTTTTGCTATCGAATTTATACATATATAGCGAATTTATACTATCTTTTCAAATTGTGTTCAAATTGATATTGGATAAAGATTGGACAAATATCTCGTAGAATCGATTATCGATAAATCGGTGGACACGGTCTAGGTACAGCGTATTCGATCTTTTATCGAGGCTTAAGATTTTGGGAAATTCATTCGCCGCCTAAAACCGTCCTCGTTTAAAGTACGAATTAATTAAAATGTCGATTGCAATTTTGAATATATATACGCTTGAGGAGGTACGAGCAGGAGAGGCAAGCAAAGAGGAATAAATAAACGTAGGAGCAGCAGAAAATAACGAGGACGTATAACAATCGATATTCGAGCCACGAAGGAAACACGGGTTCTTTTACTCTGATTGGTTGAAGTTACTGCACACGACACGAGCCACGGGGATTAGAAGTAGCGTCGTTAATAAAAATTATACCACGAGTTGGCTTCTGCATAATTCATGGAGGCCAGTAACGCACCGTGAATACGTATCGCTGATTATGCCTTGGGAAATATTTTGATTATAATGCGATTAACGTTGTTTATCGATTGATTCGTCCCTGCAGTCTGCTCGCTGTTATCACTAAGGGAGAAAAAGGATCGTCAAGATGAAACTTAAAAAGCAGGAAGTTTATCTTCCGAGGCAAACCTCGGGTGCCGATCCTTTTAGTTTTCAGACAACTTTTTTGAAACGTTCCTCAACTTCTCGCCGTATGGCTCAAGGGGAACAAGAGATTTTCTTCGACGACTTTGCGAGGTAAATGTCCAGGGGCCACCAACGATCTATCGTTAAGCAACACTTTTTATGTCGAACCGATTGATCCTCGATCAAGGGTTAGGCTAGCTCATTAGGACACGGGATTTAATTTACGAAGATTATAATTTTTAGAATGTTTTTCGGTTATTTCAGGATAATTATATCGAGACAGTTTTCGTTCTTCTTAAATCTTCGGAGTTTTAGGTATTTTTAGGAAAATCGCGTTCAAGTCGTACTAAAAGGATTAAAAATAGATTTCTCTTTCACGTGTAGTATTACTTATTTATTTATTCATTTATTTTATTTATTAAAAAAACGGCTACACCGGTAGAGCTTCGAATTTTCGTCTATTACAAATCCCTAACAAACAATTTCACAAACATTTCAAGAAAATTAAATCGAAACAATTTCAAATAGATCAAACAGAGATCTATTTTTACCAAAAAAAAAACAGTTGAGAAAGAGAGAGAGAGAGAGAGAGAGAGGAAATTTTAACCTTTGCCAATATTGCCAGCAAATAACTTCGTACTCCGCAGAATAAAACATATCCGTAAAAACTGCGTCAAATATTTTTTTCCAAATTCCGCTGGGAACGTACCATCTTCTTTTATTTAAAATCAAATTCCCGAATACAGGGGGAAAAAACCTTTGCTTCTCCATTTCCACGTTTCTGGCCATGGAATATTCTAAACCTGCAGTGCTCACGTACCCATGGAGAAAAATAGTTCCAGAATTAAAAGAAAAAAGAGGGAGGGAGAGAGAGAGAGAGAGAAGGAAACCAGAAAAAAATTTCAAGTGCCCTTAAAAGAGGAGCACTCGTGCCTGAAAACGTTTCCCCGTGATAGCATTGATCCTAGCCGGATATCACGCCATCGACTTTAATGAACGAAGAAGGCGTGAAACAGACCATCGTTCCAGTATTTAAAAAATCCGCTACTGCGAGAGGGTGTGCAGCGCGCAAGCTATATTAGTAGAGGTGGAAAGCGGGAGAAACGTGGAACCGGAAGTAGACGAGAAATTGAAGCCGCGCTCCTCCAGCGTCGACAGATTATCGTTAAGACAATTTCACCGTAATGAATATCACGGTCGCATTTGTGTCAACGATAAATTGAAACGCGGAACGAGCATAAATAAAAGCCAGGCAGTACTTTATGAGACCAGCGCGGGAACAACGATTAATGGAACCCTTTGATGTCATTAAATAGCTCGAATGATCGCCGAGTGTAGGATTTTTAAACAGCGCGCCGCTGTGAAGAATAACAAGTTTTATTCTGACGGCGTTCAAACAGAGAGCTACTCCTTTAATAATCGTGTTTCGTTATTTTCTCCGCCTTGTTTTTAGCGCCGCTTTCGTATATCGCATTACACGAAAATTTATCGTGATATCAACGTAGGTTCGCGAAAGAGTATTTCTCGGAATGACTTTCTTATAACGTCCGATAAAATACAAATTATCTCCGATAATAATTCCAAAGATAATTTCATTTCGAAAGCAAAAGAATCGAAAGGTATCGCATAGTTTTAAAAGTACTGTCTGAGAACGATTTCTAAGTAATTCTACGCATTGGAATTCCGTGGAACTGAATCTCGGAACAATCCAACAAAATCGCATGCAACTAAAAAGAATTAACAAGTGGTGTCACCTAATTCCATCTACTTCTTTTAACTCTCCCGTGGACACCATTACAAAAAACTTACACTCTGCTATGAAAGAGGCGCTCTTTCTTAATTAATCTTTTCTTTATGAATATAATACCTCTTATTACAAACTTCGTACAAAAACATTCCACTCGACATTCGTAATTAAAAGAACGCCAAAACTCTCGCGCAAGAAATCCAATTTAAAACTTCCATATTACACGTACTAAGTGCTATATAGCATCCTGCTCGTCCACAAAACAACAAACAGACGTCAACGGTAATTAAAGGAGCTGAAAACCCTCGAATAAAAATTTTAATTTTGAGCTTCCATATCGCGCTGACTGTACAGTAGCTATGTATCAGATTGCTGAATGTATCAGATTGCTGAATGTATCAGATTGCTGAATGTATCAGATTCTATTCCTCCATAACGCAAACAAACTGTCAACGACCATTTCTTTGTCATCCACTCTCACATTCGTCTAAATTCAATTTCTCGGAAACACTTGAAAAAAGAGGCAAATCCCGCCATTAAATCCAACTCTGTTCGCGTCCACTCTAAAGTCAACGATAACGTTAAATTTCCTTCGAACATGGCGCCACCTATTTTGGTTGCGCCATTAGTAGAGCAACGGATAGTTAGCACGTGCACGGCGGGAAGAAGACGCCAGGCGGCCGCGAGAACAGATAATCTCTGTTTATCTTGTAATTCCCCGGTAACGCCATTAAACCGTCCGAACGTTGGCCACGTTGCCGGCTTAAATCTTTGTCTTCGCGCTACAAGACGAAACGCAGGGGCACTGTTCGCAAACGTAATTGAATCGACCGCCCCCTTAAACCTCGATAAATCTAGCCGAGAAAAGAGACACGCGAGTACGTGTGTGTACGTTTGTCGGCGTCTGATCGTGTGGAAACGAGTGTCACACGACAGCTGCGATCCCATCAATCGACCTGACGCCACACCGACGCGAGAAAACATAGACGAGAAACCCGTTTGTTGTTATTCTATCGAAAAGTAGGACGATCGATATATTTGCGCGATTTTCGAATTTTATTGCCACGCTTGCACGTTACGCGAGAAATACGCGACTGATAGCGACACAGAGGCTGAAACGTGTGCTGAACGTTACCACCAAAGTCTTTGGAGACCGGTCACTTTGTCGGGGATTGGATATATGAACGAACGACGAGTATAGACAGGTAGGCGATTGCTGGAATTGGATCTTTGCGGCGACGTAGTCTTTACACGTGTCGAGTGTTATTTTTGGTATTTTGCAGCTTAGAATCGTTGATTTCTGTTCTCGATATAGCAGAAGTTAGGGTTATGGGTATCTAGAATGTTCGAAGGGCTAGAATTATCGATATCCGTGTATGTAACTTGAAAAGTTGGGTCCCAAATAAGATAGTCTATGGCACGTTTAGCACATTTTATCTGTATCTTCACGAACTTGACAAATTCCTGTTCAACGTTAGCATAAAAGAACTTTCTACGTACATATAATAACCAAGTCGGTCGAATGTTCGTTATTCGCTATACGTTCTCAGATTGGTTCCAAATTTTCTCAGCATGATCGAAACAGTCGTGTCTCATCGCAGTGCCAACGAAATTCCAAAATGTTTCGTAAAATACGCACGAGGCATTTATAAGAGTTTGCTGTGGTAAATGTTCGAATACTTTCACAAACTATCGTATCCAGTTGCCTACCATTCTCCTGAACTGTACAGATTGAAACAGGTGCCAATTAGTGGCCACCTGAGAGCAACGTGGATCAGCACACGGTGTATCTGGTGACGGGCTTGATCGCGAATCGCTATCTCAGGCACATACTACTCTGCCCCCCGCAGACTCGCAGCCCGGAAAATTGATCGGAAGCCGCTCTACCATTTAATTGCCGCCGATTATTCGTGCTCCAGTTTGCCATGTCACCGACAGACAGGGACGCCAGTATTATGCGGCTTTCGGGACACCCGACTGACCGGTGGAAAGATATTGCTCCGCTGTTTCATTGGCGTTTAATTAATTCACTAATTAAGCCCTGTCGATCCGCTGCTCGGTTACCTTGTCCTCTGAACACAGTCTATCGGAGGCTACCATTGGAAACGATACTTATTGTGCATGCTCTCGCCGTTTCGATTGACGTCATCCACTTTGCAATTGTTTCATTTGTCAATGATGAATTGGGTAGTCGATAAAGGCTGCGCGATTTCCTTGTCGGTAATTCGTGTTTATCCGGACAATGATGTTTGGTAATAGAGAGGGCTAATCCGATCTAATTAGACTCTAATTAGATGCAAGTAGATTCTCTGAACTATTAGGAATTTTTTAAGCAATTAGATAGACAGATAATTCATCGTATAACGAAATAAATCGTCGATATAACGGAATGTTAGAGAAAAATGGCAAAGTGTAAATTCGATTCTAACCTGTACAGATTGTTTTTATAAACATATGATACAGGCGTCAATGACAGCGAGTGAGTTGAGTCGCCTGGCGAGAACAGATTCGCCATCGACTAAAAGATGAAACGATCATCCCACCGACAGGACTCATAATCTGCCCTCTTATTAAGTTACCATTGAACAAAATTAACGAGGAACACGCAATCTCCCCAGACCGCTTACTGCGAATTAATCGATGAATCTGGCTGGCAGCGACGGCGGATTAGCCGCCGCGAAATGAAACCGAGAACCGCCGCATTAGCCGATGCCAATAGCGGGTTAACTGGAACGAAGGTGGAAGAATAACGCGGTTGAAATCTCGTTGCATCGTTAATAGACTGCGATCTCCACATTCCCCTACGCGAAGTATCGCCGCCGTATTGGAAGAATATTTTCTACCTCCGTCGAGAACAGAGTTAAACGCGAGTTCGTTTGGAATGAAAGTAACGAATATTAGACTGTTCGGGCAGTTCGTAGCGAAATCTGAGAGAAATTGGAACATTTTCTTAAATAATACATATTTCGTGAAAAAGATAGTATTTGGCTCTTTCGGGGGCCAACAGTTTTACGGACCTTCGATCGTTCCAACGCTTTTGAATAAATCTACTGACACCTGGCCCAAATCTACGCAGACCAAATAGCGAAAATTTTGAAAAGTTACTAAACCACGTAATTGCGAATTTTTATACTTCCATATTGCTCGAATAAATATATTTGCCTCGACAATTTCGTCCAATTTTGATCGAGGGGCCACAGAAGCGATCAAATCGCTAATTTCGCAGAATCGCTGTGGATATTTGGCGTTGCAAACACCGAAACAACTATGGACTGGACCAGTGTCTATTCATTCGTCGTAACGTTATTAAAGCAGTTCACGACATGCTGTTACTTAACAGCGAGTTATAATCAATAATTCGGAGGAGATCATTAGGCGGCAATTATACGGTTCGGCTGATCGAGATAATAACCGTGACGGTGTTGAATGGGATCGAACGACGCTGTCGAGTTGTAATGTTAATAATTAGTTTGACGGGGCTCGGCGATGGCGAGGGGAATTTCGATGCTCGATTTTCAACATCGAAGTCTCTACGTTTCTAGCGTGTCAGAGGGCATATCGTTTAATTGGACGATGTTTGCGATATGCTTACGAATTTCCATGGCATAGCCGTCATTTTGCAGGTTAATTTAGCCGTACCGTAGCTTCGAAGCGGGAATTTTTAGGTTAGGTTACGATTGATTCGAGTTCGGATTATTTAGATTCCTAGAAATCTTTCTTATACTGTCGGATTCTTCGTAACAATTTTGCGTATACTTTGAAGAAACGCACGAATAATAATAATAAAAAAAAAGTGCTTATTCTTTGAATTCTTCGTTCTGGATTTTTCATAATTTGATTGTACTATTAAAAGATAAAAAAGAGCCTCTATTATTATTATACAAGTATCGTTACTGTCTTTGGTTGTTTCAACCAACGCGAAAAAGATTCATATTTTTACCAAATTACAGTTTACCAAAAAATTCCAGATTTCTAGGACGAAACGAAGGAAAATTCTTGAAAAAACAATTACCGCTTTGAATTATTAATTCCCCTCGACGAAAGTCATATCTCTGAGATAATTAAAGCTGGCGCGATTACACGTCTACGACACGAGGCGATGTTTCCCGGAATAAATCGCTACGGCGAACTGATTCGTGACGCGACTCAATGGGCAGCGATGATACAAAAATTAAAACGGAATTAACGCGATACCGGCGTAATTTAATAGCACAGAACCGGCACGCTTAATCCGTTATCGGTGTTATTTGGTAGGGAAAGGGGGAATTATACGGAAGAATTCCAGTTGCGAGCGCGTAGATCCACTCGCACGCTAATTTACAGGCGACTGGCATTCGCGTGCATGATTACGCTTTATCAGAACCGTCAGTGATGTACAGATTACTCGTGTTTCTGTCGGCTAAAGCATGTTCGACAACGATACCTCTCCAGGGAATAAACATTCGTGCTTCGTACAGTTGTGAAATCTCGAGAACAAGGTTACAAGATGCGCGAGAAAATTGGTTGAAATTATACAACGCGTTTTCAGTGAAATATTTACAATTCGCTATGAGACGCGTGAATGACTATAGATCGGAGGGGAATTTGAAAGGATTTAATTAACATTTTACTAAGGAGCTAATATTTATATTAACGACGTTATAATTTATCGTTGACGAACTTCCATTACCCCCGAGAGATACAGATTGACAGAGAAATTCTTATCGCACGAGACGTTTGTCCCCCAACCAACTTAGATAAACGAAGTTCTATCGGATCGATCTTCGATTTATAGAGCTAAGGAATTCCAATAAACTCATTTCTGGAATTAGTTCGAATGGCGTGAGAAGATTTACTGTACAGCTGAATTTAGTTGGTATATGAGGCATATCTAATTACGACGTCGACGATCTAATTATGTAACACGATAACTACTCAACGTGTGCTTGAATAATGGAACGTTAATTAAGGAGGTGATCAATGGTGTTGAAAAGCATTAAGTTACCTTACGGGTCGATATTCCTCGTACGAATACTTAGAACAGATTCTAGAAGCTAATTACAGTCATTTTACAACAACTAAGAAATTCAATATTTGCATATTAGAAATGAAATACAAGTTTAAAAATTAAAAGCTGAACGCTTCTATAAATATAACTTCGGTGAGAGGACCGTAAGCCCGATAGAAAAAAAAGAGACTTTCGATCTTGAAACTTGGGCTGAGCCATCAAAGTTGGCTCTGACAAATAGATTAATCGAACGCGGTCCGGCAGGCCGAAAAGAAAGAAAACAATGAACTCGGACATAACCAACCGCGTGCTCGATTTAACGAGCGCCTGTGTTTATCTTGGAAAGACGATTTCTCATCGAACGTTCCAACTTCGCTCCTAAAACTACAATTTTTGTCGGAACTTTAGCTTCTCTCTCAATGAACTCTGGATAGCAATAGAATGTTCCACCAAGTAATTCAATAGTTGTCCTGACATGAACTCTATGAGAATAACAAATTTTTCATCGACTACTTGACTCTTGCCCAATGGGAAAATGGTACGCAAGCACCACTATCTTCAAAGGATGAAAATAAAGTAAGCGCAACTTTCTCAAATCAATAGTTTCCGGAACTGCTACATGTAAACCTCGTCGTGGACTCGTCTATTCAACGCCAAAATTTTGTTGCTCGTAGCACTTCTGACCCCGTTTTATCTACATCGCTAGGTATTGCCTTCTACAGAGACAGCTACAGAGCAACCAGTCAATCATTCCTCAGCCATAACACTTTGTTCTTGTCTCCGACTCTCACGCTTTCTACGATCCACTGCTACTTCAAAGCGAGGAATCGAAGCAGCTCAAAGAAAATCTCGCCCAGAGTATTCCCAGCGGAGAACAAGCCAGCCATAATGGATTCACCCCTCGACAAAGGTGGCAAACACGCGTAGGGTGAAAGAAGACGCAAAAGAGGGAAGGAGACTAAAAAAAAAAAAACGTGAGGAGATTCGATTTTGGTGGATTCCTTTATTTGCTCCGCTTAAAAGACACGTTTTACGTGCCTGAGTCGTCGAATGCCTCGCGATTGTTTGTGCTAATAGGGGGAACAGCCCTGTTCAATTCACAGGCTGTGCGCAATAGTCACCAGACAGCGTTGACACACGATGATCAGTATGTCGTAAGCCAATACTGATCTAATTAATTGGCATTGGTCTGCGTAACTTCGAACTTGGATTACCAGTTTCTTATGTTCTTGTGATTCGTTGGTTCTGCATTTCATCGCACAAGCCAAGGATTAACATCGCCCTGACGAGACAATAGTATCAGCCAGCTCCTCTCCGCGGAACTCGTCTCTAGCCGAATCAATCGAGCTACTCGCTCCTGAATACTGACCTAACCTCGGTTCATCAAAAACCAAGAAGAACCCTGTATATCTCGTTCTCAGTGCAGCGACTGGAAAACGAGTCGTCCGGTTCGTTCCGGAGTCAGGTCCCCGAAATTAACCTGACAGAAGCTCGAGGAAGGGCAAAATTCGAAAAGCAGCCGGCAATTGCAGCTGCTGCTACACCTACACAAGGAGGATGACGCGGAGACAACTGCAGCTCGCATTACCTAGCTCCTTTCTCCGACCATTACCAGAGACATTAACGCTGCCGGCGGTTGTAGCAGCCGGGAAAAAACAATAGGTATTCCCAGGACACTTGTCCGCCGCTGTCATACCTGTCCATTGTTCGCCAGCGTCGTCTGGCGACGCTACTATCGCGCACGGCCTAAGAATTCGACTAGGAGGCTCTTCCTCTTATTAAAGGAACAATGGAGTATTCAATGACCCACGTGTCAGTTCCAGTTACTTCGGAGATACTTCGAAAGGAATATAGTAATTGAAAAGCACGGATAAAGAACTCTTTAAGTCACATCTACTGTATTTCGTACAAATGCACGTTTAAAATTGAATACGAATCGATTCTACTAATTTGATTCATCCTTCCATTTGATTTTAAGGTTAGGTAATGACTCTTGTCGCTCTCTTAAACACTTATTATATATTAAGAACATCGGCTAAGCAGTAGTATAATATCCTATTTGTTAAAGATTAACTTGCAAATTGTTTCGCTAATTGTTTGCGATCAGTCTTCGTCGTTTTCGTCGTTTCTCAAACATTTTTCGCTGAGACTAATATTCAACACATCTTTAGAGATTTTCCAAAGACGGTGAAATAATTGCGCGGTTGAATTAAGACGCGGATAAGGTGTACAAGAAGTTGTGCGAAATTGCAGGGGAAAAGAATTCCGTGCGGGAGTATCGGGCTTTTGAAATTCGTCAGGATATTGAATAAGTGGAATCTGTTTGGGGAGGTTAATTTTGATGATGTCCGAAGTTTTTATTGGAAAAGTTGGCAGCACGGGAATTTTGTTACGAACTAATATCTGAGGTATTCGTGTAAGCCCCCGTCGGAATGAACCGCGGGATAACTTTGTTTCTGAAATGATTTAGCCTTTGGTTGCCTTTCGCCGCTCTACATTCCCTGTAATTTTACGAAAATACATCGGCGCAATCATTTTTCTTTCCTTTCGGTTACCTGGCTGTCCTGGCAGTCCTTTGAATCGTTCTTCTATAAACATTAAGTTGTATATTTCATTTTTACTCTATTCCACGTTTGCACGTTGTTATTCTATATTTTGTTTAAAAAGAAAGAAATGTTTTCTGAGCACTCACAGCTGAAAAAATTGAATAGTCTACCCTGTCTAATTTTATCGACAGATCGTTAACAATTCCCTTCAATTTTGGACAACTGGAACAGCTAAAACAATGAAAAATTCGATCTACTTTGCAAGGAACCTATGTTTCCCGCGTCCTAACCTCAAAACTGCGAAGCAGATATTAGATTTTCAAGCTGAAAGACACGAGGCTGCCAACTAGCATTTCAGAAACCTGTTGCAGGCATCACGGCAGAACATCAGACTCTAAATAACAGCCTCTCCAAAAGAATGTACTAGAGGAACGTGTTAATTACTGTTGAAGACGCCTCGAAACCATCAAGCAGAGGATGCTCGAGAGTTTAAAAAAAGATAGAGGAAAGAACCGTCTTAACTACCGACGATGACAGTTCGTAGATTGGTCGGTGGGCTGGAGAAAAAATTCAGAGAGCCTGAAGGAATCCTCGTCAGGAAGCCGATTCTATTTAAGGATGTACGCGTCGTTAGTCCGCGGTTCTTTAAAATCTGACGACAATCTGCTCGGCTCTTTAAAATGCAAACCGTGTGACATAACTATCTACTTCTGGGAGTCAGACACGGAGAAAAACGAGAAGTCACAGAGAAGAAAAAGTAGAAAGTGCGACTACGTTTCAGCGGATCGTCGTTGGATGCTCGCGCGTATATTTTTATTCCGACTGGGTTAACGCACTTTCTGACAACCTGTCAGTCTTGCCTTTTTTATTATACCTTTGACACCAGAATGATCGAAATTAGTTCAAATTCAAGGATCACCTAAATTTGTCCTTTTGGTTTGAATATTTTTAGAATGGCTGATCTTACGTTATACATATCTTCAATCGCCTTATTCTTTTTATTGGATTCGTATCAGGTCCGGATATATTTTTTACTATATTCGTATTAATAATTTCTCTAGATTTTTTTCTGTGTTTTTTTTTTTATTAGATTTACGCACATTCTAGAATACATGACTGAATTTGTCGTTATGTTTATCGGTATAACAATTACGCTATACGCTCGAACCTCGATAACAGTAGAGGAAAAATGTATCGGATTGGTTAATCTGCACAATTACTCCTAGAATCCCTAACTCAATATCCACCATTTAATCGAGTTAAATTGAACTTTAAACTGGAAAAATCAAGCTTCACAATTTAAAAACAAACTGATGCTATTAACGATGAAAATTTACTCGGTGTTTTCCAATTTCCACGGCAATTTCTAAAAATAAAATCCCTTCCATCGGTTCACAATTCCAATTAAACGAATCCTGTGCGCTGACCAACTGAAAATATCCCAGTTTAAAGTCTCTTTAGTCGCTATTTCTCCGGAAACGTTAAGCAGAAACCGTAAAAGCGTACGTGACTGAATTTATTTTGCGCGGACATTGTTGAAAAGCGCGACTCGCGACGCCTTTTAACTGCGTCGTGTTACTACGATCTTTCAACGAGAGACCTCGCCCCGCTTTATTGAGTATAAATTAAGTACTCATAACGGTTGGACACTGTACAATTCGACCGATAAAACGTTTGCAAACTTCAAGCGAAACGAAGTTCGCTGTTTCACGGTTACTTCAAAGCTTTCAGATACGTCAACAACAGGTGACGGTGGTCAGCCTGGTCTTATTGTTCAACTTAACTGCGTTACGGAGAGGCGACCATTTTAATTGTTTTTTTTTTTTTCACTTCTCTTCAAAGTTAGTTTGCTAATGAAACTTCAACGCTTGATGAATTTTCACATTTCTATGGAAATATCTACATCTTAGATTCGATAAACGTAACATTGAACGTTCAAATATTGTATATAAGACGTGGATACGATATTCAAGATTTTCAACATTTATTTAGACGATACAACTTTGCACGAATGTGCAACACTTCTGACAGAGATTAATCATTTTCTTGATACTTTAAATTAATTGTCACGTTCCATACGAAACCAGCAGCTGTTCCAATATTTATGACTAGGGATGCGCGTATAATACAGTACAGTTTCGGCTCCCTTCTTCCGGATCCTTGCCAACATCAGAAACGCTCTTCCATTAGAAATTCGAGCGAATCGAAACTCTTTCATAAGGTTTCGATTACCCTCCGTTCAGGAACTAGGATCGTCAGTGGAAGATCAACGACTAGAATACACGGTGAATCATGTTCCATTCGCGAACTAGGTCGACGATTATCCTGTTACACGTAACCGATGGTAAAGCAGGTGGCTGCATTACCACGCTCAGGAGATTCCATGGAATCGCAGCCAAATCGAGTAGAATACTTTCAATCGGTTAGCTTAGTCTATTCCCCAGAGCGATTTCTACGAGGCTTCCGCATTGTTGACCTAAATCCTGCTGTATATGTGCAACGAGAACTTCCCTTCTACCCAATTTCTTCGTTTCCGGTTAGACTGCACCAGCCATCGGATGGAAACGCGACTGTTACCAGGAATTTACAAGGATTATCTTCTGTGTACGCAGGTTCCCCTCTATTCACCTTCTTTTTCCTCCGATTGAAGAAACTAAAATGTTACGGAAAATTTGACTCCGTGTTGGACTCACGTTAGTCGTTTGCCACTTAGTTCTGGCTACTGTCTAACACCTGCGCTGTTAATTGCGGTCCAAAGCGATTTCAGCAGCGAGCACTTTGGTATTCAGAATTAAAAGTGTTTTCGAATTGGACGACTTTAAAAACGACTTTGGTACGTTCTTTTGTCCGAGCTTTGGATTTTTCAGTTCCCTAACTTTCGCGTCCAAGCTCGAATCGTTTGTGTTTTTAATCGTTGAAAGAAGAACAAAGTTTTAGTAATTTAAAGAACGAGCTGGTGACTTCTGCGTTGTGCTAAATGTTTCGCGATTCGAGGACGAAGAAAATTAATCTTGGCGGACGTTTGAAGCGCTTCGAAATTAACGAGAGTCGGAAAATTGAATTTGAAATACAACGCCAGCAAGGGTAAGGTTTCGTTGGGTACTTGAATTGTCCGTTAATAAGGGTACACCATAATTTTCCCTTTGATTAAAATGTTCTTCTTCACCAGGATATTTTTAAGTATCTAGTATCCATGAAAATAACATTGACAAAAGATCACCGTACATCCATATATAAAACCAATAAACAACAATTGTTTAAAAATGAACTCAGGAGAATTCTTAAGAAAATTAAGACGAGGATAAAAATTAGTAAATAAACAAGGACAAACCAATCTGTAACATTAAATTCTGTGTTGGTTACTACTATTCTCTTTAACCATATCTTACCACTGCAACGATTAGGTTCAGCTTGCTCAATAACGCGATGCTAGCGCCATGTGGGCGTTAACTCCTGTCATGCAGTTCCCGCTACTAACTTCATATTCGACAATTTGCATTTGCAACCCGCTATATTAAAAAAACTAATTATATTTTTTTACAAACATAAGCCAAGCAGAACTGAGTAGTCACAGTCTAGACAAAAATCAATGAACAATCTTCATTTAACCCCTTAATCCCTACTCTCGCATAAGACTTGTAACTGCTCTCGACAGAAACCCAATTGCCCATCGATAAATCCTAAGACTCTTTATTCCCATCCATTCCAAACTGAAGATTCGGCGCGAGTAAATGATAAAACGATAGCTACCTGTGGAAAGAAATACGATGTTTCAGGCAACATCCAAAATTCAGCTCCTGACCGTCAGCCAGGAAACGCGGAGACGAACAATGGGTTAGGATGAGACGTTGGGTAGGATAGAAAAACATCACGCGGCTCATTGCCGGGAGATTTGGCGGAAAGCGGGCTGAGATTGCCGGGAAATCCTCGGGAACATTACCGAATCGGTACGCGTGGTCGCGTGCGAGTTACACGGCCGCACGGAGGAAAACAAAGAAGAAAGGGATCCTATGAATTCGTGAGTGACTTCGGATATCACGTTCCCCGGCGTCTGCCAGACATTTCCTTCGGGCTTCCTGTGTGCATACGCGCGCGAGCGCGCCTACATCCCTTAGACGTTATACAGGGTGTCTCTCTACGAAGGACGTTTTCTTCGTCTCGAATGGTGGATAGAGTATTTTCGAAAAATTCTTAGCGCCAGATTTCGAAGCTGTTTAAACGCTCCGTAATTGTCATAGAACCGAATAGAATACATTACTGACGTCGCTGAATATTTATAACGACGAAGGACACGATAAAATGACCGAAAGTAGGAAGCTGGTTTGAACGTTTAACTATTTTTTAGTAGAACGTTAAAATATTTGTTGAAAAAGGAACAAGGTGAGTTAGGTTTGGGTTAGGTTTGGGTTAGGTTTGGATTAGGTTAGGTAAAGATTGAAATACCTCGGTTATGTTAATATTACCTGATCGTGTTGAACGTTTGATACAGAATTTGATCGTAGATAATAATTAATTAAATTGCTTTGCGTTTATTCGATACGAATGATTCATCCAGAGTGTCATTACAGAATCGGATATAGAAACTATGCGCTGTATTGGTTCAGATTATGGATTACCCGTGGTAATCAATGGTACTGTAATTAGTAAATAATTAACTTAATAGGAAACCTAATCTGGTCTACAATTTAGCACCAACTCGTTCGTTTGATAATTAGTTAACCTATATTTTATCATTATTTACTCAAAGTGTATTCACAAGGATCTATCGATATAATAAGCACGATATAAAATATTTAGGTGAAATTCTCGTTGAAAAATGCTCACCTCTTTCACGATAGTTTATCAACCGACGATATTAGTGAATTTAAAAGGTACCGATCCTCCTTTGGAAATTTTACACACAAGTATTTTCATCTGTCGAAACGAAAGCAACATTGAGGTATAAAAATTCGGAGATCGCAGCAAAATTCGGAACACGATTTTTTTAAACCTTTCCCATATAACGATGTCAGCTTAGAATAACAAGTATAAGACAATTTTTAACGACAGAAGAGAAAACACGATTGGATGGAAAGTGAACTCTGAATGATAGCAATGGAATTGAAACGCAAAACGAGAACAAAGAATCGTAGGGGAATAAAGGTTTAAAGGCAGCAACCAGGCTGCAGAATTTACCAAGAACGAGAAAATGGAGGCCTAGCCCTTCCTTGGTTGAAAGGGCCAGGAACGTTTCGACGGTGGGAAAGATATGAATTTTCATCGGGAAGTCGGACGATAAATTTCCCGTACTCGCGCGACGCTTGCCCATTATGTAGATAATCGCGCGACAGAATTTACGTTCCTTGATGCCACGACTTTGTAGACACGGCCAACGAAAACGAAATCGCGGCGTGGAATACATTTGCGGCGACCTCGCGTTTCTAAAACTCACCTTATCCATACATACAGAGTGGCTTGGAAGTACCCGACGTTTCGTTCAATTTAAGAATAGAAAAAGAAGAGAACAGGAACTAGAATAAGAAAAAAAGATGTATAAACCGCGTAAAGTATATAGCATCTATATCACCATTTAATTTCATACTCCCAAAATTTGTCCTAATTTCGAAGAAACTGCGGCCGCCCATTTGCGCGTACACCCTGTAGTTATCCTTAATATAACACGCATTTCTAATTTGTCCGAATCTAGTCAACTTTAGCAACGAAAGAGTTAATGGCGTTCAAACAGGCGCACACCCACAAAACTTGTTTAAATATAATACAAACAAGTCGCAGGAAAATTTATTTGCTAAATAGGTACGCTCTTTTGCCTGGTCTAACCTAGTTTCATATCGTTTAAGAGGTCGCACCGCACCATTATGCCACTGAAAACGCCCATGAAAATTTTCTTTCTCCTCGGTTCTTTGTTTGCCGTAATACCTGACTCGTGAACAGAGAAAAAAAAACAAAAAAAGAAAAAAAATGAGACCAAACAATTATACGAGTCATATAGAGTAAGCAATTACACAACGCACTTTTTCCTATTTTTTTCCTCAACTTTTTGAAATTTCGCGGCACAGTGAAAATAGGCCGATTCACGTGACACGGCGGAAAAGAGCGTTCGTTTCGCAACGTTTCGAAAACTCCAATTGCGTCTTCGAAACAATGGGCGATGATGTTTCATGGGAAATTAAACTGTGTGATTCGTCGAATTTCAAAGAAATTCCGAGATTCCCTTTGGGTTTGAATTACTATTGGAAAATATTCTCTAGTACTCACGTTCCGCAAGATGGTTAATAGTCGCTCGTCCAGGCGAACATGTTTGAGGTTAGAATCGTGTTACGAAGAGATCAACGTTCATCGGTTTCTTCTGAAATTGGAAGAAAGGAACTGGATTAATTAAATACGTTTTACACTTTGGAAATCATTGAACACGTTGTTGTAAATTATGTGCTCGAAAATGAAAGTTGACAATATAATGCACGAGGGCGTAAAATGTATAAAAAATGAAATTTTTCTATAGAATAATTCTGCGTAGTTTCCCCAAACAATTCTCGGTCCAAATAGAAGTAACAAATATGTAAGAAAATGAATATTTTAAGATATAGTTTATCGATAAATTAAACTCAAACGCATCTTCCCGTAATGTATTTACCACAGTAATTCTCATTTGGAATACGCTTAAAAGTGAGGCGCTCTAAAGACGAGAACAAGGCTAAGAAACTGGTAGAGACGACAATTGGTAATTTAATTATATAGATAGCCGGCAAATAAAAATTCTCACAAGAGAAGCAAAACGTCCCCAGCGTTTCTAATTCGGGGAATACCCTGTGGTGGAGTCGGTGTTTCAGCTTCTTATGCGAGTAATTTTCATAAAAACATTAATTCCAATGGAAACCTCGAGATTTTGTGAAAGTCCAGCTTTGGCTAATTCCGGGCCATAGTTGATTTTATTCTCTTCTTTTAGCGGCAGCCCAATATCCGTCGAAAGTTTCTCAAAGAGCAATCCACCCCCGCGAGGTGGTACTTAAGCGAAAAAAATTCCTTTTTCGCACCGATTAAAGAAAAAACCATCGATAATCAGCGGCTCGCCTAGTTTCACGTATACACAAATATTCCACTTGATATTTATCCTAGTTTACCATCTTCGTAGGGCAACAAAATATTAATTCCCTAAAGTGGGTGGTTATTTGTCATTTGAGATGAATAGAACCTTAAACTAAATGCAGGATTTCTCGTTAAAAATTATTGTAAATATTTATGGACATTTGTTGTATCGAATAAGTTATTTCCATCTTAAAATAAATACAGGATTTTCCTATTTAAAATTATTATCGATTTCTTCTAATTCATTTTGAGTAATTAACCCGGATACGCGTATCACACTTTCACGACGATGATATAAAATTAACAATAACTTTATTCTGTTACAGTAAAATTTTTTTATAAAATTTATATAGTTCCTTTAAAATTGTAATAAATTTCGTATGAATTATACACATACACATGAGGAAAAGAATGTTTTTAACTCTACATATATCCGCAAATGCTCTTGCTTGCTTGTTTCATATAAATAAAAACGACCTTTTTAAAAGTTGCACGACAAGTTTTGTGGCTGGCTCTATACGTACTGTAACTACTATTTATGTGCATCTTTCATTGTCGTTGTTTCAGTCTGCACGCATTATTTTATGGAGGTTGCGTACACGTACACAGACGCTAGAGAACGCGAAACAAAAATCACTAGACGTTGCAGATGCATAGAGGCACGCGCGAGACATACTACGCTCATGAAACTTCGATGACGACTGAGTACGTTCACGATTTCAAGGGTATATAGACACATAATTTATAGCTCTGTAGTGGGAATACCGTGAAATCTTTCAACGAACAAATGCGCCTTTGTCGAATAGGTTGGAACACAGAACGTTTAGATAAAAATAATTTTAACGTAAAGCTAATAAAAGATAATGAATGATACTGTTGCTGCCTATTAGTGATTTTAAAAGTCGCTCGATCATTGTTTAGTAACCTTAATTCGTGTCTGGCCCGGAGTTACCGTAACGAGGCTGTTTGCTGGATTTATCATTTTGGATGATGAATTTGATTTCTGTGTGATTATTTATTAACGCGTTAATATTGTGTACTTTTTATTACATGAAATATATTGACGTATATTGTTAGCACTTTTTATTTAATAACAAACATATTATTATGATGATACACGTAAAAGAAAAATTTGACTTAAAATACGTGTATAAAATTCTGTAAAAATAAGTTTTTCTAAGGATTCTTAACAATGTCCAATAACATTGTTAAAATGGAATAATTGATATTTTTCTACGCCGATATTTGGTTCAAGAAGGAAAGTGCACGATATAGTTCAACAAAGTTTCGAGTACTTGAAAGATCGATACTAGCTGCGATCAATCTTCCGCGCCTTACTAATCAACAAATCTACGATTTACCTCATTAGGAGCCGGTGCGATGAAATTGCCCTTCTTTCCAACTCGTCCCTCGGAAAATCACCCTGAGCGAGTTCAGTAGTTGCCGGGTAAACATGCAGAGTGCGAAAAACGAGCGGAAATCAGCGCAGCCAAGACCGGATACAAGCATTATTCCTTTGAATGCAAGAAGGGTCCCAGTGTCGGATGTTAGTTTCCATAAAAGTGTCCCTGAGCGCTACGAAGTTAAATGTTCTTGTAACATCGTTTAATGTATTTAAAAATCCATTGTTCCTTCTTTATAGCTTCTAACGAATTAATTAGTACTGTAATCTCTCTGATCCATTTTCGTGCAAATGAAACATAGCCTATAATCTAACGATACTGGTTCAGATTTGAACTTCAACTGCAAATCATTCGTTTGTTTGTTCGATCACCACAACGTGGTAAAAAATATTAGAAATTTCACTACAGTAGAAAATCTTGGAAAATTATTGATGTACAAAAATAATTTTTTATCTGAAGATGACACTTCCAACTGAGAAAGTACTTTGTTGAAGCTCAAACACCGTTCTTTTTATTTTTCGATGACAAAATCAAAGTCATCGCCAGGCCAAAGTTGTTGGTTCCCAACTAAACTTTAACTAAACTAAACGTTAAACTTTGCGAGTGATTGTTCCTTCTGGGCGTTATTTTCTAACGCCGCTTTCAGAGATCCCTCGCGAGGAAGAAACAATTTTCCAGGAACAAAGGGTCCGTGTCGAAGGTCTCGCAGACGCCATTACGGTGCGTCGATGCGTGTCACCCGCCATTTTGTTCATCGGGAATTCATGAAAGCTCACCTGTCGCGTTCAGACTACGCTCAGGATGCACATTGTTCCCACGAACATGGGATGAAATTTCGTTACAACTTTCGTTGAGCACGTTCCAGGCGATTTTATTAGTTGGAATTAAAATGGCTGATGCTAGCCACGCGCGCGGAAGCGAGTTTTGATGAGCGGATCGATTGATGAGCCTCGGCTCTGATGTTTGGACGTGCTGTTTGTCAAATTGTGTGCACGTTTTTGAAATTAGGCGAGTTTGTTTGCGCTATCGAATGGACGATCGAAGCGCAGATACGTGGGAACCAACGCGAACGTTCCAACGTAAGAAAGATACGATTTTTCTGCTTGACGCCTTCGACATTCCAAATATCCTTCTTCGTTTTCCGGACGTGGCTTAAAATTACGAAATATTCAAAACTTATTTTCCTCCTTATATTATTTTGCTGAGAAAGTTTCGCTTGTTTGATCATTTTCTAACGCTAATGATTTTTACGTTACTTCGTATACCTGCGATACGTATCAAATTTGTCCTTATACCTTATAATTGTTATTTTAATCTAAGAATGTCGAACGAACATATTTGCACGAAACGTTCGTTTTTCATTGCTAAACTTTTATCTAGGAAAGACGCCTGCAGAAATCGACTAAAAAGGTTACAGAACCTACTTTAAACCCGTATCTCAATATTTGGGTCAGAACAGCGCAAACAGCAGCCACGTTGGATCCAGGTGGTGCTAGTTTGATATCTTCGAACTCGAATCTCTCTAAGATTGTTTGATGATAAATTAAAGGTAGTGTGTTAACGTGTTCCTCGCTGGAAATTCAGATTTTCGGTCGTCCCTGAGCTCTCGTTAGGCTGGTCTAGTTAGTCTCTTTGTGGATCATTGAAGTTCAGCGATGAATCGAGAGACTCGACTAATTTTCAACTGCGAGACGTTGCCCCTGGCGTTCAATTAACGAGCCTTTCTTCGATACAAGCAACTCGTGATCAGAGAATCGACGTGAACCCTCCTCTCGTGAGGTGTACACGCGTTCTAATTATTACCCTCGTTGGTACGCTGATGTACTGTTCTACTCAGGTTGTTTGGTAAATCGAAGCTCAATCTGGATACTTAAGAAAATTGATACTCGCGTGTCTTCGTCCTTCGCTGTTCGTTTGTCGACCATTTGCGAACAAATTTATGTGAAAATTCGTTGAAAGAGCCAAGTCATTACATAGATATCGTCACGCTCGATCAATTTTCAATATTCCGTAGGCATCGAAATTTTGACGTCAGCGCTGAATTGCGTCGAATCTAAATATTCCTAATTGCAGCACAAGAGGCTGCTACGCCATTAAAAACACCGATAAGCCTCAAACATCGATAAACGTGAGAAGCTTCTGGCAACCGTAGTGCCTCTCAACTTAGAAAAACTGCGAAACGTAGAAAATTTTTGGTGGCAAAGATTCGTGGCACTTTACTAAGGATCTGCAGATGACAGCGATTACACGCGCTATAACAATACACGCGGATGGATATTTGCATCGTTTCGACGTAACGTAATCAGGAAAACACACTTAGGGAACGGAAGGGGGTTTTATTCGATATAATACGATCGATCGACATAATTGGGATGGGGGAATCAGTCTGCCGTAAATCCAGCAGGCGGATTAGCGAGCGTAGCGTTACGACATATGTACGCGTGTAATATTTAAGCCTCGTTAAACGCATAATTTCAAATCGGCCGTGGGCTTCGTGTCATATGTTATTGATAACCGGAGCCGCGAACGTGCGGCTCTCTGTTGAATAATGCGCGGATTACGCGGTCTAAACTAAAGCAAACGTCGAATAATTAACAAGACACCCTGGCTCGCTTTGAAAGGCCGGCGCGAGAGCTCCTGGCGGACCCGCGAGCGTTACGCTTCGGCCTCATTAACTATACAACTCGCAGTCTCTTTGACGCGGCGCGAAGAGATTGATGAGCCCGGCTCCGGCCGATTAGAGGCAGTGATTAAGAAACCTGGCCTCTTCGGTCGGTGTTCGCGCGTGCGTGTGAGCTCCTGCTTTCCTGGATTTAAGTTTTTTGTTGCTTTAATGCTTCCGCCAGGTTCGAGCCGATCTCAGTTTGAGGGTATTAATAAAGGATAGATTTATAGGTTGATTAACTTTGATTATAATGGCTCTCAGAGAGTGGGTTTTTCAATAGTTCACCATTTTGACGTCCTAATATCGTCGGAAACCTGCGTTCCACTGTTTTATAAAGACACGTTTTATAAAGAGCCAGTGTCGTCGACCAATTATGATTCGATGAAAGAACGGTAAGGAAAGAACGATCAACCGATCAAATTTCTAAAATTTTTAGGTGAAAGTGGTTGCAACAGATTAGCAAAGCAACAGGAGCCCTGACTAACTTGCGAGTTCATTTACGAGACACTCTTAACGGAGAAAAATTTTAAAGGAACAGAAATGCCCGAAACGACTTGGTTTCCCCTTTATTATATTTATTCGTACATTTCCACGTCGAGTAAAAGAGCTGGAGAGTAATAAAGACACTCGGTAATGAAGAGCAAAGATGAAAGGGGGAAAGAATTTTTCCCGGAGTCGTTCTCAGCTCCCTTTTACTTTCATTTTCGCGGCGACTGTAATTTGCCCCTTTCAGAGCCGAACCTCGATGGCTTTTACGACGCTCGATATGACCGGTTTTACGATTCTGCGTCGGGCGATGAGCAACCAAGGCTGGTAGGGGTATAGGAATCGGTATTGCGAGCCGTTAAACTGTGAACGAGCCGAACGTAGGTGTCTTAAAGGGAAATCAGATAATTGAATAACGGTCAGATACAAAATTTCTACGCCGGAGCTTTTACGAGACCAATTTATGTGTCCTAGGGAATTTCGTACCTATACGTTGCCGGTATGTTCTTGCCGCTTAGCTCTTATCGAATTATCTCAGAGATTCATGAAAGTCTGATGGTACAAAGAAACTTTAAGTTACGGTATATAGCTACCGTATTGCATTTTCAATGTTGTAATTAAAAATTAATTGACAGATCTAACATGCGAACTTCCGGCAACGTTCTGATTCCCCTTCGTTTCAAAGCTCCAAGTTTTTGGAATATAGAAAAAAACGTGGAATGCGGTTTTAATCTCCAAAAGTCCGATATTTCTTGCTGTAAAATCCCGAATACACGGAGAAAACTACAATTCAATTTGTCGATTCGATATTCGCCTCAAACTCCCAATATAACTAAGTACACGCAGGAAAGTAGCTAGAATATTCGTCGACTCGCCATTTCTAGGGCTGAACCTTTAAATGCTGCCAAATACACCGAGAAAAATAACTAGACTACGCTGTTAGTACTGAAACCCGCGACGAAACGAATTTGGAAACTACCAAGCCCCTAATCAAAGATGCGGTGGCATCCTGTATCGCTCCTCCCCGCTTCTGGTCAAAAAAAAAAAAAAAAAAACGAAAAAAAAAAGGTGAAAAGAGAAGAGAAAAGTAAAAAAAGAAGTATATCGACAATTTCAATTTCCAGACTCGCGATCAAAGAAACATTCGTCGACGAGGTCGCGGGGCTTTGATGTCGTCCACGTGTAGCGCGACGATTTTGCAGTTAGCCCGCGAGCCCCGTCGATCGCGACGATGACAAGAGTTATTTTCTGTCTGACAGGTGTCGGTGGAGCGTCAATCGGTTTTTAAAGCTCGCTACACGAGAGAAGGACCAATTGAACAGACGCTGCGTGTAACGCGCCCCAGGACAAATGTACCGGACGTTATTTTGCATATAGAAAAATATACGCACGCGTACACAGTAATACGCACGCCGCGATGTACGCAACAATAAAAAAAAATCTGTGGTTCAATACCGAGCACGATCAAACTGATGGGCTGGCAAATATTTTTTGCGGACATCGGTTTTATCTCGGCCACCCAGCGATTTTTATTGAAACGATATTTCATTCATCAAGTGTGTATTCTACGAAGAATAATTTGTACGGTTTAATAATCAATTCATCTATAATTTCCCCCCTAGTTGCGTGTCTCGTTAAAATATTTTCTGCTTACAACGAAGAGATTACGAAAATTACCATATTTATGCACGGGTCGTTGTACACTCTTCTGTTACTCCTAACCTCAAAAACTCAACCCGCACATCTCTGGCTCTCGAAACTCATACAACTAGCAACAAATAAACCTGGAAACTCCCATTCCTGCATCCCATCCTCTCCTCAAAGTCTATCAAGCTTCTCGAGCCGTGTCGTGACAACGCTCGTTGCCATCTCATCTCTTGTACACCGGATCGATTATATCGTAGCGGTTCCATCGCTCGTGGTACGTACTAGGAACGCGTGTACATGTACAAGTAGAACCGCAAGGAGCAGCTAAGCTTCTTGAGCCTCGCGGTTCGCGAGACTTCGTGACGAGCGGCCATTCCTCCACTATTTTAGGGTTACAAGTTCCGGCGTAGATCGCGCGGATAAGCTCCTGCGGACTTATTTATGAATCGAATCCGCGAGATTTCCAGGAAAGCTCGTTCACCTAGACCTTCTCTTTGCTTGCTCATCCAGGCCTTTGATAGAACGCCGGCCCACCTCTTTGATCAAATATTATCGATAATCGGAGGCCTCAAAGAACTGCTTCTCCGCTCGCGCGACACAGCGCGCGGACACGCGATGCTTGGTGTAATTCGATGCCTCTGTGGACTTTTGTCGACTTCTGTGCATGTGTCCTGGGTGTTGCGATGCGCTAGGTGCAGGTGTTTTCAGAGAATTTGGACTGTTGCACGGAGAAACGTAGCTTGAATCTGGAGATTTTAGGGAGTTTGGGAAATTATCATCCCGTTTCGTGTCTGGTAGAATGTTACGAAAGGAGCGTAAATTAATTCTCTCTTATGCTAGAAATATTTTTGCATATTGCTTGAAAGTTAGGATAACATCTTGGAATCCTTTGATAGAATGTGATCTGAGCTATAGAGATTCGAAAGTTAGGTTTGGATTAGGCAAAATAAACTGTTGAAACCTGTTGACAGAAATTATTCAAAGTTTCATATCGCAATCTGAATTATAAGAATTCAAGATTAGAATTTCGTTCTAGATCAAGATGGATCTCATCTTTCTATAAATACACGAACTTTCACATTCACAAACGTTCTCACATATAGCGCAAAGGAGAATTCGCGGTGGAAAATTTAATAGGAGTTGTGATACGTTAGATATCGCGTAAAGACCAGAATATAAGCATAACGCAAATGGAAAAGACAGTGTTATGATCATGTTGTCTCGTTTCTATCTGGCGTATCGTATCCACCTACAAACCAATCCGGTTGCCACAATGGAGTCGACTCTATAGCAACCAGGACGTTTCCTTGTGATTTCAGTGATACGGAGTTTTCTTGATGAGTTCCATGCAAACGCGATCGTTCTCGTCGTCGTCCTGACGAATTCGATATACTCATACATCGATACGCGGTGTATGGCTGGTGCGCGCATAATCCACGAGGTACTCCAACTTTAATAGGATCTCGAAAACGCGTGCTCTTTTGATCGATAGCGACGTTGCAACGTTTCAATGTACTCGTTGGAATAAAGTTAACAAATCACACGGACGATTCATCGCGAACAACTTTTTGAAGTTAGAATTTATTTCCAAGGGAACTCTGATTCGGTTCGTTATGCGTGTTTATTACTTATTAATGATGTTAACAAATCAGAAGACCGATTCGTTGTAAAGAAATTGCTTTAACCACGCCATCGTACTAAAACATGAATTAACAATACGCGCAAATTCCATTCACTAACCTCCCCAGCTCCTTCGCTACGACTCCTCTTCATCGAGTCTCAACTTTCGATCCCAAGTTCGCTCTTCGCCAATAAGAAATAACGTAGACTTTTACGATCACTTTTCTACAATTTTACAGCCTGCAGATTGACAATCGCGAAACGTTTCACTCTCGATCCTAAAGTTGTGTCGTGCCAATAAAAATTACAGAAACTTTCAGAATTATTTTTCTACAACATCCTAACCTATAAAAGCCATCGATCTCAGATCACTTCGTGCCACTGGAAATTCAGTCAATAACTGGCCGATAAATTTCGTTCACATGCCTTCTCATCCCCGTCCAATTTTCCTTTCCACCAATCCTCTTGTATCCTCAGAAAAAGCTGGAATTCATGTCGTCGTCGATTCACGCGATCCCCATTCACGGAAAGCGGCGTGTCCAGTTGGGCCTTGCGCCGCTATAGAGACGCTTAACATAAGCAAGCACGACGTGCATTCGTCGTCAGGTGTCAGGAACGCGTTTCCCATGGTCGCGTTTCTCGTCGGCCACCTTTGTAGAAACGTCCACGTCGCATACCAGCACGCGTCACGTGACGCGGGCCGAATTCCCAGCAAATGGCCGGGGCAGACGTAAGACACAGCGGCCCGCTAGAAAATAACGTTAGCCCGACGAGACCGAGACAAATGGCAGATCGATGCTATCGTCATTTACGTCGACTCACTGTATGTGGTGGTGGGACGACGCTGAAACTGTGTGTCAGGGGTTGTCGACACCAACCAGAAACCACCCCTTTTCCGGCGACACTTATTGTTAGTGAAAATTCGCCACAAGCTGCCACCACGACTACTCTCTATCTTTCTCACCACTGTATCCTACATACGTGGGGTTGGATTTAAATTTTAATGAGTCGCGGTTCGAGCACCTGTTTTCTGGGTTAATACGAATGGAAAGGCTGCTGCTCTAGCTCTGATCCTCCCAGCTCTCGGGGGAATTTTAGGTGGTTTTCCGAGGTTTAGAGCAATTGCTTTTTGATTGCTGGCCTCGTGTGCGTAGAAGTTATTTTGTTGGAAATTAAAAACGAGTGTAATTAAAAGGAAGTTAAGATTGTCAATGTCGTGAAAGGATATCGCAGACAGTTAATATTTACAGTTCTATACACAGGAAATTAAATGTCTGCGACGAGATAACGTAACATATATGGAGCAAATAAAACGGAAAGAATTGATAAATCTGAACAATCGTCAAAAGCCAGATCCTAAAGGATGATTATAATCAATAGATGAAAAAGTATCTCGACGAAACCGTTAATGAACGGCCTTAGTCTCGCAATATACCCATAAAACGAATAATATAATCGCAGCCCAATAATTATGCCGACGTATTATCATTCTCACCTTCACCGTCACACCTTCCTCGCAATCTTCCCGGTACGTGCAGTAATTAAAAACCTAACTAAAGAAAATCCAAATAAACCAGCGCAATGGAGCTCGGAGCTGAACAGAGCGAGTTGGTTCGTCAATGAGAGGGCAGCACTGTCGAGGGCTGCATTAAGCGGGAAAAAACTTGTGGCCCTTGTTATCACGGTCGTTACCACGATAATATCGCCCTGTTCCACGTACAGTTACACGGGACACGACGATATTTGCCCTGGCAGGCTGCATGCAACGTGCCTGTCTGTTACATGGTTACAACAATGGCGACCAACCCGCTAACGAGGGAACCGTAGTCCGACACCTGACCTGAAGTTTCGCTCTTCCGTAATCATCATTTGGCCTTGAAGCCATGCAACTATATGTCGCCACTCCCGTAATACGATAATATAACTGGAAATCGGCAACTTTTCAAATTTCTGCCTTTGTATTAACGCTTTTAATTCTGACGTTACACGACGCGTTTCTCATCCTCCTCGAACTTCGCAAACAATACCTTAACAATTACATTTTAGCTTTCACGAGCCGCGCACAATTTACCAGCTATCTTCAAGAGACTTTCATGCTTGTCCTTAACGAGCTATCTTTTTTTATTTTTAAATACGCCAGGTTAAAACGCTCCCGTTTAACCATAAGACAAGATTATAATCGTTGTTGATTAGAATAAAAAAATGAAAACGTTCTCACCGTGTTTTCTCTCCCGCGATCCACGTATACCAGGTCAGAAATAACAAAGGATAACTGTTATTTGATTCAGTTTGCCTCGCTGAAAATCCGTCGAGTTGTTCACGGATTCCGCGGCGATTCTACCCCTTCCCCCCACACACCAAACTGTTTCATGGAGTTTCAATGGCGTAATGAAACGCGGAATGCGAGCGGATCGTCAGCCTTTGAAGGAACGATTTCGAGGATTGTTCCGCCCCCTTTTCCGCGTCTGAATGCCCACACTCGTTTATACAGCCGGATTATTTTGTCGGAATGCTTCATCGTCTGTTGGATTGACGGAATGCTGTCTGGTCCGAAGACCGGCCGTATTTTATTAGATTCAACACCGGAGCTCGTGTTTGCTTATTGGTTAGCGGTGAGATGGTTCATGGACTGCGATCGAAGCGTTCGTGACGGACGGTGGTGCGTACGCATTTATGAAGAACGTAAAAGTGTAACAGAATGCACGCAATATGCAAAAATACTGTAAATACTAAATATTCTAATATTTGGTAGATGAAACAAATCCCCGTATAAACACTTTTCTTAGCAACTAGCGATAAACGGTATTCAACCGTTCTCGATTCTAGCATCCTGATCTAACCTCAAAAACTCTCAGATTAAACAAACACTCGCAACAGAAAAAGTATTATCGCAAGTGGTATGGCTTTTCGAGAAAGTGTTATCGACTACCTTGCGTCGAAAAGAAGAAGACCTACGGTCCTAGGTTCCGACAGTTTCCTCCTTTCGATGAAAGCCTACCTGGCTTCTCAGCCGGATTTATGAATAACGAGTACGGTTTCTAAAGAGTTCACGCGTGATCCGAGCTTAATAACGATGCTGCTAAGATGGAATTGATAGAGATCGCGTATTAATCTGAGAACTTGCTGGTTGGTCACACTTTCCGCGAACGTAAACAAAAGGAGAATTCCAGTTTGCGGCTTATCACGGCCCCGGTGTGGCGGGATAAATATAAACAGCTTGTAATAATACCAGCTCGTGCTAGGAGAGCAGGATGAATTCGTCGATGCTCTTAAGCTTCCAGCTATCGCAGGATTCCATTAACCGAGAGGGCTAATTTAAATAGAATAACAGAGATGATTCTTCTTCGTGCTTTTTGTTGGATTCGATCGTTAATTGTTCCTTGTTACACGATCGGATTTAAACTATTAGTTACATATACCGTCGAATTTTGGAAGATTTATACGCGGTGAAGTTCGATGATTCAAATAAACAGAACGTAACGCGACGAAATTCAAATTCGTTTAATAATTATACGAGAATCGCGAGAACAACTTAAACTTAAAGCAACAAACGCCAAAGTAATCCTCTATCGTCTAGCCAATGTCGACTCCTAAATATCTCGGTTTTCAATAGCTGCAGGGAGTTAGGAACTGAGGTTATTGATCTAAAAAATGGAAGGGTCGAAACTGTATTTGACAAACGTACCATAAAGAGATCGCATTCGATCAATAACTGTGTGTGCACACAGCATTTGTATTTACGTAAGATGGATGGCATGAACATGAGCACGGAATCCCAGAGGGTGCGCCAGTTAAGATACAAGAACACAATGATACTTACGCGAACCTCCTATATACATTTCACGTGATCGAACGCGATTCTCCAGACAATCGTGCTTTCATTTAATGCCGAGATTGACAACGATTCTTAACGTTCCCGACTTGCCTCGACATTTTAATCATTAGTCACAAACAACATTATCGCAATTTATCCACAAGTCCGCCCCTTTCTGCAGGTACGTATGAAGCTTGAAATTCGCACACATGCAACCGCGCCGTTATCCCATCGACGAATGACAGGTACGATCGAAGATCGGATCATCCAGCTGTTTCTTTGCTAAACTGTTCGACTGCTCGCGAGAAACGAACGTTATCGGAAGAAGAATCGGTAGGCATGGTGGACAGAATCGTAAATGGGGTGACCAAACGCGACACTGGACGAATAAAGCGATCTGGTGGCGCTAGTTGCGTCCCTGGCGCGTTTTGAGGGTTGTCTGTACAATTGCGGTTAATTACTAGCATATTCATGCACACGATACACGCTCCTTAGTCTGTGGGAACGGTGTGCACGACGTGCCTACTAATCCGGCGCGCAGATGCAACCGTAATTCGTTAGTTGCTCGGGGCACGTCCATCGAATTAGCGCCAAGCTTAATTAAATCGTCCAGATAAACAACTTCTCTTCATGCTGGACGGCCATGCGCCAACTGTCTTTATTTCGCCGATATTCAAGCCCCTTTTTTCACCGCTCATTTTATTCCATCAATGGAATTACGTCCGTAAGTTCCTTTGTTTTTCCATACACAGTGCGCCACTGTTGCCATGGCGTTTAAGCTGATTTTAATACAGTGGAGTGGCAAAGAAATATTTCGTAGCAAAGTTCGTTGTTCGAGTTTCCTTTGGACAATCGCGTAATTATAATTTCAGAAAAGCGTGGCAAACGAAACTGCTATATTTTTCGCTCATACCGCGCGTTTCTAAGATATTTTCCAAACCAACCTCTATATAATCGATATTTTCGATATATGTGCAATAAGCGACGCTAAGGGAATATTCCTACGGTCGATTAAATAACGAATTTTGAAGTATTTCGCCAGTTGTTGCTAGCCTTTAACGCGGTGCCGATTATTCGATTATCGTCCGTGTAATAACTAATTAATTAGTCAGGCTGTGCACCGTCCGACAATAAGCCAATAATTTATGACGAATCGCTGACACGTAATGCGTTCACGTTCTAGTTTTTCATCGATCAAATTATCGACGACACACCGTCCATCAATTCGATTTTAATTCCCATCGAAATTAACACTGCTGCTATCTTTCGTGCCACGCCCTTTGTGCTTAAATATTTCGTTTCCACGAAATTGGAAGACAGTTTCTCTTCTCTCCATTTTCCGCGCGAAATTACATTTGACAACTGATATTATAATTTTGGTATCTCTGAAACACCGACCAAAAAAAAAAAAAAACAAAAGAAGAAAGAAAGAAATAAATAAACCAAGAAACGTTGACAATTTTGGGTTGCCCTAATTCGACGACCACAAAGCCACGTACACCACACGTGGCTCACACACACACAGACCGAGATTCTCTAGTCTCAATTATTTCAGACTTCTGTCAATTCTGCCGGTTAAATGTCTCGAAGCATGTAAACTTTAACGGTTGTCCGATTTTACGACCTCGTTACGTCGAAAAGGCAGACAAACTCGAACGTCGAGGCACGTGGCCGTCATTACCATCCACGCGATGCCATTGCTTCCTTTTTTTCCTACCCTCTTTCCGTTAACCGCATGTCAACGGTCGGCAGAGATTGATCGAGGGATCTGGAAATTGAAACAGAAATATTCGAGTTTCTTTGCTCCCGGTCACACAAGCGTCTGCCATGCATATTTCAGGCACGGGCAAGCGAAAAGAGAATAGCATTACGCATATTCGTGTGTCTGCCGTCCGACAGACGAGAATGGAAGCCAGAAATAGACGTGAGAACGTCTCCTGTCGACGTGGAAACCCCGAGAGCTGTATCGGGACTGTTTGGACACTCTGTCGACAGATTGAAATTTCATTTCGACGGAATTCCGATGGATATTGGCTGAGCGCGATCAGATCGATTTCCAAGTGGATTTACGACTGTTTGAAAAATGTTCGCCGCCGATGCGAGAGGATTTTATAATTTCTGCCGGAGGTGGCTGCCACTCGGGTTTATCGTTCCATTGGCCAGCCATTCTAACGGCGATCGCAACGCTATTTTTCTATACTTTAACGCATCATGCCACTATATCCGCGTGACGTTAGTTTTCTGATCGTTTCGAATTATCTTAAATATGAAAACGTACTTTTCCCTCGAATAGTCCGAACACGTAAAGCTTGATAGGAGCAGATCAGACGAGTTCCATCGTTTAATTATATACAGACAAATGTGGTTGAATTGTAAACTCGATCGCAACTACTGCTTCGCAAATTTCCTAAACGAAAAAGTTATTCGCAAACCAGCATTATACACGCAGTTTCGCGCACACGATTAAAAAAACACGTCCGCGGTTCAACGACCCGTTTACCTCGTCTGCGATTCGGCCGCACGATGTTTATGCATCTTCGTGTATGATATCCAAGATATATGCACGCATACATGCAAATCAGGCAGGACTTTGGCGTATCCACGTGAGAGAGAGGACGTGTGTTCCCGGAAGCACACTATTGCCCCCTGGTTGCATACAATATGCGCCATTACGTTATGCACATGTATGCATGCGTACACAGGTGCATCGACTGTCCACCGATCGAATCCACTTGCATCCGCCAGGTTTATAAGATACCACCGCCACGATTATATGCAAATAAGCGATATCACGAAATTTGACCGAAATTCCTGGTCGATCAACCGAAAGATTCAAAGGCCTCAGAGCCTCGAAAATCTACGCTCGTGATTGACGATATTAGCTTTAGAATGATACTCGTAAAAGCACATACAGCGAGGAGAATAATATCTCATAAACGTGGATGTTCGAATGATCCGTACGGATGATCGTTCGCTTCTCGTATCGCCTTTTATCGAACGTCTCAAGCGGCAACGAAGGTTTATTTTAGGTTATACGAGTGCCACTTGAAATATCATCAATCTTGGACCAGATCCAGAAGTTAGCGCGAACAGATTCTTCGGATTACGCGCGAGCGGAGGTTCGACTGGACGAGAAACGCCGTGTTTCGGGCTAATCAAAATTTTCGTATCATACGTCGAGCCGATAGCGATTTGTTCCGCTTATCGCGACACGTAGCTGGAACAGGGGCTGAACGTCGCGGAGTGTGGCCGCTGATTGATCCGTCAAACTTGGCTACAAAGGGCCGTATTCGCGTCACGTCGCCGCTGGAAAAAAGAAGCAGCGTCAAGGGAAGAGACGGGCCGTCGCTGTGAAAACTTAAAGTCGACGCAACAATGGCTTTTTGTCAGCCTACCACGATCCCCGTAAAAACGATACCGGCTGGCTCTCGAGAGCCCTACACACCACTCTGCCTCTTCATCCCCTAGCAAGATCAAGCGAGCACCGATCCACCCAGGTATCGGCGCGTCCAACACGCGACTTCAACTTCTTCTTCTTCTTCGTCGTCGTCTTTTTCCTCGCCATTGTGCATTTGGGTCAACCCCTTCGACGACGGTTCCGTCTGCGCCTGCCTTTCTTCCATAGAGACGTTGTGCTCGCCATTTTTCTGGCCGTATGAAAGGCCACTCGAGCTCCCTGCGGCTTCTCTGTGGTTCGGCACAGGTGAGAGGCTCGTCTTAATTTCCTCGTTGAAAGATAGACTCTTTCGAGACTCGTCTCCTCTTTCGTGTACATTCTTCGCGGGGATCTTGGCTTTGTTCGATGATAGGGGAATTTGGTTTTCAGGGTTTTCAGGGGCTTTCGATCGCGGTTGGTTTCAGTTGGGAGATTATTTGAGAAAGCAGTTAAATAGAAACGTCTGAATTTCCTTTGCTCGCGTTTGTTTTTTTTTCTTTTTCTTTTTAGAGCAACGATGTATTTCTGGTTTTCGAAGGTTCAATTAATTTCACTTGACGATGCGGAGATCTCGTCTCGGAGTGATGTTTAGCACTTTCGTGGCTGTGTACAATTCTTAGAATTAATCCCACGTCGATATCGTTGGACCAACGATGGTTGAGATTAGATTTAGGTCGCTTAATTTCCCGATGTTTCGTTTCATCTTATCTTGTATTTTACGCGGGACAAAAGCTTCGTTCGTCGTTTAAATCTCGATGAGAATTACACGAATACGTCAATTATCGTCATTCCGCGCGGCATATTTGACGGTACTTAATTAACCAATAATTATCTGTATTATATTTAATCAACACGCCATCTCCAATAAACAAGTTATCAACAGTACATTCGTTATGACAGATTGATGATTTTATTCTTCCTTGAATCGGTCGATGTTTTCAGTACACAATTTAGACGTTCGATCGGACCATTTATGAAACACCATCGAAATAACGTGGTTAATCCGGTTGAACTTCGATTCAGTGAGAAACTTTATTTTTTTTTCTCTTTTTTGGAAAAGTTAGCTGTATTTTTGTCGAAAAGTTTGGAAACTCTGTACCAGAAAAGACAGAAAAATTTGTCCCGTTGGAAACGGTTAATACGATCGATAGAACATCGATACAACGTCGTCGTTGTTTTCGTGTTTCCATAGTGAAACGCTCGAATTCGATCGGAGACCTGACTGTGCCGAGATCGATTATTATAGCTGGCAGTTGGCCCCGATAACTGCCGACAATTTCATTTTTCCCCATCTATCGCAACAGTTTATCCCCCGTGTCCGAAACTTTCTTCGTTTTCATCAGTTTCAGCGTTACAAAAATGTTTTTGTCCCGCCATCTCCTAACTCGTACACGATCGTGTTCGTTTCTCGGTTAGAATAATACTTTACAATCGTCGATTATAAATATCTAACAAAGCGTACAATTCGATGCAAGTAAAAGAAATAAATTTGCGAGAATACGAATATCTCGTTAAACGCGTGATGGTTCCAAATTTGGATATTTTTACTTTCCAAGATGATGAGTTTTAGGTTCGACGATTTAAATTTCCCGCCCGAGCAAACGTCGAGCGCCGCTTCGCTTACATCGAATTCCATCGGCGAATAAATTCTTCCAAGTATTAGAATTCACGTATAATACGATAAATCTAGCAAAGTCTAGCGAATGCTATGGAAAATCTGCTGAAAATCTAGGAAAACCAGGGGAGAAACATATTTCACGAATATACGTAGGAATTGTAAAATATAAAATTTTGTTGCGTTAATCCGCCACGCGAACAACAAGCGCACTTTTCACGCGAAACAATTCTCGGCGCCGACAAAGAAATGCGACAGTATCGATAACTAACAGCAGCACGTGCGCGCGCGTGCACAAGGGGTGGAAGTTGCATTAACAAAACCGAGCGACAAGCGGGCGAGGAATTTTATCCCACGCACGAATTACGGGCCGCCGTTGCACTCGTTTACAAGCATTCATTGTCGAAATGTCATTTCGCGAGAATTGTGCCGCGACACGTGCGCGCGGACCTCCCTCTCGCAAAATTCCGCTCGAAGAATGGATTCGCGCCAAGTTGAAAATACGCGATCACGCGGCCCTGCCCCTCCATCGAATTACGCGCCATCCTGCATTTTTTATTCTGCATTATTCCCTTTTTTTTTTCTTTTTTTTATTAAAAATACATAGCGAAATTACGACGCTATTGATCGGAAATTCCAAAGTTCGATATTTTTTTCAGGCTCCAGCCTCGTGCCGTATTTCTGCAAGCTGTGAAGTTGAGGTTTCCCTAGTGGTTCGTGACACGTGCGTGAAACAGTGATTTCCAGATACAATTACAGGAGTAACATTCTCTGCGCTAAAAGTTACAATCACCGGTAAATATCAATTTACCCATTGATTTCGCGATATGACAGTGGCACGCGTGGAAAGCGTACAATGCGAAACGCAAGTTAACACTTCCATAGTTTTCCAAAGATCCATAGATCACGAGTAAAACGACAATTCACTAACGGAGATATCAAGCCACGTTCTTCGAATTCTCTTCCCCTCTGTTGCGATCTTCAACTCTATGACAACCAGTCAGTTGCAACCGCTCGGTGATATCGCTGAACGGCGAACGACCGTGAACGACGTTAACACTCAGGGTGGAGGTATTGTAATGATGGAGACAGGTATAACGATCATGGTATTTATTCGCTGTATTCAGGAGCTCCCAACGAACGTATACGTACGTGGCACACTCGAGAATAAACACTGAGATAGTACGAACGTAGACCGAGTGTCGTCTATGTGAGAATTAGTCGAGTCGACTGTTAGTGTAAGACTTTATTCAGACCAAGTACGTAAGTATAATTCGTACGACGTTTGACTCGGTGGATTAAGACTGCGAATGAGTGACTAAGAATACGATGCGAGTGTCTCGACGTTTGCTGTGTGACTGCTCGAAGAGAACTATTGGAAACTGCCAATTTTGGTTCCCCTGTCTTTTGTTTCTCCCCACCATGCATGCATTTCCTAACCATTCGCGGTCCTGATCACGTAGGCCATCATTCGACCCAGAATCGTATACCTATGACTCATTAGGCCTCTCGAGAAATAACGAATTCTCTCGGAACGCAACGTCTGATACGTGCCGCAACATTGTATATTTACGGCGTAGTAGGTAAAAGATACCAATGTTTCTGGGCCAGGCCATGTACTGTTCGGGTCGTAAAGAATGACAGGTTGAAATCCCAAACACCCTCAACAGCGCTAGAAACTACGAGACACGACTAATGCAGGAACGTGGACACACCCAGGCAACGTAACCTGTTCGCAGGATAAATTTCAGACATGGAAACACGAAAGGATCGAGAAATATGGGCCGATGTATGTATCCCTGTAGCTAGCCAAGATTTATTTGGGTGCGGCGAATTAGTAAAATATTTACGTCGCTTGTGAATCACGGCTTGCTGTGAAAATGGTATAGTTAGTATATAGCGACTGTGAACGTTCCGCCAGCTTATGGATCATCGGATCTATCGGTAAGTAGATGAACAGCGCGACAACAACGTCGTAATTAAGACACTTTTCCTGGCTCGTTAATTAACGTTATCGCGATAATACGCCGCAACTATATGGATTTTCCAGTGGCTTCGAAACAATGGCGACGAATGGGAAACAGTCGACGGTATGTCGATGAATCGTACTTGAGATTGTATCACAGGGATACTATGGAAGGGATAAAAGATATTGTATATACCGAATATAACATTAATTAATACAAAGGGCGAATTGAATTAATGTGCACAGATATTTCATTGACATCAAATTTTCAACCGATATAAACGGAGTAATTGAAGTAAGTTAACGAAAGTCCTCGACTATCCTCGTATTTTTCTGTATCATTCATGGAACCTCCATGGAAACCAGATTCTCTTTGTTTAACCATAGGAGTATCACCGATAATAAAAACACTAAAAAAAAAAAAAAAGAAGTATTCATGGAACAAATCGATACAAAAGATCTGGAAGGTGGGTAGAAAATAATGAAATCTATTTGATACTCATAATATCGTTAATTATCCCGGATGAAAAGACGAGTTTTTAATTGATTGACTGATTTCTACGGTTACTAACGCCAGCTGAAATTCCTTTGTTCTGAAACGCGCGAATATACGGCGAAAACGAGAAGATACATCGGTGAATGGTTTCTATGGAGGTTGAACGTGTATTTTGCTGGCATTTAGTATGGAAATAGTTAGAGGATAGTAAAGCCGATAAAGAGACCGCCATGTTACCAAGCATTAATTAACGTCTTCGAACAAGACGTCAAGTCAGATGTACCAGAAACTCTGGGATTTCGGCTAGCCTTAAGCGTATTTCGGGAATAAAGGTCATTAATCCTGATTTGTGCATCAAACCGAGAAATGTCTTGCGAGACAGAACCGCAGACAGTCAGGCTCCGCTTCCGATGAAACTTTGCGGGCTTGAAGAACAGCCAAAAATCCTAGACGCGTGTTCCTTTTTTAATAACAGTCACGTCCCTGATTCTACAGCCAAAAAGGAGTTCCTGGGTAGCCGTTATATAGTGGCAAGTTCGCGAACTTGGATTGGAAGGAAATTGTATGGTGAGATGTATCCGGGTTGGAAAGTCATACGTCGAGAGGTTTATCCGACCGAAAGTTTTCGGGTGAACGAGGGTTGTAGGTGTCTGTCTGGACACTTTGGACTCGCGATTTCGAGCAACGATACGCGCAAGTCGGTCGAATGGATAATATTACTAAAGCGTACGAACGAGCAGAATGCTGGATCTCGCAACAGCATTACGAACGAGAAGAAAAATGAAATTACTCGCACCGCTAATTAAGATGAGAGCGTGGACGTTTACGTGCCTGCGGAAAATATTTGAGTGCGGACCCATTTGCAAATTTGCAGTTGAGCTTATTTCAGCAGGCCTTCGGGATGTATCGTAAATCCTTGGAAGCAGCGTATTATTCCGCTGTCGTTAGAGCGAGACCACGGCTACAATCGTGCCCCCTTAACGACCGGAATTTCTTCGGCAGTAATTAAACGAATTATCAGTCTGGAACGTCGCCACGAGCCGCCATTAGACGTTCACGAAATTCCTGGCTGCTGTGAAAAGTGGGGTGGCGCGAGAATTCTTGCCATCGGCTCGCTTGACAAAGCCCTGACCATTTCTTCCCGTTTCTTTCCGCTCCCCCCAAGCCGCTCTTTCACGCCGTGACACCGCGTCGCCGCGAAAATGCGGTTCATTACGTTCCCTTGGAAAAACTGCGGGAGAACTGCTGTCACAGTTTCGTCAAGAAAACGAGAGTTCGCTCGTCGGAGAATCGTTCGTTGGTCGGAGAGACGGTGACAAATTGGAGCGACATCGGCTTGACGAGCGTCGGGGGTTGCTAACGTGACTAGCGATGGGCTTAAGTGTGTACACTACCGCTCGCAAGTACGTGGACACGTTTAACAGAAACATTATTATGCCAACGTTGCAAATGGCAAGACTAAGGACCCTCCATTCTTGTCATACGATATAATTTACTTTGAACAGTGAACGCGCGATAAGAATATTGACACATGTAAATGTGAAATATCATGCGGCAGTTTTATTATTCGAGGAGGTGATTATTGCCAGCTCGTTCGAGCGTCAAACTGTCCACGAGTACGACAGAGAAGATTCACCCGGATTGGTAAAGAGACTACCGTCGTTCCAGCAATAACATTTAACAGATTTCGCGCGTTGAAGTTGATTCCATCGCTGAACGTAATCTGCCCTGAAAGAGATAAAATCATACGGCTTCTTGCTCTTCGTAGAGCCTAGGATCGCGTGGATGCGACGCCATGATTATTCGTATTCGTTTTGCTGAAGCGGCGACCCGTTGCAAAAATTTATTTGGATACCTCGACACGACCGGGCTACTATGCGGGATTCCTTTTGAAAAACTGGCGGTCGGCTTTAAAGAATCTAAACGATACTTCATGCGTGATTACGGGGGACTCTAGGGATTTCATAGGAACGTTTGTTGCTGGTTTCACCGTGAGTCTCTCTCTTGCATTGTGCCGCGCTAATTTTTCTACGGACTGTGGCGTTCGGTAGAATCGGTGTGATTGTCACTGGAAACCTGTTATTTCTCTGGCATGGATAATTACATAACAAATGCAAAGCGAACGAATCGCAGAGTTAAGAATTTGATCCACTACTCTGGATCCATTATCTGCTCTTCAGTGTCTACAAAGAGACAGGATTCATAGAATACAGAACAAAAGTCCATCATCCGAGGTCCAATAATTATAACACGCCTCTCTGTAATAACAATACATCGCCGGATTCGTTGTTTGAAAACCATCGTCCAAACACAAAGACAAAATGGGCTCGTACGAACCCAGTAGTATAGGACCAAAGAGTCCTAAATGAAAGATCAGAGTTCAAGGCGCATGCTTGGAATTCCGAATCTAATTTTTGCCGCTTTTTTCCATTCGTTCAAACAGTAATCGATACTTACAGCGCCTCTGTCCGTAAATGAAAATCGGTTACCAGTTTTTCCTTACCATTGAAAGTCCGAACAAAGCGCAGTCTACGAACCTAATACATCAGTCAGTGACAATACGTCACGGATTAATTCACGGCCTCGCCATCATATCATGACTCACATTACACGTTGACAATTTATCATTAAAACTGGGACATGTTCTGATATTTTCCATTTGCATAGCGTCCGAATGTATGGACGAGTCTCCGGTACACCAAGGCCGATTTGCATGAACAAACAGCGCTAAACAAAAGACCGAAACAAAGAATGCTAATCAATAGCGAACGAACGGTTTTGGCTTTAAAATATACAGCAGCAGGCCCGAGGGGTTCGATGGCATTTATGGAACCGTGTTCAGCCCCAGAGTCGGCGTTAATAAAGTTTCGCGGGAGAAACGAAGCTCGGGCGTGTTTTGAATCCGTCCAGGAAAATTTCGTGCGGGGTTCGCCTTTTTTGGCTTGCGCCTGGCTCCGTAACGAGCGCCCCTCCGCCCTTCGCGGAAGAATTCACCAAGGGGAGTCCGTAGTGCGAATTTTAATTAGCGCCGACCGCTCCAACCAAGAATATGAAAAGTAGATCCACTTTTTAGGGCGTTTTCGTGGACCTCGTCTGGAGAATTCTAATTGACACACGCCGCCAATGTCAAAGCAGACTTAATACGCGTCCAACCAAGTTCACGTCGTTGTACGAATAGCTATTTCGCTAATCGCCTGTACGATGCAAATGGAAGTTGCACCCGCAGCACATATTGGTCCAAGTTGAAGCGATTGAGAGTCGCGAAGGGTCTAAAGGATCTGACAAAGTGTCTTGGGACTTTAAGCCCGACGAAATGCGACTTCGCCCGAGGTATCAGGTGTACTCGATCTCTTAAAGTCAGACCCTCAATTGGTCCTGGCATTGTACAAATTACGTCTAATATTACCAACCATGTCTCAAATCTTCATTGCAATTAAGGTCCACGTATATACACGTACGATGTACGCATAAGCCGTTTGGTAAACATTTTTCTATACTTTGATTTCGATACGCACGATTAGAAACAGTTTATCGATTCAGCCGATATCCCAAGAACGAATATAATTTTGGGCCGCGGTGGCACCGAGGCTTAGCGTTAACAACAACAGGACGTAATTTATACTGTTGTCCTGGATATTAACGAGGAGCGAACGACCACGGCAAACAGCGTTTCGCATAAATATATTCCAGTGACAAAATCGTCGTCGAGCTATTTCCACCCTGCGGGCAGGATCATCGGTGTTTATCCGACTCAACCGGACTAAACCGACGTGTCCAAACGGAAACGATGTAACGAACGATTTCAGCGGCCGCTCCTCGATGACTTATGGAACTTATTCATTAGGCGAATTTATTGGAATCCAATCGGAATCCTGTTTACGGTGTTCGCTGCCGGAATCCGCTTGTTTAGTTAAATTACGCATCCCACGATAACGTCCTCGATGACGGAGTGGCCTGTGAGAGATAAATGAACACTACGATCCTAGGATTCGATAAGATAACTGTGCACCGTGTCTCTTGGCGCCAATAGACGCTCTTTCCAACGAAATTGCCAAATTCTGTTTGAATTCGAATAACGATCGAAACTAATAAATCACTAAAGAGGGGGGGGGGATTCTTTATAGGGTGCCTGCTTCGCGCAATGGCAAGATTCGTCGTTTCAGTTAGCTGGTTCGTTCGATTGCGTCTGCGAAGATTTTCCGCATCTGACGATACACGAGCGAAAAAATAAATATCACGATCCAAGGATACGGTAGTCGGTCGTCCTTGGAAATGGAAATTGCCGAATGCCGTTTGCGATTCAACAACGTTTTAATTATCGAATTACCGATTAGTTAGCGTGTGTTCGTGGAACTTCAAAAGGGATACGGTGTTCGATATTCGTGTCTTTATTCGTCTTCGATGTTTATCTATACCAATCAATTTTGTGGCAAATACACAGCCATGTTTGTCAAAAGTTCCAACCTCTCGAGTTCTGTTTGAGTTTCCTTTAGCATCTGCAGCAAGTTAAGTTCAGTTTAATTGTAAATAGCTACGATATACGTTCAAATAGTATAACGATGTATTAGAAGAAAACCGCGCGCGATAGGATTCGAAAAGAGAAAAATAAACGAGAATAAGATATCTTAACCGAGGTTCGAGATCTTCGGCCTAAGATCGTCTCGTTAAAATACTACGCCTCTTACGTCGACAATTTCTCGATAGTTCGGAGCTGAGCTTTATATCGTCGGTAAGAAATACCAGGAATTTTCCCAGCGATTATTGACATTTGTTTCGTAATAAATCGATCCGTCATAAATATTAACCAAACATTAAGAGCCTTGTTGAATATTGCAACGCAAAGCAGAACCAATATTGCGTCAACATTGTTTGGAATATTAATTGATACCTTATTATACTATACGATTTGCAATCGATTTCCACAAATTGTTCGGCGATGGAGTTTATACAATAAACACGAAAATGCTATTTAGGACCGTGATTGGTATCGTACAATTATACATACACACACACATATATAATCAATATGAATATTGTTTGAAACTCGGTTGGATACTGCGATACAATGTGCAATCAATATAGCAACGGCGTGTAGATCTTTGATTGATATCGTAATACTATGTACAATCAACCTGAGAATACCTGCTCAGAACTGCGATTGATATTGTAATGCAATCTGCGATCAATATCAACCTATTATTCCAACGTCTCGTTCAAATTGTAAAATATTACACGACTAATGTTTTCGCGTTAACAGACGTATTCGTGGAAAGGATATACATCGAAATCGTAAAATTAAACGGCGAAAATATACACCGATCGCGAGATATGCGAGACGTATGTACAGAGTGGATTTTAGGTATGAAAATGACGGAGAAAGTTCGCTTAATCTTTCGCTTATAAACAACAACATATTTCAAGCTAACGGAGCTAATAATTTCAAGCTAATAACTTCAGACCTTGTAACTAAATAGGAAAAATCTTTCTAAATAGGAAAAAATTAATTAGCGATTGACCAATGGGCCGACGAGTAATTAACCGACGACGGACAACTAATTAACCGATGCGGTACATCCGTTGTATTTCGTGGTACAACTACTGATACGTATAACGTGGAATGTTGAAACGAGATTAATCTTCAAAGGTGTGCAACGTTTAATTAACAAGACGATCCTTTTACGAGGCATCATTGGATAACTCGAGGATACACGAATGAGGATTTTTTAATAAAAAAAGAAAAAGACTACAAAGTTACTTAATCAGCGGCAAAAGTATTAAAACGTTGGAAACTCTCGTCGCTTGGTTTTTCACCAATCACGGCATCGCCTAAAGCGAAAGGCGCTACCGGGAAACCTTGGAAAAGCGAGTCACCGGAACGCCAGACACCATAACGATCATCCCTTGAAAGCTGGAGGGTGAACAAAGCCGAGGAAAGAGTTAAGGGACTCGACAGCCCCAGCTTCGATTCCTTTTTGCTGCAAGAACCTACCTCGAAGAGTCACGAGATAACATCTCGCTGCTATGTTGATGGGGCACGACACGAGTCGACCCGTCCCGCTCGAAAACGAAGTCTCGAGATCGAGTCTACCCTATATCTCTCTTATCCTTTTGCTCTCTCATCTGCCAGCCAGGAACGACAGGATCCGCTCGAAGCAAGATTGAATCTGCACAGTCCGGTTAAAAGGAGGGCACAAGCCTTCGGGCTAAGATGTCGTGGCTCTATGAAAGACGATTTTAAGCGGAAAAGTTGGGACAATTTCTCGATTAGAATTTTCTAGGATCAGGCAAACGGCGTGCGGATTTACGAATCTAGCGTTGTCGCTGCTGTCGTAAAACGTTTGCGAATTTCCAATCGCCTCGTTATTCCATCGGGCCAACGAGTCGCGGAATATTTTACCGGAATCAGCGCGTAGAAAAGAAAGGAGGCGACTAGACGAAGAAACTGAGAGGTGGAAGAGACGGGCGGACGAAGAAGCTGAAGAGGAGGAAGAGACGGGCGGGCGAAGAAATTGAAGAGGAAAGGAGACCACTGAACGAAGAAATCGAAGAGAGAAAGAGGCAGGTTGTAGCCTGAAAACGGGAGAGTTGCAGAAGCGTCGGGGAAAGGAGGTCAACGACGTCCTTAAGGATTTCGACGATGGGGTCCAGGAGAGCCGGGAATGCCATCGTCGTGCCACGTTATCCCGTGAAGTATGGCGGGTAGGCGGGGATGGGACGGAGACATCGAGGAAAAAGAAGCTGGAGTGGTTAGGTTCTCTCCTTTGGTCCGGGTGGAAAAGCATCCTTCGACGGACCACGAGTACCTGGTCTCCCGCGGGATCTGACGCTGACCGAGAGCCAGAAATGGAAGAGAAAAGACGAGCCACCGGCTAAAGCGACACGGGAGTTGCCGAGCAGAAGCGGAATGGGAATGAGTTGGATTTCTTCGACGAACCGTCACTCGGTGGATGCTCTGGCGTTCTGGGGAATTTCGTGATGCGCCCGCCGTTGAAAACAGTTCAACGTGAGCCAAGCTGAAGTTACGGATAGAATTGAGAGTTGGATGTATCGAGGAGATGTGGAAAATAGAACGGTAGCGAGAAAGCAGGAAAATTGGAAAGAACCGTAGGAGCTTGATTCTTGATTCTTCGTTCTGTTGCAAGCTGTCGAAGAGTGGAAGGTTAAGGGGTAAGCGTTACGCGATATGGCAATTGGATTTTGCCGAAACAGAGGATCGCGGATGAGCTGAATAAACTTTTCGTTTCGGTAGCTGGATCTATTGCCAGAAGCTAGTTAATCGAAGATCGGTGACAATACGAAGAGACCGGAGGACTACGTCGATGCAGAAGAGAACTATAATTCTAACGTAACAGGTGGTGATTTTGGTGGTTGAGTTTCGGGAGCGAATGAGTCGAAAGTCGGCGGTTGAAACGAAACAATTGGAGGAAAGAAGAACGCTATGAATAAATGGGGAGAGTCCGAGAAAGCAGCACTGAAAACCGATTCCAGAGGGAAAACTAGCCGGGGCAGGTTGACAAGAAAGGCGACATCGTTAGCGTCGAATGCAAATCTCGTCTGGGGGAAAAAGAAATCCAGGGCATGTCGTTTGATCGAAGCAAGGGTCGGCCGCGACTAGAAAGAAAACGGAGAATGAAAGCCGCGGCCAGTAGACACCCCGATAGAGGCCGCAGATAGCAGCGGGGAAATACCGTGATGGAAATGAAGATAGCGGCGGGCAAAGAAGACGGGCAAAAGCGACGAGGGACTGCGAGTAGCCGAGGACCCGCGGGATCTGACGCTGACCGAAAGCCAGAAATAGAAGAGAGGAGAAAAGACAGAAAAAGGAGGGGAAAAGGCTAAAGCGACGTTGTAGAGTAACGGAGAATAGGATTGTTACGTCGTTCCCCTGGAAAACCTGTTCCAACCTCTGCTGTCGTTCTTAATTTGCCGGATTTAACCCTGGCCTAACGTATAACCTGTTAGAAACATGGCCTAAGGCACTTTCCATTCGGATAGTCTGAGAACAGAAAGATGCGAAAAGGCCTCTGCGAAAAGTTCGCTGTTTGATTGGAAATTTTTCTACGATAGTTGCATGGTGATATACAGAGGCTCGTCAAAGTATTCCAACGCTTATAGACAGCCTTTATGGATATACGGTGGTTGCGAGAAATATTTACACACACCCTTATTTCTCGATAAAGTTTTCGCGGTGTAGAAATAAATTTCGAGCGAAAATTATGTATTGGACATAGTGTACGACAATGAGAACGAATCGACAGCCGTTGATTAATATAATTCGCAAAAGCCAATGGATTAAGGACTACTGTCTAGTATTCAGAGGTTCATGAGAGAACAGAAGAATTCTCGAGGTAACACATACCCATGCGGTTCCAAGCAAAAGTTCATAAAACGATAACTTGATGGAACGGAAGCACTCTAGTCGCCTGAGTGAACGAAGCTGTGCATGTGTAAGTCTAGGTCATCGGGGGTCTTCTAGGTGAATTACAAATACAAAGATTTAAAAGGCTATGCTTGACTTTCGCTTGGTATCCTTCCGCCAAATGTTCAAGATCGGCACACGACGCCCAAGGGTATCCTAGAATTCTAATTTCCCCATACAATTCTCAGGGGTGTCCTGGCATTCTAATTACATTACAATAATCTAATTTCTACCGCAAGAAAGGGTTTCATTTTAACGGAGAAGCTAAATTCTCCATCTGAATTCAGCTTGTACTTCTTCTAAATTGACTTTCTCGTGGCCGTCGGAGGCCCTGGTCTGAAATTAGTACCGAAGTAATTATCGCGTGTCTATTTAATAGTAAAAGAAGCAAAATAGAATCATTCGTCGATACTTGGTACACCATAGTATCTCGGTGTTTCGTAATAGCCAATCCACGCCTTCTTAAGCGTTGCGCTACAAGTCAAGTAAGTAAAAACTGAACGAATCCATCTTTCGAACGAAGGAAATTCGAGGGAAATGGTCGAAATCGCTACAAAGACACTCGTAACCTTCTCTGAAATCCCCTATTGCGAGATCCTACGAAAAAGCCGAGACAATGTTGGCCAACAGGTTAAGAAGAACACGACGACGTCTGGTCCTGTGAAAAGGCTGAATAATTTACCGGTGTGAACTGGATTCCGTGGTACAAGTTGCCAACTCCGCCTCGACATTTTGCAGGGGTTGGTGCATCGTTAAAAGCGATATTTCCTAAGTATAGACTAACTTTCTCCTTTGATATCGTCAGACTACGCTCGCGGCCGGTGAACGTTCGCGGCCCGCCAACTTTTCCAACCTGGTCGAAACGAAGTTCAAGATGAAACCACTCGTAGAACACGCTCGACTAATCCAAATAATCGGTCGTGCATGTGGCACGCTCGTTCGTGGAATATCGATTAACCACCGACACCCAGTCGGCCCGGTTCTTTCGAGCGTCCAAACGACTACGTTTGCGGACACAGGACAGGTTTGTTTCCTGCGACATGTTCGAGATTCTACCGCTTCCTGTTGCATAATCACGGCCAGTTCAAACTTGTTCAAACTTTATTCAACCTTTTTCGGACGATTTGCGGATTTCTGTGGTCTGTCCCAACAGGACAGCGGTAGGTCAGTTCAGTCGCCAGAAGCTTCTACGTGTCGTTAGAATTATTAGAACCGTCCAAGTAACGTGTCTTTTTTTTATGGAAATTTCGCGAAATATTACACAACGGCGCACGTTTGACGTATCGAACGACTTGTTTCAAAATACGAGGATAAAGTTTCCCCCTTGGAATAACACGTTCGCTCGTGTATCTTACATTTTGGTCCATCTGGCACTAGTTTTTATACATGCAAAAAAAGAATCGTTTAAGCTGGTGCTTATTGAAATAAACATCCTCCGCGTATATCCTCAAGTATCCCGTGCGAAGCGTAATGTTTCATTAAAGCTTCCTACTAATTGCAATGTTCTATCGAAATATCTCGCGTGCATTGTATTTGTGTGTTTGCCGTTTAATTAAACGGGAAACTGTCTTTAATTAAAAGAACTCCGGTGGAAATATTTAGTTGAATTTACTCCAACTTCTTTATATTTGTAACTACGACCTATTCAGAAGAAGCAACGTGGAATTAAGGATAAGGAAAGAGTCATCCATTTATTCCAGCTATCGCGAGTTGCAGGAGCAGTAGAGCTGACGATCGATCTATGACGAAAAAGATCCATTTCTCCTTAAGCCGCGGACATCGGTGGAATTTCCATGCGACTCGATCGATGGAATTGTGTGTTTGACACGGAGTGTTTAATCTTCCCAACCGGTGAGTTTAACGTCGTCGCAGCGTGCTTTCTCTTAACGTCGACTTTCAAGGGGATTCGATTTGATCCGTTCTACTGGGATTTTTCTTCGTCTCTCGCCACCATTCGTAGCTTCGTTCGGTGTTCCACGGCTGCGCCAAATTCAATTGCTCTAGAACCAGTGATAAATTCAAATCTATTCGTCTATGACGAAATAATTTACTCTTTTATTCTCTTCTTGGCAAGGACCACGATAGGAACGATGTTACTCCTCAATTCAGCGGAACCTCCGATTTCGTATAAACGAAGAAACTGCTGGAACGCGTCACGAGAAAATTGTCGAAGAAGAGACAGGTCCATTAAGGAGGTGGAAAATTCGCGCCGGTTAATCGAAGGAACAGTTTGCGTCCGAAATCGACCCTAACTGGAGGCAGCGAAGCGACGAGCCCCGAGAGTCGCATTAACACTCTTAACACAGCCTCTCTATCGTGGCTAATGGAGGTCCCCGGTTTCGAGTACGCTGCTCTATGGGCGTGCTACTTAACCCATACCTATCTGCGATTACCATGAGAGAAGGTACGAACGAGCAACCATTCGGCACGAACGTGCAACAGTCGCAAGTGCCTGTTCGCTCCGTGCCTAATTTCTCTCCAACTTTACCAAAATCCTTAGACGTTGAACTTTTTTCATTCCAACTATTTCCGGCAGACGTTCTGCCTGCGTCTCGTTTGTTTCCAATTTTCGTTTAAATGCGTGGAACAAAATTGGCGGATTGGCAGCTTCAAGGCGTTACCACTTTGTCGAGAAAAGTGGCATTTCATTGTGTCGACGAATTTGCTCGCTGTTTAAGAGCGAAGTACTTGGACACTGGACTTCGTTTCGGCGTGCCGACAATTTCTACTGATTCGATTCAACAGAAACGTTGGGAATACTCGATATTTAACGGTTTGACAGCGTCAAAGGGCAGAGAAGCGAAAACCGAAGCTCGGAAGATGCTGTCTCAAATGGAAGAAAAGTTTCCTGCGCTTTAATTTCACAGGAACTTTGAAATCACCGAACGTTCGACAGTTCCATAGTCCCGGGAGACAAAGAATTCGGAATCTTTAAGGTTTTCAAAAGGTTCGCAAGAGCTGGGACATTTTCGCGAAATCTCAGCTGTCGACTTTGCTTCTCCCTCGCCGCCGGATCCCTCTGACATAATTAAATATTGCATGAGTTCCTGTTAGTGCTGCTCCGCCGGTCTTCCGCTCCAAAGATTAATATTTCACGAAAGCAGGAGGCCACCTCGCGAGAAAGACACTTGGCAAAAATGACGATCGCTCGCTTGGAAATTCGACCTCACTCAACTTCACTTTATTCGATAAACACGAGTCCTTGTACGCGTGGCTTCGCGGCCATGGAACCACCAGCTCGTGCATCATCGTGGTTAAGCGCAGAGGAGAAAAAAATAAAGAAGAAAATATTTAATGTTACTAAGGAGTAGGAAACCGAAACAAGCTAGAGTTGCTGAAGAAGGTGAGCGCGTGGAACGCTTCAGAAGTTTGTAAGACGTTTTAAGTTGCTACTCCCACCTGCTATATTGGCTAATTTATAGCGTTTCCAAGTAGTAGCTGGCTATAACCGGAGTTGTTCGTTGAATAGCTAGAAAACTGTGTTACGATAGCGAGTTGCTTCATTCCGCTAGACAAATTATCGAGAATCGAGGGGCCAGAAAATACCGTAACACCGTAAATTTGTAAAACACGTTTCAGCTGATATCATTTTCTCAAATTGTACTAAAAGTGTAGCGAGAAAAAAAAAAAAAAAAAAAGAAAAGAAAAGGAGAAATTACATTTGAAATTGTTCCAGGGTTCTTTCAGTGTGATCGAAAGGTTGGACAATGGACTTGAAAATAATCCTGCTTTTAGTAGGAGGAAAAGTCGTGATTAACGACACGCCATATACGACGAATTCCTGCATTTCACAGGGATCTCAAGCTCTCGCTGTACGTTTTAGTTTCGTGGACAGAGAAAAATCGAGGGCCGGTTCGAGAAAAATAGTATCGTCGTTCGATGTGGTTGCACCGAGTGTTTCCAGGAAAATGCAAATTTGAGTCGTAAGAAATGAGATTCGTCTTTCTGTGTCTTTCCCCGTTCAGTTACAGTGACAAGTCAAAGTCCTCGGGAGACGACTGACCTTTCGCTACTTCTCCGCCTCTTCAAGTATTTTCCAGAGTCTCCATAATATCGCATACCAAATAAAATATCCGAAATATCTCTTTAGCACTCTTACTCCGGTTACTGTTCAAACCTCTGACGATTTTAAACGCTCCTAGTCCTCCTATCGTCTCTGCTGAAAAAATAAACGACGCGGCTAAAAATGTCAGTCTGATCGTTACGTGAGGCTATCGCTAAAACACGAGCCTCGGCTATCGAAGCGATTCAAAGTGGAAAATCTGACACTACCGTCGTGTCTCTATGGCTTCCTAGCTATTATTCAAATCTATCGCTGCAACTTTCAACGACTCGGGAAAATTACTGGATCGTTCAACGGCGCCCAGTGGCGATCAAATGGGCGCGAGAATCCAACGCCGCCACCCGGTGCACACCGTGAAAAAGAGTAAGCCCCGTTAATAGGATTACACCATGTCCAGCGACAGATTTCGACTAGATATTCAACTGGCCCTGCAGCTTCAATATTTGACAATTCGAATTAACGTTCCTACGATTCCCTGTTATCGATTCGGGTCTCGCGAACTCCGTGTTTTATATAATCCACACAGTCGCTGCTGAAAATCCATCCAACATTTGTCATAAACCGCTACACCAAAGCTTTTCCATGATCAATCTCTGCCCTGTCGCACGTGTAGTCTAACGGGTGTATCGTTATAGTCGTCGTAGTCGTATGTTAGAAGACCCAAGGCGCACGAAGATGGCTGGTGCAATGACAGACAGCAGGGTGTTTGGACGAATCACGTACGAAACGAAACAATATTCGCGCAAATCCACGTTTTTGCCAGTATAACTTATATAAACTGACACTTAGACGGAGAACGCTACAGCACGAACACTTTACTATACGTCTTTCTGCGTTATAAATGCGCACACGGCCAATATAAAAATATTTTCATCTTCAAACTCCACCATAAACGTATAACGATGTACGATCTACCGATGAAAATGTAGTTGGGGTTGTTGAGAAGCCACATAAAACTTTCCTACCATAAACGCAAAAAACGCTCCAATGCAATTTCAATCAATAATAAAAGTTCCATTTTATCTTATCTTGGCAATTCTATAATAGTAGCTGTTCCTATGACGCTATAACCAATCAAACTCGCATTCCTTCCGGCAGCCAGCTTCTTATCTCTGTACAGCATCCAGGTTATCCGTGTTTGTATCGTGCACCGTCGGAAAGAGTCATAGATCTTCACGGCCTCCCCCAAGAGAGATTCGCCCTCTTACGTGGCCTTTTCTTCGCCGTAAATCTCACGGTTCGCTTTCAGTCTGTATTGCTTCGCCGGACGCGGAACCACCGTCGTCTAATTAGCTTTCTGTCCAATTAAGGCCAACCTAAACGATCCTGGCAAGGCAAGGAGCTGACACCTTGGCGCATCGTGTAACAGCGTTTCTTCGTTTGCAAGTGTCGATCCACAAAAATACGATATTCTCGCGAAGATTTCACTGCGTGAAAGATTGGCTTTAGGATTTGTCGAATGCACAGTGTTGCAGGATTTCCTTCGATCACGATCGTCTCAGAAGGCGATCGTTCCGTGTGAGAAACAGCTATCTCGCATCTCTGATCTATTATTCAGCGGTAAAATCCGCGAACGTTGATCTCATTGTTCGATCGGAGCTCTAAATCCGATTCTTCTTTTATTTCTACATTTCTTTTTTTTTTTTTATTCTATCAATACCATAGCACGAGGTCGCTTTAACAGATAAAATTTGGACAATACAGATTTAAAATTTAATTCGCCAGCAGGCTTAATGGAACAGGTCGGATTTATCGCCGCTGAATAAAATATGAACCGTTTCAGAATATCATACATCGTGAATAATTTCGCGATTTTCATACGTGCACGCTGAGCTGATCGTCAAATTCAATCCATCATGCCTATTTCTATAGAGAATACAAGTGTCTTCCGAGAAACGACTGCCACTGTACGCTCTAATCCTTTCCTGACTTCCTACTTTGAAATTCCCGGTATCGTTCTAATTATCAAAATATTTAATCATTCCACTCTGCTTATCCTTTCGCTGAATCTTCGCGTTACTTTGCAGTCACCTTTTGAATGCGGTTTATCTTCTACATCAGTATTCATCCTTTGATCATCTACCGAACTTGAAGATAACCTTCGCTTCCTCGGCGAGCAAAATCTAGGTTCAAAATAGTGAGAAATCTTGATTCAGACTACCCAACTTGGATGCAAAATTTCGGCTACCGGGCTATCTCATCCCAATTGAACTCCTACCCTCAAGCCACCCCAAATGTCCATAAACTACCAAAAAGCGCTATTCATACCTTGCCTTCATCTTTATTTTTTTCACACAAAATCACAACCTTCCTTTTCACGCCATGGTTAAGGTTAGGTCATCCTACGTGTCGACAGCTTCCTCCGCTGCGATTAAGAGTAATTCAATCCGCCGATATTTGCGATCAGTCCACTTTCACGGCCAGCAGAAAGTAAAACCGAACCTGGTCTGACCATTAATCACAAAAAAAGGATCGCTCTTCCCTCAACAGCTCGGAACCTGACAAAATAAACAGCGGTCAGCCATGCATTGTCAATAAAGGTAGAAAAATAACCTCAAAATTTGGACAAGCTCCGGAACATGCTACCATTGTTCAACCACAATGCACACACGATCGCTAGACTACGTGTCCTAGCTGATGGCTGAAAAGAGGGTAGGCTATCATACTCTGTCTGGCTGGCACGTAAAACAAAATGAAAAATCGAATCTCGATTAGAACGATCCTGCTGGCAGGCTGCATCGTGCTACGCCCCTACCGTGCCACTTCGCTCATCGTTCACATTTCCTCCCCTGAATCCTTCTTATTCGCGGCATTATCATAATGCCATCGGCCGCTACGTGACAGGAAAGACGTATTATCGTGGCTCGTTCTGCTTTCCCGATCCTTTTCGCCGGCTTATCGTCCCTTTGCCTTAAAACGAATGCGAATTAGCCGTGCTACTTCGTTATTCCCTCAATAACGGTCACTTTCGCTGATAGAACAGGCGTTGAATCGCGTTACATCGAGAATAAAATTAGGAAAATTTGATCGGCGTGGTTCCAGTGTAAGGGATAGTTCTAGGCACGGGATAGTCGAAAAATTATTGACACGGAAAATAACTGTATCTGTGAAACAACGAAACAATTTCGTTCGGATGGGTAGCCTAATAGTCTGAAGTCTGAAAAAGTTGTACCAGCCACTTTATACGCGAGAGGTATCATTTATACACGACTAAAAGACCCTTCGAGCAAGTGCAGGAAGTTGTCGAAAACTTTGTTTCAGACGTTAGTGCACGCAAACGCTTCCTTTGCGTACTACGCTTGCTGCCAGATCAACTGCTGCAATTTGCAAGACCTGTCCCACTTGGTGTTTCCATTTTCAAGCCCTGAATCCTTCAAATATACGCTTTCGTAAAACAAGATTAAAAGAGACTAAGACAGTCAGGATTGTCTAAAAGGAGCTGTAAACGAGATACGCTTAATTCTTAACCGATTCCGTTAAAAAAAAAGAAACCCCCCAAAATCCTTCGTAACGCTAAAAATATTAATTTGTCGACCAACATACTTACTAACTACCATCTCTCAATAAATTTCCGAACCTAACTGTCACTTCGCAATAAACTTGAGAACCCAACCGCTACTACCAGCCTACAAACTTCATAAGCTTTTCCTAACCACCCAGTACATATTAGCCACGTTACATTAAACCAAGACGAATAGCAGCGAGGGATGGCAGGCTTACATCGGTAGTTGCAAGAATTTTCAAAGAGTTTCCTCTCGGTAACGTCTAAACGCGTTGAATTCCTGTCGACGGCTCCCACAGGAACGAGAACGTGGAAGCTGATGGTTGGCAGGACGCCAGACGACACCTCCAACTTCTTTCTTTCGCTTGTACTCTACACGCATACATATGTGTGTAGAGTACATACACATACACGTACACGCACACCAACTTGATACTAACAGCGGACAGTTTCTCTCTATCCAGCAGAGAGCAAGTAATAATCCTAACTCGCGGGTTAGCCAGGCTTAATTAGAACAGGGGTTAGTGGCTGGCTGGTTATACTCGCGTCTCCACTATTCGATACTGGCCACCTCGCTTCATTTTCCACCCTTCCGACAGTGGAAGAAGCGGCTGTCTTGCTAACGAACGACCAGCCTGCAACTGATAACCCGCGAACCATTATGGCGTCAAAGTTAGTGTTCTAATATATAACGTTCCTGGAGGATGATGAACGTGGTTTAAGGTGCATATTTGATAAAATGTAAAGGACGAGCCAAAATTCACTTGGCGAGACAGTATACACGCAACTACGAACGTACGCTTTCGCTCGAACGTCTTAGGACGTCTGATCTTCTTACGACGCGCGGTTAAAACGAAACGTCGATAATTCAGGCGAAAATACCAGTGCGTTATCCGATGTTTGGATGTGACTGAAATCCAACTTGTCCGGCGATAGCGTCGACAGAGTGTGAAAGCTTCGTTCAATACTTTAAAGGAATTCAATTTTGACGGTCACGAGTCTTCGCTGCCAGTGTCCAAGAAACAAAGCAGTCGAGAAAAAGGAATAGAAACTTAAGGAGAAGGAAGAAGAAGGAAGAGGAAAGGATCCAAACAACGGAACCAGGACAAAACTGCGAGACAGCACGGATGAAGAAGCAGGCTGGCCAGAAAGGAACAGTCGGGACCGAGATAGACGTCTTGGAAAGACTTGGGGGTGAAGAAAGCAGATTGGAGAAAGCTGGTGTCGTCTATCGGACGAATGCAAAAGAAAGTGGATCCTGGCTCGGTAGAACGAACGATTCTCCTCCAATTGGGTAACAATGGCGCGAGAGTGTAGCAGCCAAGTCGATCAATCGGCCTTTTTGCGACTCGTCGAAACGCGCAGCGATCGGATAGCGTCCGATAAAACGGCCTGACACGCTCTCGAGGTCCGCGGCAAAAATGACCAGACACAAAGGATTCTCCCTTGTGCACCAAGCGCAGACGGGGGCGTCGAATCTGACAAGGGGAGACAGCCGACACAAAGCGTGTTCTTTCGCGTTGGTAATAACTACGCGCTCGCAAATTTCCACCATGCAACCCCCTGCTGTCCGTTGCATGACCTGGTTTCGGATGTTTTTGCAACATTTCGGCGGGCGTCGGTACGTTGCACGAGTTTCGGGGCAATTTGATGGAATTAGAACTCGGGGAAACTTGATACGTTTAACGATGGCCAAGCAACTGTAGCTTGGACAAAGCCTAGCTTCAGCTTAAATGAGAATATTCTTTCTTTCTTTTTCTTCTTCTTCTTCTTTTTGTTAGAAGCTTCCTAGTCAGTATTGTGTAAGGATGAAGCATCAAACTGGGAATTTGTTTTACAATCTGCTACTTAAAGAATTGGTCATTGGTCGCTTTAAATCTATACAGGATACGATTTCAGAGATGTATTTTACAGTGTCGTAAATAAGAGGAATACAAAATTTTCATGAAATACGAGAACTTTTATTTATATCGATATTGGATCTTCCTAGAGGCTATACGTAAAGAGAAAATTCACTTACCTGTTTCAAAACGTTGCTCTGGGTGCAACTTCAGTAATTATGACAGACAGCTGCAATATACAAGGAACCATAACACACCATGCTATCCTTTGTTTCTGAAACAAAAGAGATCGAAGACTCCGTTACAATCGAATCCACTGTTACAGGTCTCTGCTACAAAACTTCCTATCTTTCTTTAATAAATGAAGAACCTACTCAACCTATATCTAACGTTGACCCCTCACACAGAACATCCACTACTATCTTACACTCAGAATCTTTGAGCAATGTCTACTATCAGATTGGCCTGCCAATCACCACGATAGGCTACTCTCTCCTCGAATGACACCAGAAATTTAACCTAAATACTATCGAATTATCTGTCTTCCTCAAAACAATTGACAGACCTAAATGAAAATCAAACGTCTCGGGAGAAGTTCGCTTTCCATTTGGACAAACCAAGTGGCAGAAGATAGAAGGTAAAAGATAATAGGACTCGTATTTCGGAATAATAGGATTTCCTCAATTTTTAAACGTATTCCTCTCGTACGAAGTTTCAAGGACTTTCAGGTGGCAACGGTGTCACGGTCCTGCCTTAGACGGCAACTAGAATTCCACGGAACGTTCACACATCTGGAAAAGACGAAGACAGCGAGTCGACATCAAAGGGGACACGTCAGTTCGAAATGGCTCGCAGGTAGTAGAAACAAGGGCGTCAAGACGGAACAGGATGGAAACGGAAAGCTCCACCTAGTTTTTAAAGGGGTTAAGCGGACCACGGTCCGACTACGGTATCGCAGTTGAACGAACCTCGCCACTTTGGCGGGTCAGCTGATCCGCTTTGCGGTTTTACGACTTTGTGACTACGCGATAGCAATAAAGGGAACTCGTTCCTTGTCGCTCACGAACCTATGAAACGACACGATGAAAATAGATAAGTCCAGATCTTGACCCATCGACGAACTAAAAAAAGCGTACTGTGTTTAATTTCGAGCAATGGCAGGACACTTTTAACGTACATAAAGCGTATGTTTACGAGGCATTTCTGGTATTAAACAGAGGCGTACAAGCGGAAGAATTACTAGGTTATCCATTTGACACAAGTTACATATTTCTCAGCGCACACCAGTTGACCCGCTTTCGTTTCGTTCTGCTCCGTCCAGCTCTCCTCTTCCCGCGCTTATCTTTCTCGTTTTGCCCCTCTGTTGTTGTCCACGGAACGCGCCTCGAATGCGTATTCCCAAGTTCGCGCGATTTTTTATCCCCCATTGCGACTATCGATTACTCCCTTTAGTTGCGCGCCTTTTTTTCGCCCGCTCGCCTGTTTGGCCACGATTGGGTTTGAAAAATGGGAGAGTGGAAACCGGCGGAACATTGCATCTCCCTAGAATCGCTTCTTCTCGGAAAAGCATTTGTCTACACTTTCTTGACGTATCGTCCATTTATTGCCACCCTTTTCAATAACAATGAAATTCCAGATAACCAGGTACTTTGATAAAACACGTAACCTTCGAAAAGGTTCGAAGATTTTCGAGCGCGTTGAAATCAAAAACACAGCCACGATATAAGATATCGCTGTCGATCTCTAGACAGAGCACAGACCGTTTTCAAAAAAGCAAGGAGAACTCGAAATCGATAGTCAGAAATGCCTGTCTAAAAAATTCCGTTTAAAAAAAAAAAAAACGAAAGAATATTACGCTATCCTAATTCTAAACGAACAGCCTGACAAAACGTCGCCTAATTTAAGGACATGGAAGAATACGACAACTCGTTCCAGGCGAAAAAACAAAGCGCTTATCGTATAAAAACGCGTGATTCAGCTGGCGCGCAGAAATCTCGACGATTCACGGGCATAATCTCAAGAAAGCAGGGTGACAGGGTGATCCTCGATGGATTAATACCACACACGTTCTCCCTGTCCGCGTCGGTGAAAAAATTTCGCTTAATTTCCTACTTGGCGGCGGAAAAAAGCAGCGCGTAGCGCGTACAAGGGTGAAAAAGACGGAAGGAATGCCGCGACGGCAGAAATAGACGAGCGAGATGAGATGAACCGAGCTACCAGCTACAGGTACTAATTGCTTTAATGAGCAGTGGGTGCGGCCGTTTCTATAAAATTTTCTCTGTGACGTTGCAAGGCGCCAGGCCAGCTGGAAGTCCGACCCATCCTGGCCGTGAGTAAAAGATGGCCAGGCGGGATGAAAAAGAGGCATGCGAGGGGCGAGAGTGGTATGGGACGGTTGAAAGACTGGAAAGATAAGGAAGACTGAACGCTATGGCGAAAATAGGATTGTTCGAACAGATGTAAGCACTGGAGGGTTAAAGATTGATTCCTGCGGGTGAATCTGTCGTTGGGGGTTCCACGAGTTTGGCCACAACGAAGATAAGAGCTTTACGTCTTTAACGTCATCGACGTAATTCAGAAATGTCGTGTTTTACAGCATTGTTTGGATAAGTTTGGCGCAAATCCCATAAATCGGATATTCTATGGTTTATTAAGATATTCAAGAGTCCTGATCATCCTGGCTTCGCATTCGTTCTTGTTAAAATGCTTGTTTCCTCTCTTTCGTCTAATTCCTAAGATATCTTGATCGCCGGTAGTACCAATGCTTACTTTAAACGTCTGATCCAAAACTCCAGAAACAGCAGATTGCCGATTCATCCATCTACAACTTCGACGAGCCCTATCATCTCACAGCAGACTTTACCAGCACCGCTTCCAGAGCATCCGATGCCAACGTGGTTGATCATCCTTGACGTGGAAACGAATTTTCCACGCTTCCAGTCGTTTTTCCATCGATGCCTTTCAACCTTCAGTCAAGCAGAATTAACCTGGGTCAACGTAGCGGCTGCATTAAATCCGCTAGTCCCGAGCTACACAACACGGTCGTCGACACTCAGAGTGCATTACTATTAGCAAGCTCAGGCAAGGAGCAAGAGTACGACGCCTAATGATCATACAAGCCCGGTCTCTGGTCGTCTCTGTCGAATTTCCAGCTCTTCTTCTATCGGCGTTGCTCAGGCTCCTTTTTCGAACTGACCTGCTATTTTGCTCGAGCGTGCTTCGCTCGCGCTTGCCTTTCCAACCCCGTTTTCTCCTCTCTTCCCGCTTTTTCGTCTTCATCCTTTCGTCATTTTCTTCCTCCATCCGTTTTTCTTCTCCTCTCTCTCCAAACCCCTTTTTTACCCAGGCCGCGTTTCATACTCGCCAATTTTTTATTCCTCGCCACCTGTTATTTCTCTCCTCCTCTCTCTTCCTTTTTGTTTAGTTTCGTTATTCTTCGCCGTGCTATTTTTGTTGCCTCGCGTTTTTACCACCGATGTTTAATCTCCCATGTTCGCCCTTGTGTTTCGTCTGTTTTTACAAACGTTCTCCGCGTTCCTTTTTTGAATTACCGCTTCGTGCGCTGTTCAACGCTGTTTCATCCGTCGGGAAAAGCACAAAGCTTTTAATTTATCGAAATTATTCAGCCGATAGGATTTGCCGACTTCGCTTCACGTGGCTTGACTTTCGGGCAAAGCGTTCGACAAATCGCAAGATATATCTAGAAAATGCTATTTTCCGCTTTTCAATCTATGAGAACGATCAATGCGACTTCTGAACCGGCCAATTAGCCGTGATTCGTCTGATAGAGTTATTTAATTAAATCCTCGTCCTCTGCTTTCCTTAAAAGGAACGTATTTCGCGATCAACCGCTCGGAAACATGGCAGCAGCGCGGTTTGAAATTATTTAAACAGAGATAAATCGCCGTTGGTCGTTCGCTTGTCATCGTCACAAAAGGGCTCGCGCATACGCTTGCTAGCGGAACTGAAAGCGACTCACTCCAAAGAAGAACTCCTCGTTTTGTCTTCTGTTTCTCATTTCCCTCCTTTCTACGCCCGTAATTCTCTCTTTCTTCTTATATAAGCCGATCCCAGCCAGCGGATATACGAACACCATAAAGCAGATCACAATGGCCTTTCTACCAGCATCACGTGGGATAATAACGAATCATGATGGCGGTGGCGTTTCAATCAGCTGATTTGGCACGCGTGCCTCTCTCTCTCTCTCTCTCTCTCTCTCTCTCTATCTTCGTTACGATCGAAACAGCCTCTGTGAATTATTGGACAATGCTCCGACAACCGGTTCGACAATTTCTCGGAATTTCACTGACTGAGAGAAACAAAGGCAACTTGAAGATTCGCGCTTCATTTCGGGTAACATTAATTTTGGTTAGAAATTTTAATGGGAGTAGGATAGTGGATTCTTGTCGCCTCTTTTATTCGTACATCGCGTCGTTAGTATTGTTCCATCGAGATTTCTCTTCGTCTAGATTGTCAAGAGTCGTTCCATTGAAAGTATCCGGAACAAGATGAGAATATCTCAACCGATAGAAATTGTTCAAATTAGGAGTCCTTCCTTTGCAGACCCAGGAAGATATCGAAGGGAAGCGATAAAATTCCAGAGATCGAGAAATCTAAGAATCGCCATGAATATTTCAAGTAATATCCAAGAATTATCTCATAAAGATTTTTCAAGATAGGGTCCGAATGGCTCGTTCCCAAGAAATTCTTCGCGCGTCAGAAACTTTCAAGATTTCAAAGAGAAATCGTACAACGATGGAAACCAAAAAGTCTAAAGATCCTTATAAATATTCGAACCAGCCGTCGCGAGCTATTCCACCAAAGCTTTTCCATATAAATTCAAGATATCTCATTGCAAAGAAATTTTTCAAATGAACGAACCTTACGGATCAAAGATTTCAAAGAAAAATCATCCGAACGAGGAAAGAACAATGCGAGAAAAGCGAAGAAACGAGCTGCTCGTTGAACAAGACCGAATAGAGAACCGGCAAGTGTATCCATCATGCCACATCGATAATATTGTGGCAGTTGCTTGTTATTGGGGCCAACGTCGGGTTTCAATCGGCTGATTCGCGCTACCCACGCCATCGTCTGTTATCGATTTCGACACAAACACCGCGCAGATACGTTAACGGTCTCGTTTCTGCTAATGGACGCGCAGCACGTGTTTCGTCCGCCCTCATTATCATCCGAAACGCGCCCCGCAATAACCCCAACACTCGTTAGTAAGGTCAGAGCGTATTAATTGGCAGACCTGAGAACTCAGGAAATGACGTAGAAGATCCTCACCGAGAACCATGTTCTACCTTCGACCTGATACAATCGCTGCTCCACGTTTCATCGAAAGAACGAAACGTTCCATGATATCGCAAGTAGAAGAGAAATTTCTACAAATTCCTACGAATCTGTAGATTTCAGAGAAATTGGTAATTTCGTCCGCCCAGAAGAGTTCTATCTACCGTACCGGTCGTGTTCCAATTTTCCAAGAGAATTCCATTAAAAATGTTCCATTAAAAAAAGGAAACGTGGCGGTAATCTGTGGGTCGGAAATCCGCGGCTGGCGAAGGGACGAAATGGTAAGCCGGATCGAAATATACGAAGCGAATCTTGGGCCTGCACACGGGTACGTGGAACTGTATCGTAATGGAGATTAGATCGACAACCTACGAAGAAAAAAGCCCCGAAGCGCGTCTTTAAACATCTTAAAACAGGGTTCACGTGGCAATCGAGTTTCCCCGGCGAAGAAAAGGACAAGACAGGGGGTGGTCTCCAGTTAGAGTGACTATTTACGCCATTAGCCCTCTAACCACAGCGATGGGGGACCGAGAACGGTGGCTTTGTGTTATTCAGTCAGGTACCGAGCCACGTTCAGCTTAAATGGCCTCTTCCGCTCTTTCTCCATCCCCCTGGCTTGATAGAGGCCTTTTAAAAGCCACGGGGGTGAGAAACAGGCCTGGCTGCGCACTGCACAAGCGCTGCTCACGTGCACGTGCAACCCGTACTTTCGCTAAAGCGTGCGTTTAACGATCGCGACCGAGTAGTAATAAATAATACGATCAGAATGTTTGGCTGTTGTTCTTCTATTTGACTAGAATAGGGTGACTTTGGGGGCGGGGGCGGGCATGTTGCGGAGGGCTGAACGAGTGTTCCGGCGAGGATCGAGGGTTAAAGAGAATACGCGTGTGGCTAACGTGTTTGCCGATTGTGTGGAATTAGACTCCTGCAGGCGTTTGAGTGCAAGGGTTGTCAGTGGACTTCCTGTTTTGGTTCCGACTTTCATCCAGATGGAAATAAAGGGGCGTTCCAAGAAGTTACATCAACCTGTTGATCGATAGAGACGTAGAGCGTCTCTGATTCAGATATCCGGTGTCCAATAATTACGCAACCGCCAAAGTACTACCTGTATCGAGTCGGCCCGTCAAACAGGAAACAATCGAAGGATCGAACCTCCCAGTGGACCAGAACTTGAGAAAACGGTTTCATCGGTGACTCGAAAAATAATATATCGATCCCACCTCCGTTGCGGTGACAACCACATACGAAGTCCAGTCCCGCGAGAGTTACCTGGGCAAACGTCGACGGCATTTTCGCGATCGTTCTCGAACGTCTACTCTCGAGTTTCCACGCGACATTCGGAAGAAACTTACGGACAGCGGAACATCGATATCGGCGGGCAACTGTTAAGTTTCACTTGAAGGGAAACAGTGAAAAGCTACGCTACACCCGGGGACATTCGCTTTATTGCTTCTCGGTGCAATTTGAATCCCGGGAAGAACGTTTCAACGAAGCGATTTCGCGGCGTGCAGACGAGCTGACAGCTGAGCAAATGGCTGTTACAGTTATGACTGGACAGGAATATATGAATTCCTGAGGGACAGCCGTTTATGGTGTTCCTTCTTTGAAGAATGGCCGGACGTCTCTGAAGTTACCAGCCTGGTTGCTGCCCGCCAGGGGCAGATCTGAATGTTCGGAGGGGGGGGGAGCTGTAAATGGACATCTAATTAGGTATGGAATTGGATTTTTGGGTTCAAACGATACTTCGCTTTGGTAAGGACGCGTCTAATGAAAACGCGATATAGTCAGAATTATTATACTATTGGCACAGCTTTAAGATCTAGATCGTACTTTAAACGATGCTTATGCAAATTTCGCTGAAAACGATTGACTGGACACGGTAATTATTAAAGTATCCCTCGACTATAACGTAAATATTAAGGAATATCAACTATTCGACAAGAGACCTATTTCGTTAAAAGAATGACACAATCCGAGCAATAATCATAAACAAGCTGCGATCTCTATCATCTTTAAATCCCTTTAAATATTTCAAACCCCATCAACGTACATAGTAAAAAGACGAAAGGTCAGTTTAATTACACGCAAGGCAAATCGTGGTTCAAATTTCCCTCTTCTCGATAAGAGACTCAAACAACCTTCCATTACCGGCAGAAATATAATCGAAACTACTTTCAATAACAAACTTGAAAAGGCGGTTCGCCATAAGCTGGCATTAAAATCTGTTTTCCCGCCCCGTATCGCAGATCTTCACATGTAAAAATCGCGTGCAAATCCAGGCCAGCGTGCAACCGCGATTCCACCGTCCCTAACGATCCGTTATTACTTTGATAAAGTACATAAACATACCGCCAGAGGGCTGACCGTAGATTTTTTTACTCCCACCATCGCGCTAGAATGAAACATAACCTCAAAAAACGGGAATAATCGTATGGATCTTGCGCTGAATCGGCTTTCTTTTGATCGATAAATGCGTTTCTTCTGTTCTCGCCAAGCAACGAACATCGTGCGAATACGAAGAATTTTGTGAACTTTTACCTACACCGATAAGAGATTAGAATCTTCGTTTCTTTTGAAATATATTTCAAACATTCTTCTTTCGCATTTGGCAGAGAATGGCAAAGTATTTCAGCGAATGACAAAAATGTCGTCTCTCGTTAACGATATTCGACGATCTTCGAAGCGTGGCCATAAATCAATCCGTTTCGTGGGGATCTTCGCGCTTTCTATCGGAGAGATGGTAGCACTGGTCAGACCGTTCGTCGATTGCGGCCTCGTTTTGACGTCTCTTTTCCTCGTATCGCGCTGCCGGTTTCGAGGAGGACGCTAGTAAAAAAGTTCCGCCTGTTGAAAAAGTTTGACTCGCAAGAGATGTTCCGCGTGTTCATTTGGGATGTTCCGCGTGTTCATTTGGCATGTTCCGCGGATTGAATTCACTCTGAATACTTTGTTAGAACTTGCCTGAGAGCTGGCTTGCGATAGGAATAATTAGAGACTACGCGTTCTTCGGGAAACTGATGTTTATAGAAAACAAAGTCGTCAAGCTTTACGCATAAAAAGGAAAAACGCGGAAAGACACTGATTTCGTCGAATCATCGAACCTCCATACGCCGAATAATAAAACCAAAGAATGCAATTTCCTAATTGCAAAATGCTTGGACAAGTTGCTTTCCATTTTCTGCGATCGCTGAACCCCTTCGCTTCGCCTGGGTCGATTCACAGTAGCGAACGGACGACGACAGAGACAGAAATGTAATTGTTTGCAAACTAATTTGTCTCGGTGGCGAGTTAAACGGCACGCATACGCGCACACATATGCAGGCAAGCCAACACACCACCATACCGTAGCAACGGCGGGAGTGCCAACTACAGAATCGAGACAAGGGATCATGGCCCGGTAACTGAACACGCCATATCGCGGCCTGGATGAAGGCAAGCGCACAATTAAAATTTACTGTCGCATAACCACGTCTATCCGTTTCTAGCTCGTGCGCAATTGCGCTTCGCTTCACATACGGAAGATCCTGGCCTCAAAAACTCGCTGGATACGTACATTCTGTCGTCGAATTAACGCGCGTAGACGTCAGGTATTCCAAGTCCATAAACGAAGAATACGTACATCTTTTTTTAATCGTAGTGCACATCAAACTTTTCTACGATAAATGTACAAGTACTTTCGCCAGCCAGCGTGCGTAATAAAATAAAATCCATTAAAACGTCATTCTGCTTCTCTCGTCCCAAAGACTACCCGTAAATTACGAATCTCTACGTACGTCCTCTCAAGTTCAAATCTAGAGGCACAGCACTTCCATGCGTGAGAAAGAAGCAAGTAGATAGACCGAGCTCGCGGGCTAAATTAATTAAACCAGATAGGCTGGGTTGCGCGCGCGTTTCAATTGACTGACGTCCAACTAATTTTCGATGAATTCCTCGTTGTTGCACGCGCGCTCCTCGGCTCATGTTAATAACGCCGCGCGTTTCCGAACATTCCCTGACTGGATATAACGATAACTATTTCGTTTCACACACACACACACACACACACCATAGAGGGAGAAAGGAGAGAGAGAGAGTAGAAGAGAGTGGTTCGAACAGTTGCGAACAATTTGAATAATGAAAGTCGAAACGACCGAGCCTGGCAACGCCACGGAAAAAATAAAAATGCCGTTTCGTCGAGCCTCGAGATTTCGAATTTACGAAATTACGCCGGTACGGGCAGTTTTGGCTGAGTTTCAATTTCAACCGGCGGCCGCACGAAATAATTTCATTGCTGCTCCCGCTGGTTTTATTGCTCGGTGACATCGAGTTGGTAATACGCGGGGGGCCATCTGGTAAAAGTGTGACAATTTGGTGCGGATAGGTTGGTGGAATGTCCGAGGTGATGGCTGTAGGATGATGGTAGGGCGCGACATTAGAGCAGGAATGCGTGTGTTTCAGATTTAGAGACCGTTTGTTTAGGCAAAGGTAGCGGAAGCTTGCCTCGTCGAGCGGAAATGCTAGATGGAAGCTATCACCAGATATATAGAAGCTGCTGCTCGCTGTTCGCGGAAATCGATCGAGTCGTTAACGAAATTGCGGTATACCATAGGACAAATTTTGCCTAAAGGTACTGACACTAACGAACGATCGATAATTTTAGAAACCCTAATTCCGTTATAATACAAATACGTGCAATTTCCTTACACCGTGCACAGGTAAAAAATTAATCCGCAGGTATAGCGGCGTCATCGACCACGCAGCGTCTTCTGATAATCCAAGGATCCCTAGACGATACCGATAACGCAGTTGCTGATGGTTCACGTTCCCTTTCGCGTTATGCGATCCGATATCGAGTAATCTTAGGAGTACGAAGCTAGGTAATATGACATTCACGAGACACGTGACTAATGCAATAACGCGTGCTGGAGGGGAAAGCATCGGCACGAAAGCTTCTGGAAACTACATGCTAATTACACGGAAATTAGAATTTAGATTAGCCGAATGTTATTTCTGACGCAACAGCCGCTGTTTCGCGAGCCAATTAGCTTGAGCGAATTCCACGGCAGGGAAAATTCAATGTTAATGCCAGCCCCCGCTGGAAATTTCGCCTGTCTGCGCTACTTAGTTTTATTTAAAACGGAACGAGGGGAAATCAGGATGCCACTGACATTGAAATCGTTTCGAGCGATGAAAAAGGGAAAAGTATTTGCTAGCAGAAATTTATTCCTCCTCGTAGGAGTGGCAGTTTGACAAATTCCAACGTCCTGAAACAAATCAGAGATCGCAGTATTTTTTAATATTCCACGGTAATACCTAAACTACGGTGACCAATCCTAGTCCCACAAGATGGAATAATAGTCAAGAGATTGCAGTAATTGGCCACACATAATCAAGAATTAGGTTCAACTGAAACTAGGTTGAGATTAGGTCGCTATCAGAATCTGTGCAGGAAGACAACGTCAGTAAATGTCGAATTTGGTTAAACCCAGTTATGTTTAGATCGAACCAAAATGGCTAGGAATTGGCTCCCTACGTTAAACTACACCAAAGGAAGCTCACGTTGGACCAAGATCGGTGCGAATTGGGACAAAGTTCGTGTTTCTACGATCAAGTTAGGTATGGATTGGGTGAAAGTTTCGGAATTTCGGTTCAGCGAAACGATAGTAATTTTTGATGGGCCTGCGCGGATTAATGTTAAACTAGACGACGCTAGAACTAACGTCTAAGTGTATATTAGGCTAATAAGAAAGTTAGGTTACACCGACACAGTGAACTAAGTCGGAATTAATATTAAGTCTGCGATAAGTTCTACTAAGTTAATATTAGGTTAACACCACAGTTTGAATTTACGAGGAACAAAGGTTGCATCAGTGGATATTGCACCTTGGTGGCCAATTTAACTAATTATACTTATTGTTAGATTCAATATAAAGTTTCGTTACGCACTATCTAAAATAATAAAACCTCTACCGTTCTGCTACTATAACGGCCTGTCAACGTAAATACAAAGCGTAGCGTAGAACGCGCTATATATTTCATTATATTACATTCGCTACCCATTTCTCGTACGCTTGCGATAAATATCTCGTCGTTTCTATATACACCTTTCGATGGATTTCAAATTTGAGCGATATAATTATCCGAACTGTGTTTCATTATCACGCTAACGAAGTTCGAAATGTTTCGTACAAAGTTCGCGCAACACAGATGTAAAATTTCCTGCGACAAATGTTACGCGATAATTACACGCAAAATCAAACAGTCGGCGAAGCCTCGTCCGAGAACAATCGCATCGAATAAAAACGCAACTCGTTACTCGCTTGGAAAGCAATTCCACTGTAACAACAAGCCATAGGCAGTGAAATTACCTCTTTCATCGGTTCTCGCGAGAAGAAGGAAGAACAATCGTGAAATCTCTCTGGCGCTGTAAAAAAGAAAAGAAAGCAGATAACGAGAGGGAAGAAGACGAAAGGAAAATAGCATTTTACGGGGCTAAACGTTTCCATCGTCGGAACGAGCGCGTTGACTGGGGCGCGCGCACAGCACAAAGGAGAGATTTCAGGAAATTTGCGAGCGCAAAGCTGCCGCGCAAAGAATCCCAGAAGTTTGTTTCGCTGCTTAGAATATTTCAAGCTTCGTGAAAGGGGCAGGATGTGTCTCCTTCTTTTTCATCGTGTGCCACGAGAAGCCAGGAATTAAACGCGGCCAGCGTTTCACCACCACCCTCGTTTCTCATCCCTCCAATCCCTTTGCGCTCGCGCTGTCCCTTTCCGCGCAGCCTGGATTTCTTTCTTTCTCCCCGGCCTTTTCTAGCCGGCTCTCGTATTTAGGAAATTGCTAGCTCGGCTGCTCGAGTAATCGAGTGTTATTTTAAGAGCCAGAGCAATTAACGCTCTCACCGGTTACCCATGCAGCGAGCGTAATTCTGCCAGGGGGATCGCGAATATTTTTAACCGGCTGCTCGACCGCCACAGGATGAGGTAAGAATTTCCTCGACGATCTTGTTCCACGGATAGACGTACGCTGCAGCTCATAATTTTGCGAACACTTTGTACCATTATTATCGAAATATTCGACAAAGTATTAATAAAATATTAGTCAAATATGCGAATTAGTGGCAAACTAAGGATCAGAAGCGATATTTGCTATCTTCCCGTGGAATCGTTCCTCGGATTCCTTTGGATTACTATAGGACTGCTTTATTCATCGTTTGATAATCGTCTCGAGGCTAAATCGCTCTTCGTTAGTTGGCTGTCTTTGTACAATTTCTGCAGCGGTTTTGGCGTTTCGCGTTAAAGCACTTTCCCCGGTCACGGATTAGTGGTTCTTCCTGCTGGCAAATTTATGCATTAGTCTATAAGCCCCCTTTGAAGTAGTCGCGTTCGGCGCGTTTTATCCGACCTCGTCTTCGGCGTCGATTAGCGAATCTTCGTACAAATGCGCCGTTACGTTTATCGAAACTTGCAACACGGCGAATATTAAACGCGAATATTTGCATGCACGCGTATCTGGAGAGAGATTAACGCGCGGCAAATTGGAACGCGTGAAAGTGGCCAAAGTATCGTAAAACGTTACGTGCGCTCGCGCTAGCGGGGAAGAATTTAGTCTTTAAGAACTCGAAGGATTCGTCGATTTGCCGTGCATCTTCCACGTAACAGCATCCATCCGAGATTCTGCCGTTAGTAACAACTGTCGAATCGATCGTAAAGTCGATAAATTGTCCAACACTTTTCTCAACCGTTCTCACCGTTAAAAATCTCTGCACCGACTTGACGCATGGCTCGACGTTTAACAAAAACCCTGTAGCGGTCTCCCAAGGAGGAACAATTATTCTTGGAACAAAGGGTGCCAGGGAGCCTCTAGCAGCGATCATAACGCAATGAAAGAGCATTCGCGGAACTTGCTTGGCCAAGCTAAAAACAAACAGCAGCCGGTCGGACAATAAAAAGCAGAAGCCAGACAGCTAGCAAGAAGCGTGTTAAGCGGTTGTCCTCGAGCGGACCCGTGCAATAAAATGGCACAGGCTATGGAGAATTAACAAGGCGCGACCGAGTGCGCGAGTGGTTGCACTTCGCGCCTTCGTAGGCCGCCTTTTCAGAAGCTAGGCTTTTACCAGGGCAGCACAGTCGAACGGTGACGATTTTTAGATGGCCCTCGACGCGAGCGCTTGCTCGCGTTAATTAACTAATTACACCGCGCCGGACAGCGACGAGGCGTGCGAGTGCTTGCTTTTTCCAACTGTCTTCCGACACACTGCTAGTCCTCCCTCTCTCTCTGCACAGGTGCCAAACGAAACTTTGGCTGTGAAAAGTGTGTCTTTGGGCGCAGGGATGCGAATTGGCGATTAGTAAGGGAGATTGCACGCTGATCCGAGCTGTTAACGCGCATCGTTGAAATCTTAGAACTGAAATTTTGGATAACACGGAGAAACGAGATTCGTTATTACGATGTATTATTACGTGGTTCCTCGGGGTTCGATCGTGTTTCTAGCAGTACGTTGCGCTTCGTTCCGACGACGTTTCAAATCGAAATGTTGGCGACGCGAAGCGTGCTTTTAACAGGACCTGCGTGTTATTTCCACAGTGTCAGCTTTTTCGTAGCTGCACACGTACTACTACGTGACAGGGAAATTGAATATTTTTGGAACCTAGTCAATTAATATAAATACAGCGGTGTACAAATATTTGTCGTAGTCGCTGTACGTACTCCATTGCTACGTAACCTCGAAATTAAATTTACACAACCACGACGAACACTCTTGGACTAGTTTAGCAATTCTCTCGAATCACTCGTTACAGTGCACGTTATGGGGTTGAAATACGAGTCCCGGAATCGTAATCGCCAAACTGGTCGTGTACAAAGGAGGTGGAACAAAAACTAACCTAGATGTCGTTTTTTCGTGTGGTGCGCGTTTTCGGGATTTCAGCGGCGAAGCGAAACCGATAATCGTTTAATCGGGTCGCCGCTATAATAGTCTATTGCTTACAGAATTTTCCCTTTTCCGTGTGCCGGCCTGGCTGCGGGTGTCGTTCCCCGCGAAAATTGCGGAAATGTTGGAAAACGAACGGTAATGGCTCGTAAAGTGGGCTGCGATTATCAGGATTTATGAGAACGTCGCGTTTTAACCCTGCCAAAATCTCCTTGTTATCCTTTGTACCCGCGGCGTTTTTCTTCCTGGCTGCAATTAAAAATGGCACGGTTTTTTAAGTGTCCCATTTCGCTACTAATTCACCCTCTCTGTGGAACCGTGCTGTTTTTCGCTCGTAAATTTCGAAATTCTCGCGTGCGTTACCGTATCGCGCAATAGAAGCTGGATTTCGCTATTATCTTGGTTTTCTCATTTGTTCGTCCTTCCTTTGGATTCTATCGATCGCGACGATACGTGTTTCTCGTTTGATACGTCAGTTTTTAGATATTGTCGCTGCTCGATGTACGCAGGCTTCTTTAGTTGATTGAAAAAAGAAAGGGTTAATCTCGCGCGAAAGGACAAATCGAATACACGGAATAAAATGTTTAATTTCTAAGAGAATTGACTTTAAGCGAGATACGAATTTGCATAAAATTCTGCAGTTAATTGATATTTCTTGTCCGATGTGCGCGCGTATTATTCGTTCGACGATCTCCTCTTTCGCTCTTCGCATTGTTTCGTTACCCTTCTTCTTCATCGTCCCCTCGTGAAACACTCGTGAACCATTCTTGACACAAAGCCCCTGGGAAGCGCCAATGGAAACCTGGCGGCAGCGATTAAAGCGATTGATAAACAGAGGCGTCTAAATGAACGTTGCGCGTTCATGAACGATGCCATCTCCTCGATTTCGACTCGATTTGAGTTCCGTTGTTCGGCAGATACAACGCCCGGGGACCCGGCAACCAGGCGAGCAGCGACGCTCACGGCGCAGCATCTTCGATATGGCGCTTTCAATTTTCTCCATTTAGCTTCTAACCAAGAGATGGCCCACGCCAGAGGGCGGCATAGGGAAAGTCCTTGACATAGACGTACCTTTCTTCGCTCTCCTCGCTGTGTCGATCAAAAAGCCAATTTCCACTTTCAGCGCCAATTTATCGAACGATAGGCGATCCATCTTTTCGTCAAATTTTTCCCTCTGTCGATCGGTAACTTGTCAACAGAGTTATTACGTTCGCACGAACGACAGGCTCCAGATTGTGATTAGGTTTGAGCTAGGTTAGGTTAGCTTAGGTGCTTCAGGTTGGGTGCATCGATACCCTTTTTCAATTCTATCTCCTTTTAATGGCGAATTAATGCCAATTCGTACAAGTATTTGTTCCAACGAATGAAATATTTTTCAGACCATCTGGTTTACGTTTGAACTTGCAACGATTGCAAGACCAATTTTAAGCCTTCTTCGAGCGAGTCGTTCTATTTTCATCAAGCTAAATGTACATACGCCATTTTGAAATGCATCCCTTATCTCGTAACTGCCCTGTCTTAACGCACACACTGGCTGCCATTCAAGCTCCATCGCACCCAATAAATTCCAATCGATCCTCGTGCAGCCAAAGGACCTGTCTACCTGCTAGTCTTTCTCGATACTACCTACGCAAAGATCCGCGCAACCAAGCTCATGAAATCATCCCTAGGCGATTACCGCTCGTTGGAACCCTCGTCGATTTCCTCTGACAATGAGCGTAAGATAGATCACCGGCCAGACATCGATCTAGCAGTATTAATAAAATAAGAACAGAACGTGAGACTGATGGGTGGACGTCGGCAGGGTGCTTTCAATTTTCTCCATTTAGGCCATAATGAAGGACCAGTCTGAGCGGAAGGGTGACGCGAAGAAAGCGAGGGTAACCAGCCGGGGAACCCCTCGAGGTTCTAAGGTCTGGCCTGACGCGAACAGCCAGTTTCCAGTGCGCTATTTCGCGCGACAGAACTTATCTAATATAGCCGCGACGTCCCCCGCGTCACGAACAAACCGAGAGAGCCCTGTAGCGGGATTCCTGCTCCCTTTATGCCACGCAGCCGCACTTTGCCCAACTTCGTACGCGCTAAGAACCCCGATCCACAAAGAGGAGAGCCGTCGCGAATATAAAATAACTCTCTTCTCTCTCTTCCTTTCTCACTTTCTCTCTCTCACTCTCTCTCTCTCTCATTCTCACTCTCACTCTCTCTCACTCTTCTTGGTCCTTTTGGCAATATTACAGGGGAATTCGGCAAGTGAATTCTAAGCGGATCGATCCTTCTTAATTTTTTAACGCTGAAGAGGTTATGTCTGGTCTTTCAGACGGGCGGAAGGCGCTGTGGTAGCCTCTGCGTCGGGAATTATCAACCAAAGACGATCTTTAATACGTAGAAACGTGTAGGTAGAAAATTTTTTCTAAATTAATTTCCTTGTTATTTGGAAGCGTTCTTCGAGAAATTTCCTTTCAGATTCCCATCTTTCTTTTCGCCTATCGTACATCTCTCTTTGGAAATCGAAAGATTCTCATTTTGTAGGCCGAGGCAATTTCGAATTTGCTACTTCTCGAGATCTTGGAGAACTCGGTGAATATAACTCGCTTCGCCCCTCGATTTCACGAATTCCAACGTTTTCGTCGCGCCATAGCTCGCGGTGATAACTCTTTCGATCGTGTCAGAAAATCCGTAAAAAAATGCAAACATCGAAACGGACTATCGCTATTCGACGTACCCAATCTCCATCGTCAATATGTCCTTTCCGAGAACTGATTATCTCCAGGTCGCAAATTCCTACGCGAAACACGGCGAGCCAGGTGACCATTTCGCTAAATCTGAAAAAATTGCTTCCGCCTTGGAGGAAAGGGTCGTATGTGTGCTCGCCTTTATATATGGCCCGCGTACCGTGTCTAAACTCGGATTTAAAACGCGATACATCACGGCTGGAGTTAAGAGTCGGAATTAAAATCTCGATAACGAATCACCCGCCATTCCTATATCTCTCATATCGCATAAATTTAGTTGGAACTCGTTGTCGCTCGCATGTCACTAAGAATTAATTACCACTGGACGTCGTAGCGGAGAAAATTTTTGCTGAAAGCTGCCGTTTTTATTGTCGAAGAATTTTCACGGAATTCACGACTAATCGTAAATCTTTTTTTTAATCGAATAGCGAACTTTGTCCGCGGATTTAATTACTGGTATATCCGTACGTAAGAATAATAATCCATACAGAAGAAGAAGAAATTAATAAAAATAATATATAAAAAATAATAACCAATCGGTTTGGTCGACTGTAATCGCGAGATTCTGATTCGTATTTTTTAAATTCTCAAATACCGACTCGGCGATTTTCAAGCAGCACTTTCGCCGAGTGAAAGAAACGGCAAAGAGCGGATATTAATTGGCATAGCGTATAATCGAAGAACAGGCGGGGAAAATGAAATTATTTGCCACTCGACACATTTCCTTTGATGGCCATCGAATTACCAAGGGAGTCGAAGCAGGTGTGGGCGATGTAATCCACGGCGCGTTAAAAAAGAAATTTTCAAAAGAGAATTTCTATCTTGAAAGCGATACAAGCACCCTCGATCCTTCGTCTCCATCTTTCCCAAGAATCGGATAACTTCCTACCGCGTCTAGTTATCAACTGCATCTTTCCAATCTCTATTCATTCCGATTTTATCGTCACTTTTTGCAACCTCGTTTTAACTACATTCCGTCTTATCCGTTTTGCGCCTGCTACTTGTCGATATTTCGTTTCTCTTTTCAATAGAGTAAATCATCGACAAAATTCTTCGATATCGCCTCGGGGACCATCTACGAAAAACCCAAAACAACCGCCATACTAAATCAAGTACCGAAAGGACAATTACCTCGACCTTCGTTTCAGAAACTATCCAATTAAACTATTAAAAACACGAACAATCGAATCGCCCGAACAGTCGATCATCGAAAATCTCCGCGCCAAGCCAAACAAACACCCAAAGCGCATTCCTCGGCGTCTACCAATTTATTAAAAAGATCAGAAACAATCATATCGCTCGAAGAATCAATTACCAAACACGTTCACGCTGAAGCCAACACCCGAAACGTCTTGCCAATCGGTTAAGAAGATCAACAAGCGTTCCCTGTCTGACGCGGAAAGAAGAAGATCCATTTACGTCAGAAGGAAGCGAACGATCCTAACCCTTTGCCAAAAAGAAGCAAACCTGGTAATCAGACGAGGCAACCAACGGAAGCGGCAGCAGGTGAAATTACAAGAGGGATATCGCCGTTCGAATTTGCCGGATCATCAAACAACTTGTCTAATACCGATGTCCTGGCTGGTGGCCCTCGGCCTGCAACGCGACAATCTAAATCTCGGTCCTTCGGGGGATCAGATTTCCCCGTGTGCAATTCAATGCCAGTTGGAATCAGAGCGGATGAAAGGACAACGGCGTTTGGGGAAGACTCGGTTCATTTGCTTCCGAAGCTACCTCCCCCCCTCTTTCTATTTCTCTCGGTTAGACTCCTTCACTCCTAACCCATCGTTCTCTCTCGTCCTAACCTCCTATTCGTTGGGACAATTCGACTTGCGTTTATACCGGCGGAGTTTGACTTGTTTGACGCGTTATCGATTGCACCCCGGCAACGTTGCTCATTAGTGGCGAGTAATTGCCTCCACGAGTGCCCTTGACGCGAATGTACAAGGGAGAGATAAAGAGAGAGATTGAGGGGAGAGAGAGGAGCGCTACTCGCTCCCCAGGGCGTGTTTACGCGAATCAATTAACCGTCGATTAAGTCTTTCTTTCGCGAACGTTTCAGAGAGTCATGCACCATTGAAGGATCTATGAGCCGTGCATTTCGCCCAAGCCGCAAAAATAAAAGAAAACAGCCTAATCTTCGGCTGCCTATAGCCAAATGAACTGTATCTTAGAAACACAGTTAAAACAGGATTTATCCTCTCCGACGCGTTCCCATATCTTGACGAAAAAAACTTCCTACTGGATCAAAACAATATTCCAATAATGTATCAGACACACCCACCCTCCTCGTCCCTCCCCAGCCTCTCGTCCTTCCCCTATCCCTTCTCTCTGTCCCCCATCACCCACAGAAACCAAATGTAGGCTACCGAATTGTCCAGCTTTGTCACCAGACAAAAGTTTTTCAGAACAAAAAATAAAAAAAAGAGCGACTTAAATCTAACCCTCAGATATACGGTGAAAAATGTACCACGACAAAATATCGTACGTCTACGTTGTACCGTCAAGCAACGGTGGTACTCCTAACAAAGCCAATCGCTAATTGTAATCCATCGTTCATTACGGAAGTATATTTGTTAATTATAATTCCTAGATAAATAAACGTTTGTTGATAATAAAGATCTATGAGCCGTGATTAGTCGTTCACGGCTCGTTCTTTCTTTCTTTCGGCTCAGAGGAGTGGCCTACGTTTGGCTGGCTTGGAACTGCTTCTGCTAGATTCTTGAACGCTACCATGTGGACGACCTGCCGAGTACCAGTTTACAAGAGAATTGACTCGAACGACTCGCGTGCTACAGGCCCCCCCGAACGAAGAAGACAGCCAACCTAGGGCAATGGAAGAGAAGCGAAACCGTCCAAGAGTATACAAGTTGAATGTCAACCCACTAATAGCGTCACGTTTCCAATAAATTGCACGGGAACACGCATTGGAACTGTGTCGCTTGATTAAGCTGGATTACATGAGACACTGGAGACCAATTGAGGGGACGGAAGATTTCAAGAGTAGCGGAAACTACCACCGAAACTACCGGCCTGATGAATCATGCCAGGAACGACCGCCACTTTTACGATTCAGCCACGCGTTCTACCTATCGTCGCGTTAAATATATAGGCGATGAATCTAGCCTCCGCAACCTCATCAATTGCACGTGTCTATTCGCCTTGTTTATCTCGCCTTGCGAGTTTGCATCATTGTTTCTCGTCGATCGTCAAATTTACCAATTTATATACAATCGTATATATTTAAACAAAAATTCTAAGAACAATAGTTGACGCCCCATGGTACGTCAGAAACGAGGACCTACGTAAGGATCTAGAAATACCAACAGTCAAGGAGGAAATCGCCAGGTATGCAAAAAAGATATAAGGAAAGACTGGAAACACAGCCAAACCAGCTGGTTGCTGAAACGAACGAAACCATAATGAAAAGAAGACTCAAGAAGAAGCATCCCACAGACCTCACAATAGAAATTCAATAAACAACCTGGAAGATGGAACCCCGCTGGGGGCAACCATCCACATGCTATATTTACACTAAGCTAAACGATTTTACCAAATGTCCTACTGGACAAATCGTAAAATTAAAACAAAAAAATTGTATATATTTGATGCGACGACAGTGTTTCCGCAACACAATTTTAAAATCTATCGAGGGACTCTAAGAGACACGTACGTCGTTAATCATCTGAAAATCAGCTTCCGATTACTCCAAGCCAGTGAAAAGGGATCGAGCCGGCGAAAAGGAGTGTCCAGGGGTGAGATTTAATAAAAGATTGCCCTCTGGGTCAACGAAGGTTATGTCCTTTCGGCTAGCCTGGGCTTAGTCCCGCGATAAGAGCAAGGTTTAGAGACGATATACTACAGCGAGCCTGTTTTTCCACGGATCTTTCCGCCTTGTAGCTCTGGGAAATCGCGTTTACCCTTGTTATCCTCGATACCACGGAAATGTTTTGGGGACGTACACGTTTATTTCGGAACTGGTGTGGCAAAGTCTGTGGTTAGAGCGAGGAATTGTCTGAGGAGGCATTCAAGCTAACTCTGATTAACCCCCGTGTTGTGCGAAGCTGTTTCGCTCCAACTGAACGTCTAAACAATACGCAGAATGTTTCCCTCAACTACGACATCCAAATTGGTTAGGGAAAGATGACCGAGAAACGGGTTTTATATCGTGTTTAGAAGCTTATCTTTTAAACGTTTATCCAATTTATACGTGCGTGCAGCTAGTTTATGTGGAGTTTACTGGAGACTCTATATCTCGCATAGGTGCAATAGTACAGAACAGGATTTTGTACAGGTAGAAATGGTCCAGCGACCGATCGAGACGATTTCTGATTAAATCGCGATGATCAAACGACGGAATTTAGATTAGCTCGCGATCGTTCCAAGTGCTACTTGAAAAACTGTTCGAATAAAGGCTAACGACGATCGTCCGTGATAATTTACTCGCGTTACGCCTCTTCATCCACTGATTGGACAGATTTCTCGATCGATCGCGAGTTTAAGCGACGCGGTTCAGGTTAGATTCGTTTGAAACGCGTCTCGAAGCGAGAAGTCGGATAAATCGTCGAATAATTCGAAAGTTGTTTGAATAGCCGGCGATCCCCAGACCGAGTTTCCTTTGCCAGGACAGTGCAGCCGGTCGATCTTAATTTTCCATCCGCCTGAACGGGGTGTTAAATAGCTTGGGACTCCTTGTGCCGGCGGAGGTTTAATTGAAGTAACTTGGTGTTTACGCAGCGACGTAATCCCTCGCCTCCGGCCTGATTTCGTTCGTCTTTCGCTACTTCTCGCTCAGAATCCTTACGTATTATCCTTTTTTCTATCTGTTGCTTTCGAGTGGCGAGCTTAGCGTCGGATTATTGTTAAAAGCAGCTTCCTACGTCTCCTACGTCTCCTCCGTCTTCCTCCGGTCTAATACGGTGTCTCCAGCTGTCTCCAACGTACAGGGTGTTTCAGAATCGTTTCAATATAGCGTTACAATGTTATAAATCGATGGACGATCGGCAAGAATTGAGCAAACAGTCCGACAAATGCGAGTTATATTGTCCGATCCGTCGTATGTTCACACACCTTTGCTGAAAAGGAAGAACAGATAGCGACTGCCGATTTTCATTGCTCTTTGAGATCAGTTGCAACGTACATGCGAAGTGGAAAGGCGATCGTGGAAAGCGCGATACGAAGTTCTGGATCGGATGAATTACGCAAAGAACTTGTCTTCCGGTTTATTACAGGGCTTAGCTCCCTTTGTGGACGTAATCTGAACTTCATTATTTAAAATTCAACGTGCTGCAGCGATTGCATTCTAGCCCGGAACGACCTTATGAAAGATTCAGGCCAGGGTCGCGGTGAGAGAAATTGACCGACATAAATTATTTCAATATCTTGCAGCCTACGGTGTCGAGGACCTAACGGCTACCTTCTTCCTTCCGGAACAACTTTTACAATTTTAAGCGTTGCGAACGTCCAGCGCGCGTATCGGTCGTTCACGTACACTGAAGGCCAGTGAGCAAGGAGCTCGCCTCTCAACACACTGACAAATTTACTGCCAGTTGATTTACGAAGCTTGAGATTCGGAACGTGTTGAAATAAGAACGCGAGAAGGATGGTTACTCGAGGTAGGAGATACTTGTTTGCGATTTCTACCTCGTGCAATCTTTACTGCATCTTTCTATCAAGAGGCAAGACAGAAAGAGTGGGTGTCTTTTATGAATATACCGTATTATTACGGGGTTGTTTTTGTTGTATCACAGGGTTGGATTTGATAGATACGTTTATTTCGCTCAGACTGAGAACCGTAGCTATTTAATTGGAACTTTGCGTTGCAACGTGATACAATAAAAAACGACTAAAGCGATGGTTCGCAGCTCGACTCGAAACTTACAACTTACGACTTCGCGACAACTCATGGCGACTCGACGACGCTTGAGTAGCGGCTCACCCCTTCCCTCTGCCCACTATCCGCACAGAAACCAAGAGTGGGCTACCGAATTGTCCAGTTTTATCGCCAGGTTTTCAGGACAAAAAAAAACACCAGTAGCGAAGTACTACTCTGAAAAATCGCAAACAGCTTCGTGCTACGTCTCAAACTATGAACGTACACCCGCCGAGGCTCGAAAACTCGATATCCGACGAATAAACTTTATCGCGCTGTCGATCTTTGGGTCCTTCATCGTCGATAAGAAAGATCTCTCGGAGATAATCGGAACCATCGAAACCGGTTAATCTAACGTCAATCGTTGCCAAGAGCCAGCGAGAATAACAGGGAAAACACGGTGCACGCGGTAATCAACGGATGTCCTAAGCGTATTTCCGCTTGATTTGCAAGCGTTCGCGTCGTCCGATCGCCAGTTTCCGGAATCTGGAAAACCGTTGCCCCGGAATGTCGTCCGTACAAACGTACCTCGAGTTGTAGGGCTTGTAAACTATCGGTATTCGACTGTCCTCCTCTGCGCGCCACCTTCTTCCGGCTCGCGAAACTTCCCTTGTAAAATCACTGCGAAGATTTCATTAAGCGAACGTTTACTCGTCATCTGTCCCGCGATAATGAAGCTTTCTGGCGACAAGCTGGCGAGCAAGAGGCAGAGAAACAGGCCGACAGAGAGAAGAAGAGACAGACAGACAGACAGACAGAGAAAGAGCGAGAGGGAGAACGCGGAAAGAGAGCGGAAGGATAACAAGAAGCCCGACGAAACGAGAGAATTTAGCGGCGGTGTTGCAGGCCGCGCGGAAACCGCAGAATTCCAGCGCAACTCTGGAAATTTCGTCTAGCTGGCGGCGTGATTTAAGAACAGTCTGCCCTCGTGGATTATTCGCCCGTGATCGTCAACGCTGCTTGTTTGTCATCTCTATTACGTTAACCAAGATACATTGGAATATTGCTTTTGTCGCGATGTTTTCTGCTATACAACGCGTTGCATTCGGGGATCGTGACGGTAATAACTCAAATTTCATAAGATCACGGTATAACGAGAATATTCTCTTGGTTGCCGGCAACCATCGTCGAGAATGGAATTCTTTCTTGTTACTGAGAGCCATTGTGGGAATTTTCGGAATTCTTTTCCTTTTTTTTTTTTTTTTTTCTTCCTTTCGTTACTTCCCATTATCGCGAATTTTGATCGACATTACCGATAGTTAATACCCAGGGGAGAAGAAGCAGGAAAATTCAACTCTCGATTTTCACGCGTAGCTTTCCAAATGTCAAACGATACGATTGTATATCGTGTGCGTGTTTACGCGTGTATCGAGCGAGCGCGAACGAAAATTCGCGCTGGATCGACCCAGGGAAGGGGGCACAAACAGGCGCGACAAATAGCCTACGAAGAAATTTATTGAAAAAAGGCAGGAATCAGATTAGACGAGCAAGAGGAGATCTCGTATTGCAAGTTTACGATAAAAGGAGCAGGCCAACGCACACGGCGCAGAAACGTCTCAGTCATTCGTGACAGCCGGCTGAAAATCACGTCACGATACACGTGTTCTCGCGCCATTCCGCTTGCTTTATGACTGTCGCGTTCTCGTACAAGCGTAAAAAAGAACACTGTGCTCGCCTCGACGAGCCCTTCTGTTTCCGTTCTTTCTTTCTTTGTTTTTTCTTTTTTTCTCCGTACACGTGGTTTCTCACGGCTATTCGGGAGTCCCCGCGAACCTCGTAAATAGCATACACGTCAGGAATGCAGTCGTTCGACCAGATTAATCACTCTCGACCACGAACTTCACGATCCTAGTTAAACGATCCCAGTTAGAGTCGATTCGTGACTCATGGTCACGGGTTACCATCGTCGAATTGGTCTTTACGACTAGCACGTATGGTGTTTTAAAGAGTTTCGAAGCCGTAATTGGAAGAATCGAGCAACGATGTGCAATAGTTGCTTAGAGTTGCTAGAGAAAGTTGAAAAGAAGACGAGAAAGAGAGAGAGAGAGAGAGAGTTGAAACAGAGGAGAAGTCAAAGAAGCAAATCAGTGAAACGTTCAACGCGGTTTACTCGAGCTTCGAGTCGTTTGTTTGTAATTACGCGACGAGTTGGCAACGTTTCCTTTAACGATTATTTTCCCCGCTTTTCGTATTCGTTCCTTAAATCACTTCGATCGGAGGTTAACGTTGCAAAACGTTTCACGGTACTCGAGCTTCGCGCCACTGGCTCGCGTTTCCCGATGTACGTCTAACGAGAGCGCGGAATATTTGAACGCGGTATTCGCCAATAACGGATAATTTGAAAAATAATTTCCGCCTCGCTGTAAATCTCGAATCATTCTTCATTGGCAATACTTGGTCGCGACGAATCAACCAACGCCTGTATACATTTACGCTTAGGAAGTGGCGTAAGCTGACCGACACGCGTATCCACGGCGTAAACTAGTTAAAGTAATATTTCCGCGGACCAATGGTATTAAAACTCGGAAATACAAAGAGTTTTGCTCGATCCTTCGTGCGTCACGCGAGCCATGTAACAACGAGTTTTTACACCATATGCAAATACGCTAGTCGACCTCAACTTTTAATTGTGCGCGGGTGCTGTTCTCTCGACTCGGCTGCATCGTTAAACGGGACAAGGCGCGACATTAATGAAATGCAAATTGCCGTGAACATCGGCTTTCGAAGAATTCTCGATAGGACAAATGGCGTTGATGCTGTTGAACCGTTTACGAAAACGGAAACACGGTGTCGTACGAGAAGGATTGATTCAGGGCCGTGGATATCAATTGGAAGGTTAAACCTAACCTAAACCTAACCTAAACCTAACCTAAATCTAACCCGAGTCGATCCGCCGGTATTTCTCGTAAACTAGCGCTCTGCGTTCGTCGTTTTGAAAACCTCGTCATATTTTTTTTCAACCGTGACAACGTACGGCATCGTTGGAATACGATCCAGTTGGATTAGACGCATTACGCATAAATTTACATATTACGTCAGTTACATATAAATTTCTTTCTCACCCGTCATTCGCTTAATCTCTTAAAAACGATCCTTCGATCAGAACCTACCCCTCGTAAGTCGACTGCAAAGTTCCCATCGGCGTTTTTCTGTCTTGACGACTCTCTCAGTTGCCCTAATAAGCTTCTTCGGAATCGAATCCTCCACCTCGGAAACCAGCCTCGAACGCTTACAACCATTAATCGCTTTCCCAAATAAGAGCCTCGTCACCTAAAAGTCCGCCAGCAATTCGCAGCTCGCGGCATCCCCGTGGCGCACCTGCACCCCATTAATCCCCAGCCATTAAACGTCGTTTCTGCACGCGCAATGTTCACGGAGGTGGGAGCAGCAAGAGGCCGGAAATCGTGCACGCTGCAAGGTGGCAATTTATTAAAAGCGCATCCTCATTGTCACCGGATCTGCTGACTGTGCCCATGCAAGACGACTGCCTCGTACGAATTATTATCCATTCTCACGCGTACATAGAACGACATGAACTGGCTGTATCGTCGTTCCAAGGTATCCGGACGCTGGATTATTTTTTTCGAAGCAAAGCCTCTGCGTTCGGATTCTCCAATTTTCTTCTTCGACCTCCGAACGTTCTAATTACTCTTATCTCGTACGTTGGATATTCGAGTCGCCTTTCGAGCTCCTACGAACGCGTCGGAACCATGCTTCAATTAGATCTTCGTCGAGATCGATTCTTAAGAACCGATACGCAACGACCAATTTATTCGTCGTGTCACTGCGGGTTGCTCGCATTAAAAAATACTATTCCCACGAATATTTGGCAACAGCGATGTACAGACACGCGTACAGAGAAACGCGCACTCGATCGGTGTACGTCTACAGATCTACAGGAGGGCAAATACACAGACTCTCGTGTGCAACAGAGGACACACGCCGCTTGAATCCTGATGGGGACAGCAGAGCAGTTTGCGCTGGTTATTCGCGCGTCTACGTGTACCTGCGTAAGCATGTACGTGTGGACATAAAGGAGCGTGTCTGCTTGCAGACTAATCGCATCTAATGAGCCGCACCCCGTCAGCGCAGATTAAAGCCACCGGTTACAACGCGGTTAAATGGCCTCCTCCGGCGTTCCACCCGCGAAAAAAAAACACCGCCGTTCGGGAAATTATTGTTTCACACGGGCTGCACTATCTTCTTTCTTTCCTTTGCTGTCCCTTTTTTTCTGCCAACGGAGCGGTCTGTGTGGATATGGCGAACGAGGAGCTCGCAATAGGAACCAATAACGCGACCACAGCCGCTTACGAAAGTATCGCAACACTCGTAGACACACCTTCTCGACGTTAATACATTCGCAATAATTTACGGCCACGATACACAACTGGCAAAGTTGGGAATAAATTGTGCGAGAACGTGCGCTGAAATTGAACGCTCGAGGTAAACACCACCTGTACGGTTTCTGATCTCTATGGGCCGTTCCACGACTTCGGTATACTCGACTTAATTTTGTCAGCGCTCGTCCAGGTCGATAACGACCAAGATTTCACGACGAGCGTCAGTATCGTTAAATCGATTCGTTACGTCGAGCCTGACTCTCGGTTATTTTTCCAAGAGACCTAAACGAGTATCTCGAAGCGAGTCTCGCTTTGTTCGGACTTTACGCGATTCCATAATCGTTCGATTTAATGAATTTCCACGTGAAAGAAAGAAAAGAAAAAAAGAATAGGAAAGTCGATAAAATCGAATAACCGCAGAATATGAAAACACGGTAGCTTGTGAATTATACTCGGGCTAGAACATCGAACGTCCAACTGGCAAAAAGAAAAAAAAAAAAAAAGAAAAAGGAGAGAATGCATAGGGAACGCAATTCGTAACGCTTTTACGATTTTCCCTTTTCCTGCCAATTTTTCTTTATCTGCGGTGGCGTTCGCTGGTGCGGCTTATTTAAATTTTCACCAGGCATGAAAGGGTGGCCGGTGTTTGCGTCGAACATTAAAAACACACGGCCGACCACACGTCGTCTGATTAATCGCCGGGCAAACGTATTAAAAATACATTAGCAGGCTGGCTGGAATATTGCCCGTACTGTAGCCCCTACTTGCTCGTTGTTGCACCGATATACAAACGATTCGAATCTCGTTACGCGGCCGGAAACTGCCTCGTTCGACGTTAGAACACGTCGATTAAATGCCACCGTGAATCAATACTCGAATTTCAGTCCGGAAATTTGATCAAATGACACGAGAAAGATACTCCACCTCCGCCGTAGTTTATGTCCTTTTCGCGGTGGTTTCGCTCCTCCTTGTCCTCTCGTCGTTTTTTCTCGCGATTGGCAGAATAATTATTCTTTAGGATTATTTCTTTTTTTTTTTTAAAGTAGCCTTTTGTATAAAAACACGAAACGTGGAAACGCAACGTTACTAAAACTTGAGAAGGAATTCGGAATTATTCTGATAATACGACGAAGGATCCTCGAATGCTGTGTAACAGCGTGTTTCCTTTAAGACGTCCTCCGATCGACAAACAAAACGGTAAACAAAATATCGTTGTTTTTTTATTTTCATTAGCGCCTGCTTGCTATCAGCAACACGCGACAAGGATGGGACAATTCGAGCCCCGAATTGCTTCGCACCAGGTAGTCAAAGATCCGTTAAAGCCAGTTTCAGAGACTCTTTCAGGATCCCCATGTCAGAATTATCCCCCATAGAAACTTAATCCCAATGGCCGCCTATTTACCGTAGTCAATGGCCATCTGGAGATCTCGCACGCCGTATAATCTACTCACACGTCGAACTTTCCACTTTTTCTCATTCATATTCAAATTCTAACCTCTAGTTGCAAGTGATTCATCAAGGTAACCTTTGAGGACCCGTCATCCGGACCGAAATATATTCATATTTATATATTTATAACGCGGGTAATGCTCGTTCGAATGCTTCAGATTCTTTATTACGTTACGTCGAGTCCCCGTGCTGTCTACCGTACTATTTTGTAATCCGTTTATCAGATACAATCGGACAATCAGATATTTCGTAATTATCGGATAATTAGTAAAGTTTCATTCTTCGCTCGACATCGCATCTCCAGGGTATCGACTCGTGACTCGCGACTCTTAGAACTTCGCTAATAATTACCACTGACGTGAAAAGATCAGTTCGAGGAAACGAGCGTCTCATACCTTGCAGCCCGATACGATCGTGGCCTCGTTACGGCTCCAATGACTCACCTGGAAGAAAAAAATAAGAGAAACCATGATACCGGAACTGCAAATGGAAACCTAGAACGAACACGTGGCAGCGAGTTTCTTTGCACGCGTGCTGAAACCCTCGCGAACAAACACGAACACGCGTATAGGTAGACAGTTTCAGAGAGACGTTTTGCATCCGTTCGACGCGCGGTTTCTGAGATGTTCGCCGAGTAAATGGCAGCAGCTTTCATGCAGACGCGCCTTCAATCCCGGCTATGCCACGGCCTTCGCTTGTAAGCCACACAAACACGCGCACGCATTCTTTGTTAAGGATAGCGAGGTCATTCGTTTCCCGGTGAAACTCTGACATAAAAGGCAGGTTAGGAACGCGTATGGCAGGTTCGAGGAAAAGAGCAGGAGAATAGAAAGACCGGCTGAAGTTTCGTGGACCGGGCATGGTAGCCTTTTCATGCTGTCAGCCCGGCTATGGGATAATTGTTGCTTTCAGGCGTTTCGAACAGGCAAGTGACTACTGCGAAACGGATTCGAAACGGTTCCATCGGTCTCTGAGTTTACGCCAACGTCTGTCAGCATTTCGCGACTGGCCAATTTTTCGTCCTCGTAATGTTCAACGAAATTTCATTAACAGGCGCGCTCGTGTTTGAACGCACGTTTCAACAAACAGAACGCTACGATCGACTTGGAACTCGTAGCTTGTTACAGTTACTTTCACGCTTCTTCTTTTCGATTTCCTCGCCACATTTTAAACAAACTTTTATCCACGCGTACGTTCGATTCGATATCAGATTTGGACGAATCGATCCATGCACGCAGATCGTTGTCGTTCGGCACTTTACGCGATCACGCGTCGGTACTTTTAGCCGAGTTCTTCGTTCCACAGAGTATACTTAAAAAACATACAAAAACAAATACGTACCTATAAAAAACGAATCTGATTTGTTCGCTGGCGGCAATTAGTAACACGACGCGAAACAATGGTACGTTAAAGAATCTATTGCGGGTAAACCCGTCTCGTAAATTCACGTTTGTCAGCGTAGAAAAACGCCAGGTCGTTTCTATTAATTGCACGGTTTTTTTTTTGAAGGACACCGGTGATGAGTTTGTTTTAACACGAAGCCAATTTATCTTCCATCTTTGCCAAGGTCCCGGTCTCCTCTTTGATCCGTGCGACAAGTTTCTATTAGCTTTATGGCACACAATACGCTCGTAAATCCTATTAACGACCTCTCAGATTTATCCTCGGTGCGTGTTTCGCGATAGATAGATATTGCCCGGTCTTTCGGTTCAAAGGCCGGCCGAGCATCGATCCAATATTAAAGAAAACGATTATCGAACCTTTGCTCTTCATTTTCGATGCTCTCTTCTACTGCACGAAGGTTGAGCATAGAATCATGAGGCTTCGCTTCGAGTAAACGTAAATTTATAATAGTTCAGCTCGCAGGGACTAGGAAGAAGAGGAGGGGGGGGAGGGGGGAAAAAACGAAGCGAACGGAACAAGGAACGATGAAAGATTAATAAAGCAAAGCAGGCGCCTATATTAAATGACTGTGTACACTTAATCATCCTGGGCAAACTTCCGCGGACATCGAACATTTACGACAGGAAATTACGGACCGATTTATAGACTGATCTGATCGAATTAATTATCGAGTCTGTTCTCGTACACCTGAAAAAATTAAACGTCAATCCCTCGGGTCCGCGTGGGACTCCTCCGTCGATTAATATCGTCTCGCACGTATCCAACAATAATTCGCTGAAATATTTACGCGTTCGCCACGAGCAAGTACATCTTGAACGATGTACGTCACGTTTGGTAATAAATGTCTCTGGAAGCAAGTACAGGCTGTTCGATTTTCCGTTTCCTAATTTTCCTCCTTCGCTCTTCGCCTCTCGCTTTCGTCAAGAAATTTCATATATCGGAGAGTACGGAGGACGCTCGAAGCTGACAAATTCGATTTATTCGTTACATAAAACAACTTTGCGCCCAGCGGGCATCCGCTGCAGCAGGTAACACATAGAAGGACAGGAAACTTTAGCGAAGAAGCTTTAGCGAACAGTTTAAACAGGAGTCGGAATCGATGCTCGAAGAGAACTCGCGATCCTTCGATTACACGTTCCATCGTTTCTATTTACCGAAATTGTGTCACGGTAAATATGTGAGCCGCGTGCTCGCTGTGTACGTACACACAGCGGCCAATATTAGTTCTACAACTTGCCGCGATATTGAAACGTTTCCGGTCGCGAGTTCGCGTTTATGCAAAAGCCCGCAGTCGCGATCGAGACCAACTTTCGGACGCGACGGTGCGAAATGAAAGAATCCTGCCTCGCGCCGGATCACCGAGAAACCTGGATTCTCCGCCAAACGACCGTAGCAGCCGATATAAAAACCTGGTACGCGGGAATCTGGTCGAAACCACGCGCACTCTGACAAAGTACTCGCCAGGACGTTCCGTTTTACTTTGATCGTTAACCGTTTCGTACCTGTCCCTTCCCTCTGTCCCCCACCACCCACAGAAACCAAACGCAGGCTACGGAATTGTCCAGTTTTGTCACCAGATTTTCAAAACGAAAAAAGAAAAAGGAGCAAAGCGATATCGCGTATAAGTACTGAGCGACTTAGATTTAACTTTCAACCGTAACGACGAAGAGGTAAATCCGACACGAAATATTGTACGGCTACGTCGTACCATCGCGTGACCAAATTACTTCCTGCCAAAATTACTTCATAAATGTAATTCGTCGTTTATTGCGAATGTACGTATAGGTAATCTATATTTCCAATAAACATTCAACAATAAGCAATAAGTTAACCGTTTGATGGAAGAAAGGCTGTGATTGGAAAAGTTCCTCTCGTCTAGCTATGATCGTAGTCTATAACGTTGAGGTTATCCGTACGAATCGAGGAAAATATATTTAATGCAATCGTAAAATGGAAAATATATTTAAATACAGATGCACGAGTCCAAGTACAAGTATAGTAGGAGTACAGTACAAGCTGATGCGGATCCGCACGCTGGCAGCTTTACCTTCCAACGGAGGGTATTTTTGTGTTATTCCTAATCTGGCCTGTCTATACCTCGCTGTAGCCCACGTGCACAAGACACGTTCGAAGAAGGCCACGACGAGTCTGTTAGCCCTTGAAATTGATTTATCGTTAAACGCTGCGAATGGCTTCGACGACTAGAGAAACTAAACGGGTCGGATGCAGAGTTTTCTTGGAAGCGATGGCCAGTGCGACGTCTAAAATCATATTGGACGTTTGCATCGTTGAAAGAAGAAATTCATCTGAACGAGGTCGGAGGAACTGGCGATAGACCGTCCCCAACTTGCAGGATTAAATTTCCAGTCTCGTGATCACCACCGAATGTCGACGAATCGAACGAGAGGATCGTCAAGGTTACGTCAAAGTGGAAAATAACTGAGCGATCGAAGGAATATTGGGGGAACGCGTAAGCAAAGGCAGAGCGGCGCCAGGAATTACGATTCTGAAACGTGGAGAAAGTGCAAAGTGTAAAACGGGGCTGGAACAAGGTCCCAGATGCAATAAGAACAAGCCCTCTACAATCCAAGAGTCACGTACGTTACAAGTTCGCGCTGGGAGCAAATAAAACGTCACCTAGACGGGAAAGCGTGGTAAGACGCAGCCTGGAACAAAGTACAAAATCCAGAGGGCCGGATCTAACAGGAATAGAGAGAAGGGTGATAACGAACTAACAGATTACCAAACTTTCTAATATCATTACCAAACTTCTGAATATCGCGATGAATACAAAGCTTCCAGTCGATATTTACGTTGCACGCACGCTTCCGAGCCACGTATCGCGTTGCCCGTGGAACAGGCTCCACGCGGCGATCCTACGACTACAACGATTCTAACGAACGACGAATATAACCAACGTGCAATTAGAATCAAAGTTGGACCGAGTACGCGATCGTAGGTTTTCCACTGACGATACCGAGGACCAACGCGTACAAATAGAACAGGGGTCGACCAGCAGACCGCGCTTAAGAATCGCGAGCGTCCCACGAGGCAAAGTGGATTAGAGCGATTACAGGCTGAACTCAATTAGGGACTGGCACATAAATAACGCGTCAGGCGTCAAGGATACCAGACACACGGCGACCTTCCGTCGTGCGCCTTTAATCCTGTCGACGATAATGCTGAGCTAATTGTGAAATGTGTCCCGACCGAAGACAGCGCCGGGAGAACACCGTCCACTCTCCTCTCTCTCTCATTCTCGTTCGTTTGCCTCTCCCTTTCGGGATTATCCCAACCGACGATTTACGATGACAAATCCGCGACGAGTGTTTCTAGGGCCCTTCGTTTTTGTGCGTACGTGCGCACCGGTACAATGGAAGAACCGGCTGACACGCGTAACCTCCTCCTCGATCCGCGGAAGGTTGTTCATGGGCCCATTGAATCATCCGGCGTCAGCCGGGGAAAATTCTATGCATCTTTGAGCGAGGAGGTTCACCAACCAACCAGTCCTTCCCTGGCTGATGCACGAGACAGGGAACTTTATCCAGCGCGGCCCTTTTCCCTCCCCTTTTCCGTTTTCGCAGTGGCAGAGTGTTTGGTGTTCATGGATGGGTGAGATTGTGATTGTCGTGTTGGGTGTTGTAAATTGCGACTGCACCGTTTAACCTTTAATAGAGAGGAGAGCAAAGAGTTTCCGATTTAAACAACGAATCTTGGAAATCGCTCGAACGCCGCAACGTGACACTTTCCAGCTTTGGAAAGGACTCGGCTGAATCCTGCGCGATCGGCAATCCCACAGTCCCGAATCCTACGATCCGCGATCGATCTACGACGATAGCCACCGAATCCTCGACTTTTTGTTTCAACATAGGAGAATTTAAAGGACGAATAAACCATAAAGACGAAAGAAATGACAAAGACACCACCCTAACATCGTGTGTCAAAGGAAACAACGGTCGATCGCTGCTGGTACAAGCTGAGCTCGAAATTTTCGTGACGCACGATGGTACCAACATGAAAACCACCTGCACGTGGCATAACGAATTCGACGTGAGCAACGATAGCACGGACGTTACAGCAGCAACGACGTTACAGGCGACCGACGGTATCTGTGGAATGCGATTCCGTAAGGACAATGGTCCGCGTCAAAACGGCCCGTACAGATTATCTGGTGGCCTGGTTGAACGTAACGTGTACACGCGTACCACGTAACGACGCGAGAAATCGATACATGGCGAGAAGAGTGCACGGCCAGAGACACACGAGATACCTGCAACGCCACAGCTTGTTTGCGATTGCGAGTCGTGGTCAGAGCAACTTGCCGATAAAACCGGTTTACCGGCCTGCGCCGAGTAAATAATTGGTTAAATAATTGGCCCAACGATCATTAACTCTGTTACAGCTCGGAACTGCTCTTGGGTTTCAGTATATTTCAAGCCTAGCCTATGGCTTCTGTTCTCGCAAGCCCCAAGGATCGTGGTTGTTCGCGAGGCTGAGGACTCTGGCTCGGATTCTCGGGTAGCTGGAGCTTGCGAGTTTTCGGTGTTTCACTTCCACGTCTTACTTCGGTGTTTACTGCCAAGACGTAACGTTCGCACGTTGTCGGATAAGTTTTAAGAGGATCGCGTATGCGTGAAAGAAAGACACGTGCGCGTACGTACAACGAGATACTCTTCGTCTTATAACGTTCTCCTGGACCGTGGATTATCGCGTCGGCGAACGATATATTCGTAATGCGATCGTTCGATCGTTCTCAAACAAATCGATTCGACAAATAATGTATTCTCCAATGAGTTTGAATAATCCAAGTTGGAGGAAAGTTTGTCTACAGCTATAGGGAATAGCCTGACTTCCCTAACGAAGTCAGGTATGTACCTTCTCCGGTCTTCCGGTTCACTGCAACAAAAACAAGTTCCGGTTGTTGCCAACTTATCTTTCCACGACACAATTTCTAAATATATGCTGCCGGACTAGCCTTCGTCGGCGGATCGCTTAATTAAAATTTAAGAAACGGATAAATTTGCGTAGTCCGGTTGATCGCAAGTTTAATTGTTCCCAACTTTACTCGATCGATCGTAATTAATTACCCAAGAGTCGGAAGCCTTCTGTGCCATTCGTTCGATATTTCACCCTCGCATATTTATCTTCAAGTTTTTGTTACTTTCAACTTCTACGTCGAAACTCGTCGCACACTGGCAAAAACACGAATCACCGTGCACCATGTATTTCGTTCAAATCGAACGTCCGAGGCTATTTTTCCAGCACTGTTCTCATGATCGTTGACATCTTCGTCGCGATAATATCTGTCGTTCGGCCAATTACAAATAATCGGCCGATTAGCTCCGTCGACGGAACGAGAGGCAAACGTCCACCGTAACCTGTAAATCGAGTAAAACGAAAGGAGTCTCCTAATTCCTGGTAATCCGATGGCAGACAGGGTGAAAAATACGAGGAGAAGACAAAAGAACGATGGTCCCGTGGCTGAAGAACGGGCGGACCAAGTTCCAAACTTGGGTAAACGTTGCTGGAGGCACGGGGCAAAAGGAAGCAGCGAAAAAATAAATTGAAATGCCCCAACGTGTCCCTGCAACGTAAGAAGCGACGCTGTGTGCATTTCCATATGCAAGGGTGCGCAGTTTAGAGAATAGCACTGCGCCCGTGTACACACTTTGTACACAGGCAGACACGAAAGGGACTAAAAGCGTTGCGGCAGATAAGTGACACCGGTGAAAAAGGGCGAAAGGGAGCGTTTTAAGCGCTCAAGTACGCGGATACCGGCCTGCATCGGTTCCACGCCACCACCGTTCCACGTTCGCGGCAAATTGTTTCCGACGACTGCGCGGAAATCGCCTGCACGCTCGTGTAATTGGCACCGGTTAGAATCTGTTATTTTTCGGTAAATTCTAAAGGGCGCCACGCGTGACGAATATCAATAACGCAGCGGTATCGTCGATCCGCTAAAAAAATATTTTTAACGGTGTACAAATTGCCTTCGAAACGTTACGCAGTACACACACACGCACATACACACATATATATATTACTTTATACAGTATACATATATTATACATATATATATATAGAAGAAGAGCGAGCGTGGCCAGAAAAATTTTTTTTTTTACGGAACGTTACGCGAAAAGCAAACAACGGACGGAACAATACGAACCGAAGCCGGAAACAAACGTTCGCGCATAAATTTATCGAAAGAGAAATGCGATTTTGTTAGTCGGAACGAATCCACTCCAATTACTTTAATACGAATCGGAGCGCGTTTCAACGCATCTGCTGTGAAACAGTAGGATGTTTCTTTAAAAAAAATCGCAAACAGCAGTTGTTTGGATCGGCACTCGAAATACTGATTAAAAGTATTACATTTCCGCTGCGCACGGTCACGTGGAATTTCTTTCGTATTTCGTTTAATTATTCGTTGTTACGTCGACGAGCGTATTTTCTATAAAATTACGACAACTTCCCATCGCGTTTCTTTCTTGTTTTTATATTCGCCGTACACGTCACCTGGTGTACGTACGGTTCGAAAGCTTTTGTAGTAGTGAGCGGAGGATAAAACTTAAACAACGATCTATGGATCTTTAGATCGGCTGAAGTGTGTGCGTGTGTGTAAAGACGGCTGCTGCGGATAGCGGCGATGCCCTAGATAGAGGGCAGCACGGGTTAAAACGAAAAAAGAGTCGAGGATGGTGCGAGCGTGATTATAAAAGCAATCGATAATAACAGGCAGAAAAGAACCACGTCGAATTTCACGTTAGCCGAGCAAGCGTTGGATAAATTTATCAACAGCGCAACTTTTTCTAATGATTAACAATGACGAAGAGCGGGTAATTGGGATTTTGTATACAAGCTGATAAAAACGGATCTAAGTCTGTTCGCGTTATTTAATTTTATAATTGTTACGCACGGGAAAAGATAGCGAAAGTCGAACAACTGCCGTTGCAAACATCCTCGAACGTTCCTGGAAAAGGAGTTGAACTGGAAAGATCTCGACAGAGAAGGAAACGCCCGAACACGACTGTCACACACTGAAGGAACGCCAATGAAAATCGACGCAAACGGTTTAAAAGAAATTTTCATTTCCTTGAAACGATCGTTTCAACACGAGGTTACAAGTATCTCCAACCATCTCAAACACGCTGAAACGTCGCTCGGAAGAAATCCACTCTAAAATCTCCACAAAAGGAATAATCTTCGCACGATTATTAGAAGAATGTAATTAAACCGTTCTCCAAAACAATTGACAAACGCGTGCACCGTAAAATCGAGAAATTTCGAGGGACGTTCTAGAGAGAGAGTGAGAGAGAGTGTGTGCGTGTGTACGTGTGTGTAGTCGCTTTACATAATATCTTTGCCATTGTAAAATGCAAAGTACCGCACAAGTCTCGCTGAGCCAGCTTTTCCTTTCGCCGCGTTCGCACTCGGCGAGTGCAGAGCGCGGAGTGTGTTGGCGCAACGAGGACGAGAAGAAGCACGAGAGACAGAGGAGAAGAGGAGAGTAAAAAGGAAGGAGTGGATGCCTCGAAAGCAAGTTTTTGTCTTCTCATGTAAATCGCTACGTAGACGGGCCGATTGAGGGCTTAAGCACATATTTTTGTATTCCCTTCTTAAGGCGAACCGATCTCGTTCGCCTCCAGTGGAAATCGATACACGCTGTGTGTAACGTAGACACGGATAAAGAGGAGTTTCGTGGGCTGGAGAAATTGTTTCCAAGCCGTGGATATAATTTTACGATGGCACCGTGCAAACGCCAATGGCAACACGTTTCTAAGAAACGTTCTATGTTAAGATGGATTTGTAGGCTAGGTCCGAATTAGGCGGACCTGTTACGCGGGTTAGCTACGTGTAGTCTATGGATAAGGAAAACAAATGTCGGGTTCTCGCGATTCGATCGAGTTACACCGATCATGTGTGTCATCTATAGTCTTTGTTAACCCGTTTGATAGTCTTTTATTCACGCCACGTGAACCACGTCAGAGTTATCGCACACGTGCCTACATATACGTGGAGCCACATGTATAGAGTTGCATTTTAATTCGAATTCAATGGAAAATTCTTCGCTCTTCGAATGTTGTTAGCGATATTCTAAATGCAAATTCGATCGTAGAAACGCGCCGAGGATTCGTTCGAAAAATAGCCGAGGAGAAGTCTATAGCACGAGTTCATTCCAAGAGTTTATCATACCGTTTATATAAGCAAGCAAAGTAAGGATGTTGGATATTATGGCGAAAAATTAGGCAGCTCTGTTTCAAGGTAACCTAGCTTAATTTAAGTTTAACCCAGTCTAAAGCTACCTAATCCAGCACGATCCGGCACAATGTATGACTATTTCAATCTAGCTCGACATAATGTTGAAACGATTCCACCTAACCTAACCTGAAGCAGAATAGATCCTAGCTAATCTAACCAGTTTCCAGATTAATCCAGATTAATCCGATTTAATTCACTACTGATCGGGTTTAATCTACTTTATTCCACGATAACCAGGCCTAATCCAATTCTATCGATCTATCAGATATTTAACAGAGGCAATTCCTACAAAATATAACCTAACCTCTATTTATTATCAAACCTGATCCGCGCCAGCGAGACGTTATTCGGATCTGATTCGTTTCTAACTGGAACATCATTTATAGGCTGTCTCGTACAACCGGACATTTCGAATGGAAATAACTCGTGCGATTTGGCATAATTCGTCGAAAGTTTGACATCGCTGTGTAGTTTATGGAATGCGAGGATCGAGAAACGAGGTTAGGTGAGCGTTATTTTACTTTTTTTAGCGACGAAAATTATTCTAAAATGGGGCGGATGAAAATTCAATTGGAACACGAATACCGTGCGAACCCAATGCCAGCACCTTTGTCTAAAAACCTCTGTTACCTTGCCGCATAATCGTGATCGCTTCCCATCTGGCCACGTTCCATTAGTCGGGCCTCGTTTTCATGGAAACGCGTTCTAAAGAAATATTATCGAAGAATAACGATTATCTATTTCATTTAACCCATAAAACCGAACGAATTCGCCGAGCACGAGAATTTGAATATCCTACAGGGAAGAATGTTTTCTGTAAAATCCGAAACTACACTTTCGTACGCGAGTTTTGCCAATATTTCTTCGCGGCTCGCAAGTGTCAGCGGTATTGCGAAACACGTTGCATAGTATTGCTACGAGTTACTCCTGCGATCTCGTAAATTTGGCGGATCTGTAACCGTTATTTGATACACTTCCAACTTGATAAACTTGCACGAAACAGAAAAAAATAGTCCGTAGGTTCGCGGTAAATTCAACGATCGAGCCTCGTTCGTCCATCGATCGAATTTTCGCCGTAACAAAAGAAAATACTCGTTCAAAGCAGCCATTTATTTTACAAGATGGCTTTGTAAGCTCGATATTTCCAATATATGTATACATCGTTTCAGGAAACGTATAGTACAGTTTTGTTTTTCTTTCTCTTTTTTAGCAGTTTTATCGAGCGGAACGAAACCATATATCTCGGAGCTTTGCGCAGTAACATGATTATTCTTCCGGCTAACATACGTGTCTTGCTGTCCTTTGCGAAATTCAACAGCAAAAGCTCTCTTCCGTACGGTAACTTAGTAACTCGCTAGCAGCTTCAACTATCTTCTAACCATCGTACGAGCATCTCACCCGTCAACTTCAAATCCATCCAGAAGAGAGACTCGAGAAGGCAATGATAAAAAAGTCGGCTGAAACTTGCCTCAAGAAAAATGACTTTATCCTGAAGCTGCTCCATCCCGATTGTTACCAAAACGCGCGACGAGCGTCGATGCTATCGCACAAAGCTTCAACGCGCCACATAAAAATCCCACAGCTTCCACACTACGCCGACTGACTTTACATCCTCTTTTTCAGCGATAGCGAGACAAGTATCGGCGAGTATCGTGTTCGAGCGCCTCGGTCACGAACCAACTCGCGTGTACCATCGTTGTTATCGCGTCCAAAAGATTCCCCATAGCAAATTCCATCGCAGCTATCTGGGAAAGGAAGCCGAGCAAATAACAACGCGACAAGCGACGCACGTATCCTTGCGAGAACACTAGCGCCTACTTGTCCAGTCTTTTCCAAGTATCTGCGAACATTTCAAAGTTGCCGCTTCACCGACGAAACACCCTTCCGGCAAACATACGCGAGGAACCGCGGCGAGATAGGATCATCGGACCCGTGAAAGATTAATGGCGTCGGGACTAAAATTGGATAAAAAATCGGATTAAAAAGTTGAACGAACCAGCCGACGACGAGCGACACGAGTTGCACGATACTCGAAAACTGACGGGGGACTACTGATTCGCTTGGCCCAGAATAATAACGTTAACCGACGATATTATAGCGGACCGTGGAGATTCCGCGGATTCGCTCGTTTTCGCGTTTCCGTTGCTCTGTTGAGGAAGGCGGGAACGTTGGTAATTTGACGCTCGGTGTCGACACGTCCAGACGCCTGCTGCTCTTTTTTATACACCAACGATTAACCGGTCTACGCGTAGCTAATCTGGCCGCGCGATCGATACGAAATTTCCTGGCTGGCTGCAGGAAAAATTCCTGCATCCGTCTGCCAGGTGTCTTTCGCCTGTCGTCGCGAGCTTCCGCTTGTTAACGCGATTTTCCTCACCCAGTCTGATTAATGGATACGTTGGATACCTCGCAAGCCCGTGTAGAACAAACACGTTGAACGCGTGTCCCTTACACGGATCTCTCTGCATGACTCGGATGCAAGATGGTTATCGGAATGTCAGGCGTCTCACGTATTAAATCCCTCGGTCGTAAATAGAACTTCGTTGCGTCAAATGCTTGCTTTTTTTAAAGAATTAATAAACGTTTATTGGCCCAGGAAATATAGATTACATACATGTACATTCGCAATAAACAATGAATTACATTTATGAAGTAACGCTTGCAGCCAAGCTTAAGCGCGTGCAACCTAACCTAAATCGAGAGAGAGAGTCGTTGGAAAACTTTTTTATTCAGGATTCTTGGTTTTCTCCGCAGCGTTTTAACTTGCACGGCATCTACTAGGTTGTCCGAAAAGTTTCTTTCGTCTTGTAAGGAAATAATAGCGGATGCGCCACACGTTCTCTGTTTTATATTATTTTCGTCGAATCACGAACGATCGTAATAATAAAATAATAATAAAGAAGAAGATCGTACGCGATTCGATAAAATAATATAAAACGAAGGAAGGTAGTGCGTCTGTTATTTCTCTACAAAAGAAAATAAACTTTCCGGACAACCTAATACAATTGCATAAATACGATAAACGCGTGATCGATACGTTTCGATGCATTCCTTTTCCTTTGCTCTGCAACACCTACGCGATGTAAAACAAATTGAACAAAGCCAGCAAGCTGATCTACCAAAAATCCATCAACGTCGAAACGTCTGTTCAAGAGCGAACGAAGATGACTCTCTCGCCATGGCATGATGCAAAGTCCGCATCTGCCGCCTGCACGCGTCATTGGTCGCTGCGACACTGCAATTTCAAAGTGCCCAAGTATTCGAGAGCCAAAAATCCACGGAGCACGAATTGCCCCGCGACACCCATATTTCGCGGCTTACAGAAAACTCCACGCGCGAGAAAGTGAAATTGCCGGTAAGCCGTGATTTGTTCGGATCGAATCGATAGGGGGCGAGCGCGTGTAACTGCGCTATCTGTTGGGAAACGAGAGGCTGCAGGATTTGCAGAGGTGGGCCGTCGCGACCGTATTTCACACTTTGGCGCAACGAGTGCGACGAGACAATTTTCGGTCAGATATGTTCCGCGTGTCCGTTGCCGCGCGTCGCTGCGAAGGTCCCGAAGGAAACGTTTACGGCCAAGTTAACGGCTAATCCTGGCCGTAGTTACAGTCATTAGGTGCAGCTTAAAGCGACGTTATTGCTTACATTAGTTACCGACTGTACCGACCGCTTCGCTCCTCTCGTGTACCGATGTTCGATTTAATTACCGACGCTGTTTGTCAAACGACACTCTTCGCCATTGTTGTCGCACTGGGAATTTTATTTCGTTTCGGTGGAACGGACGGTGGAGTCACATCGATCGCGGATTTTTGCCGAATTAAACGCGCGGAGAATTTGTCGCCATGCTTAGAAAAATTAGAGTATGGCGGGAATTTTAAAGGCTACTTTTTCTTTCACGCTTTCGTCGAATTTGTCTGTTTCCTTCTTTTCTTGTAATTTTCTTCTTGTAATTTAAACAATTTTTAATTACCTTCGGTGATTTGCAAGGTTTGCCGAGTCGACGATGGAATTTGTAATTAACACGCGAATTAACACGATGCCATGGAAACATGGCGGAGACTGCACGCGCGAGCGTTGCTCCTCCGATTTCAAATATATTTTTATATCGACATAGACTCGATATAAAACTGGAAACGTACACTCTGGACAATCTTTGACGCTAAACGCGCGGTCAAACGATCGTTTTTGAAATTTCCTTTAGAATTTCTCGTATACGACGTTACTATATCGCCGTGTAACTCGTTGACTTTTCCTATGATATACAGACAAGTCATTTTTCGATATTCGCAACTTTCTTTGTCGTTTACCTTCCGAAGAAAAATTGGCCAAAATCTCTTTCCATATTAAGATACATATTTTTTTTTCTTCTAAAGCGCTCATTTGGCCGCTCATGGTAGGATTAGGTATACACGAAACGTCGGTAGGTTTGGCGTTAAAGTACGTTGCGAACGTCGTCGATCAGCGTCAAATTAATCGCAACGATCCGCGTACGACACATTCAAGTCGTTCAACGTTAAAGCGAAATTCTGCGAGACTGCAAATTCTCAAGAAGAAGAATCAACAACGAGTGGATGGTTTCTGAGAACAAACGGGGCTAATCGATGCTATTTGAAAGGAGAAGACGCGTGCAACAGAGGCGGATCGATAATCGCCACTTTGAATTCAATTTTCAGCAGCTCCTCCATTTACCATCCACTTCTCCACTATGTTTGCCAACAATGACCAATTACACTGGCATTTCGATGACCAATTGTGGGTCAAAAGGTCAGCCAGCTTACGCTGCACGCTCGTACGCTTCAGCCAAGTTGTATGCGTGGACGCGCGTGCGCCTATGTAGATAGAGGCAACCAACGTTCCAGAAAGGCATACGCAACTGGCGAGCAGAGAATAACTCATTTTCAATTTACAGATTAGGCGATGAATCGAGTCGGATTTATGGCCGTTTCACGGTCGCCTATTCGAACAAGAGACGCGACTAATCAGAATGATTTGAGAGTCGTATTATACGACGCGTGAAACGCAACGACGAAATTTCTCTCGTTGTTCGGCGAGAGATACGAACGCGGATAAAATGTTGGACGTGTTCGTTTTTTACGACAACGATGAAGCAAGATTCTCACGAATATTATATAGGAAGGGTAATCCGATTTTTTCTTTTTTTTTTCTTAATTGGATTCAAGGAAATTCCTCGGTCAAATCTATGATCGGTTTGCCAACTTTTCGATGCGACAAAGTCCAAAATCAGAAAGGATCGAATCGATCGCTTATTCTGCGTTACATTGTCGCGTTACGAGAAGCGTAACGTTGTTCAGCTACTTCATTGAACAAATTTCAATCGTTCGTCGCAATCGCGGTATAAATGGTTCGTCAATTGGCGATTTACGCGGAAGAAAATAATTGTTTTCCTATCGCGTCTTTGTGACCACGATAAAGACGAAATAAATCTTGCTCTTAATAAATACGCTTAACAAACAACGACGAACAAAGAGAAACGCGACGGCGATCAATGGGGAAATAAACGATTTATGATCGCAAGTTGCGATAAAATTCGTCGCATTTTATCGGCGTAAATCGATTTTAGGACACGCCATTTATCTTCGAACTGGAATTCGAACGGCTCAAGATTTTCAAAAATACTGTTCTACGCGTCGATTAATTAATGTACGATCAATTAATCGAGCAAGTCGTCGGAGTGAGATTACTCAGTCGGCGGATTAATTTGTAAATTTCCACGGTTAAATCCCGCGCGTTACAACGCTCGAGCGAGCAGAACGCGAAAAACTGTTTTCCAGGTACATGTTCAGAGTTTACTCGGCAAAGAATGTCTGATAGGAGAAGACTGGCACGCGATATTTTTCACGAGACTGTTTCTCAAGTTTCAATTTCATACGTTCTCTCTTTTCACGGAATATTCCTGTACCTCTCGAGTTTTACTTCCTTTCTGTCTGATATTTATTTAGAACCTTTCCCTCTTACTAAATTCCACCACTGTTCTACACTTCCCGCGCCATTCAACCGTCTAGCATTTACTCTAAAATGATTTAAGAAGAACGTGACTCTGTTCGAATATCTCGTTATCATCGAGAAATACCTTCTTCTTCCGTCGTAAATTCTACCGTAAAGTATTGGACGGATATTCGCGGAAGAAAAAACACCTATAGAATTTCCCATGGAAGAGACGAAAATGTTGGTCGCTGGATTTTTCAAACTTTCCGCGTTTATACGCTTTCTTAACGAAGCTGCTTAAGATCAAATTACGCGAAGCGAAATACCTTGGAAATACAAGAAGCTGATTGTGCGGCTGAAGACGACGAAAAGCAATTTTCTCTATCGATTTCGCGTTATCCAGTCACCTTTACGAAACATGCTCGAAACGATCGCGTTGCGTTTCAAGGTGAACCTGTAAACGTCCTGCCACGGATTCTGTTATACCTCCGACATTTTCGAAAAGTTTGCTCCTCTTTCGAAATTCGTTGCATCTCGTAAACGAACACGGACAGGCCACGAGTTTGCACGAACGTTTCTCCTCGATTTCTACGATCGGCTTGCAAAGCGCGTGCCACGTGTTCTCATACACCGATTTAGGTTGTCCGAAAAGTTTCTTTCGTCTCGTAAGCAAACAACGGATGCACCAGGTTCTCTGTTTTCTATTATTTTTCTCGAATCACGTATGATCGTAATAACAGAAATAGAAGAAAATGGATCGCACGTGATTCGATAAAATAATACAAAACGAAAAGAGGTTGCGCGTCTGTTATTTCCTTACGAAAGCAAAGAAACTTTCGGGACACCTTGATACTCGAGGGAAAAAAAAACAGCCGCGATCTACGAAAATTCGGAAACAAAGTAGCAAGCAGGAGAATCTGGGGACAGAACTTTTCCATCGAACTAATAGACCGCTGGTTACTCGATTATACGTCGTCCATCGAGCTGATACGTAATCCTGCTCATCGAGCACGACGCCACTCGTCGGAAGAATCCACTTACGAGTGGTCGATCGGTGCACCGTTTCAAAATTAACGCTAATCTAGGATCAGACCTAGCTTATAAAGCGCTGTCGAGATTTCGTCGGAGGGAAAAAACGATCGTTACCGGTTCGCCTAATTGGACGGCGACGACTACTCTCCATCGAACAATTCGCTCTCGCTCGATTATTCCATCTCGTGGTTCCCAATGCCGCCATATTTCAACATCCAGATTGATCGCCTCTTTTAGTTTCGTTCGTACGAACAGATTTGTCGGATAGCTTCGAAATTGCAGTCGAAATTGACCGGTTACCCTTTTCTTTTTTTAATTATTTTTTTTTTTTTTTTTTTTTTTTTTTTTTTTTTTTTTTTGAAAATAGTACACGCGCTTGTAATCATCGCGGACGAATCTCTCGTTTAGACAATAATTCGATATTTGTTACGACGAATATCGATATTTCGGGCGTGAAAAATCGCGCATACGTTTTAATACGATTTAGAAGATGATTGTCCCGAAGAATATTGGTATTTTCGATGGCAGACGATTTTGTTTCCTCTTCTTATCTATATATCTGTACTGTATGTAGTGTACGAAGTTGGTCGGATTTTCGACGAGAAGTACTACTTCGTTGGATACGAGCGCTGAAAAATTTCAATCGTTCACGGAAGTGAAAATTTTCAATTTTCATACGATACGCTACGCGTAAAATGATCTACAGAAAGTATTTATTAAAAAAAAAAAAAAGTTTTGGAGCTTGATACACACAACGAAATCGAATACACTATACGTCGCAGCGTGATATTTCCTATTTATATCTGACCATTTGTTCGTAAATTAATATCATTACGTTGTGAAACTCAACGTTCGCAAAGAGTGACAAACGATTTTGTTTCCTATTCTTATCTATATATCTGTACGCCGTAACGTACGAAGTTTGTCCGATTTTCAACGAAAAGTACTTCGTTGGATACGAAAATTTCAACTAACATTAATATATATTTCATATTAATATAAAAATAATATAAAATAAAATTTCCAATTTTCATACGATACGCTACGCGTAAAATGATCCGCCGAAAGACCAAAATATTTATTAAAAAAAAAAAAGGTTTCCGAATTTGATACACACAACGAAACCGAATACTCTATACGTCGCAGCGTGATATTTCCTATTTATATCTAACCATTTGTTCGTAAATTAATATCATTACGTTGTGAAACGCAACGTTCGCAAGCAGCGACAGACGTTCGAAAAACGCGCAGTGTTTTTAACAACGATACATCTAAAACGCATAAACGAAAGGCAATTGTTCGTTACACGCGATGTAAACGTTAAAATATAAGATATATATATATATATATATATATATATATATCCTTTTGTCTCTCAAGACTAACAACGCGATCCAATTTCGCAATTCAAAGAGCACCGTCGAAAGAATATTTGCCCGAGTCTCTCGCTTTCACGCTTCTTCCAACGGCAAGCGATAATTTTAAAGCCGAATCTGCCCCATTATCGAGCTACTACATATATTCTCCGATATATCAGTACCAAAGAAAGACGAATAAAAGGTAGAAGGGAAAAATATTACTTCCAACGAACGCAATCCAACTGTTCCCGTGTAAAACTGACTTTAGCGAGAATTCCAGCTAATACCCTATCCGTCATTAATATGTCGTCGCGTACGATCCCATTCAGCCTCGAGCGTCTTATCGCGCAGATTACTTCAAAGTGAAAGAGAGAGAGAGAAGCTGTGTTCCTTTAATATCGAGGGAACCGTATGTTATCGATACTGAAACATTTATCGGCCATTACGATACTTGCACGGTGCATTACGCAAATGGCCGTCCTTTTTGCTGCTGCGCGTCCATCGCAAAACCGGAAACAAGAGGAATACGTAAACGCGAATTTCTAACTGAATATTCCGTGGACTTTTTACCCTCAAAGGCTGGCGAAAGTGCTCGAAATCTTTTCTATACGATATCGACGGGAAAATTAAGCGGGCAGGCAGTGGAAATGAAAATCGAGGAAGTTTCGTTAAACAGCGGTTGCGTATGGGAGAAAGTAAATTTGAATTTCGCGCCATTGCTTGGCACGAGAGTTTCGAAAACGTTCGCTCGTTTCGAAACCTTGAAACGATCGAGGATTTTAAAAGCTTGTCGCAACGTTAAAAGAAACTTTCTAGTCGCTGTAATTTATTATATCGCAGCGTCCATTCGCTTCCCCGCGATTCCTTTGAATTTTTCACCATAGCTTGTTTAATACGTTATTGAATTTCAAACAGAGCCTGGCCGTACCGAAACGCGGACATTCATCTTGCAAGTTGAAACTTTCAACCCGTAATCTCCGTAGAAAGCCGGGCAGAAAGTGACTTTCTCATTAATTACGGAAAACCCGTGCGCGTAAAATGGCCAGAGGAGTGGTTTCGAGAGAAGAACAAGGAGAAAAGGAAAAATAACGAGAAATATCAAATATCGGTCGTTTCCACGTCCAAAATTTCGTATGCTATGTACAACGCGAATTTTCTGTGCATCTTCGAATCGTTCGTTAGTCCACGCGCCTACGAGGTACAGACAGTCGGAAAATTTCTAGAAAAATCTGAAACGTACGCGAGGAATATGGTTTCCGAGTCTGAACGTGTTTCGCTTTCGAGAAGTACCTCGAGAAATACCGTAACGCTAGAAACACGTTCAGATGGAGGCAAGCTTAAAAAACAATCGGTAAAATATATTTCCTAATTTCTTCGTCAAAGTTATTCGATAATCACGCTCTAGGAATGTAAATACGAAAGGATCGGACAAACGAGCCTCTTTCAATACGAATCGTTGCTTCGAACAGTCCGACTGTAAAATCTAACAGCTTCGGTTTGTTTTTTCGCTGTATGCACGGAAGCAAAGCCAAAGCGCAATTTACGAGAGCGGTGAGGTATCGATGGTGAAAATAGATTCGTCGATAGCTCCGGCGGTCGAAATAAATTTTGCGCTCGGCAATGCAAAGTTCAAAAGAAAAAACAAAAAAATGTTTGACGCACGCGTGCGTTTAAATGCCGCGCTTCATTTCGCCGCTCGACTTTTCACTTTCGTCGAATTACAGGCTTTCGCGGATCTCCCCACCCTCGGTCATCCTTCTCGTCCCACTAATTAATTTATACGCTTGCGTTGTTTCTTTCACGAAGATTCAGACGGGACAAAAGACGAAACTTGCGCGCTCGTCTCGTACAAGGTAACGTCGAGATTACGAATTCCTCTGCTTTTTCCAACTCTCCAGGACTTTTGCCTTCCGCCTTCAAGGCGTAGATAATTCCGCGGGTAGTCTCGTTTCTTTTACGAAAAGATCACGAAAGAACCGGCTGCTCGATAACCGCAGCGTGGATTCGGATCCTCGAATTGCATTTGCGAAAATAATCTTGGAAAAATCTGTAATCTAAATCTCGCCAAGGACGCCGTTTGCCGGTAACCGTCTAATCGCCAACAACGAAGCGAGCAAACATAGTTGTTGAGGTTAGGTTTTGCATATTTGAATAGAGGAACGCGTGGATAAATTGTAAAATAGAAATACATTTCAAACAGAAGTGTAAGTATAAGTATGAATACAGTTTCAGCTGAACTTCAGCTTACCTTTTAACCGAATCCCCGAAGCCAACGTCGCCTGCCTATTGTCTATAGCCTGCCATCGTCATCTGCACAAGGCGTGTTGCAAGATGGCTATCAGTGGTTGAGAAAACTAAACAAATCAGATGTAGAGTTTTCTTAGCAGCGGTGACCACTTTAACAATAGTCAAATGCAAAAACGTCATCTTGGTCTCGAACGAGGATGACCCATAGTTCTACCATCAGTGCGCTAAGATCAGTATCCTTCGGACGGTGGCAATTATAGACGAACGACGCGCAACGCGAAGGTGTACAAGACGACCCAAACCTAACCTAAACAAACAAAGAGTTTATCATCCGACCACTCACATACGCGTCATCTAATTTACCTCGCTACAAATCTATCTCCTCCGCTATATACCGTGATAATCGCTACACCTTGGATACTTTATTCCCGCCCTGCGAATGTTCCACACGCGTCCAACCCAGGTGCCTCGAATTCTCGTCCGAGAGGCGCGCGTCCAAAAATCGTTTGCATCGTACCGCGAAAAAAAAAAAGAAAATTCACCTTCAACGGTCTCCTTGGCGATCAGTCGATCGCTAGGCTAGTCAGCCACGGGGTGGATACGCGGGGCGAAGGAACGCGAAATTAATCGACGGACTGGCCGCGCGCGAGTCGAGAGGGGCGCGTGGTTCGACCACGCGCCAGAGACCCTGGTAATCGGGTTTTCGCATTTTCCATCGAACGGACGCAACAGTTGAGAATCTCGGCCCGCGAGGAAGACGCGTATAGCGAAAGGAAGACAGGGGGCCGATGCTGCTGTAAAGAGAGACGGAAAAAATGTTGCCTTCTCGAATTCCGGCTGACTGACTGATTGATACGGGAATCTCGCGAGAGACGAAGCCCTCTCATCGTCGGCTACCTTCGGCTCTGCTTACGTCCTAACTAGATTGCATCGTACCTTGTACCCAAAGGAACTCGTCGACGACCTTCCCCTCGCGACTCGTTCGACATCTCCGCGTTAACAATAGTTTGTAATGGCTGGGAAGCTCGCGTCTCCAATTGCACGGCGCGAACGTCGATACTCGACTTTCGTTTCTACAGTCGTGGATAATACGTTCGAACGAATACGTTCCAAGTCGATTCTGTTCCCCCCTACGGACAATTCGCTCGAGACTTGTGAGCGAGGAAAACTGCCTCTTCTATGGATAATTGTTACACGATATAATATGAGTGTGTCGACAAGCGTATTGATAATTTGATCCGTGTTTAGGGAGCGACTGAAACGAGCGGCGAAACGGGTGTGCGAATATACAGGGTGTCCTGTAATTATCGATACAATTAGAGATGGAATTAACGCCGTATACGAAACGACAAACAAGCGACAGAGGAGCGGATTAATCTTGCAAAGTGGACTACATCGAATAAAGTGGATTAAAGAACGTTTCGATCACTTTCTAGGATTTAATGGAAACTTGGGCCAGGCATCGACCTAATCGAAAAGCTGCTACCTACGATCCAAGCTTAACCTACTTCGCTGAATATACACGTCGACCATCTTTCGCGAGAATCTACAACGTTTTTCTTCGCTCGATACGTACAAAGCGCAAAAGTGGAGAATCGTTCGCGCGAATGCCGCAAAGCTGGCGGTGGTGGGGGAAACAGGACGCGGAATTGATCGGCGGGATCATTCGAACGCCGCGGATGGAACGATCTCGATTAAAGGATTTTTCATTTCGACCAATCGCAGCAAGGTGAATAATATCTCTGTACCAAAAAATGCAGACGGTGGAGAGAGAGAGGGGGGGGGGGGGGTGAAAAAGAAATGGAGCAGGGAAAAGAGCAGCGGCGGCTCGTATCGGCACGGCCGAATTATCTCGAGAGGAAATTGTCGGAATCGAGCATTTCCCTGTCGAAATAGCGAAACGCCAAAACACCGAAACGTAGACGGTGATCGATCGTAACGGCAAAGAGATTGCGATCGGAGCCAATTTGCAGTTTACGCCAGCCGCCTCTTCTGCGTCACGATAATGTCACGCTTCGCAGCTCGGATAAAACGAAAATGGTAAGTGCTGCTTGTGTCGTCGTTCATACGCGACCATACGCGCCATTTCGCTCTTTGCTCTCGCGTCCAAACAGCCCGTAATCGCGATTTATCCGGCGTTGATCGGTATCGCGATCCGATACCGGACCGTGTATATCGTCACCGTGCATACAGGGTGTCTCAGGATGTTCGTATAGCTCGTAAAATCGAAAATAGAGAGGGCAATTTTTTGCAAAGTTGCCATAGGATGGCCCTTGTCGTAAATCTATTAACAAGTATCCAACGAATAAACGAACGAATAAATGCAGCGATTTTTGGTATCAACGGAGATTTTCCTGGTACGAACAATTCCGCGAAAGATCTTCTTCTTGCCAAAAATCTCAAATTAAATTAATAGCTCGCATCCAGCCGTCCAAATTACGCGAGAAATCTTTCAACGAGGTTTCTACCTTGGCCACGGGTGACTCCGCACAGCCTAATTCGAAACGGATCCCCGTTACAGCTGTCGTTTCTCCTGGTTTTTGCGAAACTGCTCGCACGCAGTTGGAAATATCGTTGTCTGGCGGAAAGCGTAGCAAGAAACCAGACACCTCGTGGATCTCACGGCTCGCGTAACCTATCCACCCGCACACACGCAGCTAGATATCTCGTGTCCTAAAGTAAAAGGAAAACCGAGCTGGCAGACATTGACCTCGCGAACCACAGCCATATAGGATATATTATGCAGAAAATTGGTGACGAAAGAAATCTGCGCGATACGAGGACAGGGGTCGAGGAGAGCTGGAAATCCGCGGACGAAAATAACGTGATCAAATCCTGTCCACCGTATATGCGCTATGCCATGCGATATAAAACCACGCGATATAAACCGGCCTAACTTGGATTTCGCATTTTCAACGCGAAATCCTTCGCCGTGCGCGCGTTAATTACCATTCGACCTTATTCGCAGTTCCGTCGAGGTTACTACGATTTCCGGCCGTTTCGGAGAAACTTTCACCGATATGACAACGAGCGGTTATTTCCTATTCCGAACGCGCATAAAATTCCATAGTCGAGATTTCTGATAAAAAATAAAATCAATCCGAAGAGTGGAACGCGCGAGATGACAAACATTGGCGAAATTCGTTCGTCGTTCGCCAGAAATCTCGCTTTCGATAAGAAATAATTATCGCAGCTTTGACGGCTGACGACGATGGCCCGCCACTGGACCACGTCGTTTCCGCAGCGTCCATTCGACGGATAAAGTCATCCATCGGACCAGCCTCGCGTTGTAGCACGCGCGCAGGATTTGCAATTGTACGGCGCCACCGTCGCCAGAAGCAAGGTTGCAGACATTGACCTCCGGAGACCGGTGGGAGACTGATGCTTTGGGCAAGGTCGAGCAGAAGGGGAAAGGGTGGCTAAAGCTAGAGAAGAGAGTGGAACATCCCAAACCTTTCTCTTCGGCCAATGAAATTTCCTTCTGCCTCCGCTTTTCTTCGCTCTTGCGAGCCTCTCTTCCGCCGCTGGACCACTCCAACGACCCGGCTCTTTTCTACCAATCTTTTTCTTTCCGTTCCTCTAGCTTTCTTCTTCATCGTCTTCGCCTGAAGCCGCGATTCCAAACCTAACCTACGCACGTTGAGACCACGCTTAACGTAAATTTTGAGGTTAAGTCTCGCGCGTGACCGTCTCGACGTTATCATTAACGTTATTATTCGAGCATTACCGCACATTTACCAGGTTTCTGCTCTGTCTAATGGCATTGCATAGTAGACGTTTGTTCGTCAGCTTCCGACGAAAAAGTTACTTCAATTTGAAATCCTTTCGCGCGCTACGAGAGCTACTTTTCCGCGAGTCGGCCAGTGAAAGCTAGAAATCTGAAATTTTTGTTTTAACTGGACATCGCCTGATTTCGATCCTTATCCGCGGGTCACCCGTTTCGCTGGTCAAGCAAACGCCTCTGTCCCCGTAAAATATCACTACAAATAAAAATTAAGAGTGGAAAAATCTGCCGCTAATTCGACGTTAATATACATAATATACAAATAATATACAAATCGTTAATATACAACGATTAGATTTCAATGCTCAACTATTTCACGGAGTAACCTACAACCTCGTTCAATGAAATATCCGTATTTACCGATTCGTCGGGTTTCATCAAGGACGCTAACCATGGTCACGGGTCCTCGTACAGGCAGAGACCGGTACGGCTGGTTAATTTAGCCGTCGCTTAATGTATGCATCGCTGTTGATATTATTAAAGTTCGGGCCGGACGTGTATTCAATTAGCAACCGATATGTGTGTACCACCTGTCCGCGCGTGCGTGTTTGTGCGTGCCAGGGTGCAAGGGAATAGGAGAGGTGCAAGGAAACGAGAGGCACGCGGCTTGTATCGACTGCTTCGTGGCTACGGCTGCTTCGTTTACGCGGAATTTAATACCGGCCCCGTTGTTATTAGCGGATTTATTATTGAAAAGTGGCGGCAAATGGAGATTGAACGCCGCGTAGCTCGCTCTGGCTAAATCAACCAACCAAATACTGCTTTCGCCGGTCCTCTCTTTTCCATTCCCCCCACTCTGTTTCCCGCCACATCGGAATCTCATCGTCCTCTTCCGTTCCCTCTTCGCAAGGCCGCTGCCGTGCTAGGAATTGTAATCTTCGTGCGTTTTATATCGCGCCAGGTGATCACCCTCGGAGACAGAGGGTGCCATCGAAGTTTCGCAGGGGATGAAGAATTTTAGGTGGGAATTAACGAACACGCGACTGGCCAAACTTTCGCTCCATTCTTCGTCTTTTATGTTTTTACGGGTTTCAGGTTCTTTCGAGGGTGGCGTGTCGCGGATAGAGATCGTTGAATAATGGAATTCGCCTCTTAAACTTGGCGCTAGGCTCGTTTCAACCGTACGAGCGTCCATCATAGACGAAACTAGGGATTACGTTTCGGTCAAGTAAGATAATTCGCTTTGTCGTTCGCGTTTAGTTTCGGATAAATTTGAATCGGATCAGATCTACGTCTTTTACGCTTAGGCTAATACGTAATCGATGGATCGGCGTTTAGCGCGACACGGTGTATTTCTTAAAGGAGAAATTAATTTATTACGGGATAAAACGCTTGATAACGGAGAATGGTATTTGTACGATGGTGCAAACATTTTTATTGGAAATTAATATCGAAGATAGGAGGAGTGAAAATCAAAGGAAGCCGAGTAATTAATAGCACAGAAATACAGGCGACTTTTCAGTTCCAATTAAAACATCGCCGCTTCGCCAATCGCCGTGCAGAAATGAAAAACAAATTATTTTTCAATTAATACGTGTATTGGCCCCTGCTGTCTGCTATTAACGACGTATATAAATTTCACCCGATAACAAGAACGAACCCAATATTATTCTCCATTATATTTTCCGTTCTTTCCCATCGATATACAAGTTAGAAAACGTCGTTGCCTGCGAAAATTTGGAAATTCTCAATTCTTATTTCTGTTCTGTCAACCTTTGACAAGTGAAAATCGAAGATATCGTTAAAATTTGTTCAACGGAGCGAACGAGGATTATTTTTCGCTTTCGACTAGGGCGACGGTATAATTCGCGAAAGAATTTCGACGAAAGCTTTTGGAGGAAATGAATAGTTGGAAATATCGATGGTTGTAATTATAGTTTATTTTCAGAGATTCAGAACGTCGAAAATTTTCGCGGGCCAAACGAATGACAGAGAATCGAGCTTCGATCCAGCTATTTGTCAACAATTTTACGACGTTTAAAAATTTTTTCTTGGGAATAATTTATCTATTGCGAAGATTCAAAGGACCGAGGCATGGTTGCAAATTTCCTGCAGAAAAAGAATCGTACAAAAAACAAAATCGTTCGACGAAATATTTGGCCAAATATCGCCAAAAACATGGAGAAATACCCGAACCGAAATTACATAACACTACAGACGTACTACGAACGAATAAAATCTCAAGTATAGACAAAAATTCAAAGAAATCCAAAGTATTTGTACGCGAAAAGTTTGGTGAATTATTTTTACAAACATTCCTTACGTACATGCTTATACATACTTTTTATTTATTATCTCTACATAGCAAGAGTTATTTATTATTTATTATCTCTACTTACCAAGAGTTATTTACAATTTAAAGATCAACCTTTGATTCGCGACTTGTAAAATTGTGACTAACGATACGAGGTCGGTCAATCGTGAAAAAGAACTCGGATATGAAAATACGACTTCCCGTTTATCGGATGTCCGACGTTAAAAAAAAAGAAGAAAGAAATTCAATTGCAAGCAACGCATCGAGGCAATCTTCCGCAACACTCGAGAGACACGCCAACCGTAACGAGGAAAGATCGAGATACCGTTCTGAAACACGTCCGAGGATTAAACGTATACGTTCCAGAAAACATCGATAACGCAACATCGTACAAATACCTCTTTCTACGTATGTACATCGATGATTTAGGAATCGCGTTCAACCAACGATTCACGATGAATATTAATAAATGCTAATGTTTCTCGAGAGCTAATTTCGCCACGCGAAGCTTCTCACTCGCAACGATCGTCGTCATTCACGCTACATCGAACGTTTCTAGAAGGTGGAGGGGATGAAACGGGTGAAAGAGATCCTTTTGTCGGGTGTTCCCATGAAAATTGCTCGGAAAACTGAATTCGTAACGAAAGTTCATTCCGGCAACCGGAAACGTTAGCCAGCTTTCCTCGCAGTTCCTTTTCTATATTTCCTTTTCGGCTCGTTCCTGTAATAAACGTCGTCGTCTCGATTCTCGCGCACCATCGTCTCCGGGTCCGCCAAAGGACGTTGGAAATTTTTGACGAATTTCGATTCTCGCTCGATACTCGCAGTACGAGTGGAAAATGGCGATTGCTCGTGGAAAATCATGTTTTCCAAATCACATGTATAAACTCAATTTTTGCAAATAACGCGGCGCGACAAAATCGGAATGATTCTTCGTGAGAAATGAATCTTTCCGAGTAACGCACAGACGCAACGTTCATCGGAGCACTTAAAAATCGCCTCGCGATCAACGCGAATAAGAATAACAGAATTCGAATAATCCCGATGCGAGTGGCCAATTAACGAGTCCTACTTTCTTCCGACGGAGAAAATCCTCGCCTGTGAATGGGCTACACGCGACAACTAGCTATTCAACTGACACCCGGTAGATCCTGCAGCAATAGCAAACGAAGAGGCCTTTGCTCTGGCGAAAACCGAAACCGATGCCGGTAGGAAATCTCACAAAGGGAGTTAGCGAGCCAGACAGGCAGACAGGCAGACAGACAGACAGACAGACAGACAGACGAGAGAAATATAGGAAGAAAGGAATAGAAGGTAGGAGAAACGTTGCATCGTTTGGATCGAACCGGATGGCTTTAGTTCCGTACAAGTAAGATCTAATGAAGCAATTCAAACTGTAACCACAGACCGCTTCAAAGTTTTGAGAAATGCCGCAGCGCGCACGGGACGGCCGGTACATTATCGGCCGAGTAATATCAGCCATACCGATGCCACAATTCGCCTATATCTCGGCCAACTATGCTTCGCCGAGGCTCGACTGCACACGCGGTGCCCAGCAACACGCTTCAAACATTAGCGTTCATCGACTCTCGCCGATAGAACCGCTACCAAACCCGCGGCAAGTATCACCCCGATTCATAATTAGTGCTCCCCTTAGAACAATAACGTTGTCGGTTAACGAGCTCGGAATCGACACGGCGGTTCACGACCGACTACTAAATCTATCCACGTATCGCGCGCTCCAAAGTCAACCCGTTTCCGCCACTGTTTTTCCAATTGCGGAGATCTCGCATTTCGCGGAGAATAAGCGTTTCAAAAGAAATGGAAAAATTAGTGTTTGCCAATGTCGGAGCTAGAGCGGTTCTCGAGACTCGAAGCAGGATCACGATACAGCCATTGTCATTGGCTCGAGTAACAGGTGTACTCCAGAGCCCGAGTTTCGGTGGAAGGGTGTGTTCTTCCATAATACCGAGTACCGATTGCGTTAAATCGCCAAGCTGCCGCCTCTATTCCGCGACGTTCAAAGACAAATTGTCGATAGGTATAAGCATTGACAACAACAGGCGCTTGACATCTACGATCTTCTATATCGAGAGAGAGAGAGAGAGAGAGAGAGAGAGGAATAAGTTGGGTGGTGGAACGCGACAGACTCTAAGAATTACAACAGATTAATAGATTAATTCGAACGAGGTAACGGTATTTCACGATGCGAAATCCACTTGTACGATATCGTTAACTCGTTTCTTGAGACACCTTTCAGAGAAATTATGTTATATTTTTTACAGATATTTTTCAAAGAGAAATAGACTGGTTGCTGTTTACGTTGCTAAATATGGCCTGGGAACTTCGAGATACGACGATAAAATGGAAAAACACCTGGTACGCTTGATTGCTGCGTAGATTTTATGTATCTGGAGAAAAATAGTGTTTACTATTCAGGGAGTTTGCCCTGCAGCTGCAAGTAGAATGCAGCGTACTGTATGCACGAATAACTATAGGACGATCCTCGATTTACACGAAGGCAACAAACTCGTTTTAAGATTCGCATTTTTTGCGACAAAGTTATTCTACGGGGGAAAAAAAAATAAAAATAAAACGCGCGTAATCCTCACTACGTTCTACGTATTCCAACAGATATAGGCTGGTCAGCGTTTACGGTTTGAAATGTAGCTGCGTAGCCTCGATGATGCTCCAAGTACAGCGCAGTGAACGGTGTAAAGCGACCCTTAATTCGAACAAGGGTAGCAAAGAATCTTTTACGATCTTTCACGAGTTTGCGTAAAAAGTTGTTTCGCCGTAATAAACGAATGTATTAATATCGAGCCTGTAATCCGTTTTACGGCCGCTACGTAAAATTACCTAACAAGCGTCAAAATAATCTATTTTGCAAATTCGTTTTACTTGAGATAAAGTAAGAAGGCAAGTAGTAAATGGAATATTTAGCGCGCGATTATAAATGTATAAATGAAAAATAATTACTTAAACAAATGTGTATTCCTATAACGTCTAACTTGGACGTTATTTCGTGTTTTATTTTACAAACTTGATACCAAATATTGTAATAAATATATATATATATATTCGATTTGACAGGTCGAGGCGAAAATTTGAAATTGAAACGAGGATTCGAGCGAAATAAAATTCTTGCACGTCGCAGAATAATCCATCAGAAGCCTGAGCCGATATTTTAAAGCAAAAGGGGCCAGGAGAGGAGAGGGAAGGGAATAGAAGAGCCGGTGGCTATCAATGAAATTTTGCTGAAAAGTTGCAATAGTGCCCGAGGGCTCGATTTACGTGGATTCTACGCGGATTTGAAGGGTAAACAATGCTTGAATCGGGTCGAGTTCAAGGGCCGTCGCGAAGGTTAAAGCTATTCCACCGCCGGAATTAAGCGTTCTGATTAAGAACGCTGGCAACGATCGTTTCTGTCGATGAAACGAACGTGGTAATTGCGCACTGCGATTGTTTCCTAATAAGTCGCTTCCTAAACTCGTACACGCCCCTAATACTCGTTTAAAAGCTTCGAACGTTCGACTATCCAACCTGTAGAACGTTTCCTCGATCCTCCGACAAATTATTCGAGAAATAAATCGTTCAACGATATTACAACGACGTATACAAACTAATATACGATACGCGTACTTAGATTCCTAGGGTGCGCTTATTTCTAAAACGTCTAAACGTCGAGATAATCGCGCTGCGCGATTTTTTTTTCTACGCCGTAGCCGCCTACGTTCAGTTTTAGTTTCCGATCTATTCGTAAAATCTCTCCAGCTACTTTTTACATTCTGCGTAGCTTTATGTACCAGCGCGACGACGTTATATAGTTGTGTTCGTAGCGCGACGCGCTCGTACGTCTGACGTTTCAGTTTGTAAACAGAAAGATAGCGAAGGAACTCGGCTTACAATTAATTGCGCGACAGACGCGAAGGACAACGTACATATCGTTCTATCTGCGCATAAAGGTAATCTAAGTGTAATCTACTACATCGGGATAACAAAAAAAAAAAAAAGAAAAACAGCAACGGTATGTTTATGAATGATAGGTAAAACCGAGCGATACGTTTATACGTATAAAAAGAAGTCGTTTAAGATCGTGACTCTGACAACGCGTTTGAGATCATCGAGATCGACGAAGCGGACACTTGTTGGAACAACAACCCCCGATTCTCGTTCGAACGCGTAATTTAAGGTATCTAAGCGGAGTATCTGAATTCGCGACGCGTGGAATATTTTCGTACGAAAAGCGACGTAGACTACGCGTGTCTTTTATTCCACGGCACCGTTCAAGACCATGAATAAACATACCTGACTACAGTTCGTCCTGGTCACCGTCGTCCACCGCACGCTCCTATCGAATCGTACACCTCGCTGTCCTAAATGTCACCACCGAATAAAATCAAATAAAACGACGAGTTTGCCCCAAAGAAAAAAGAAAGAAGAAGGCAAACGAATAGAAACGATCGTAGCACACACAACACCTTGCGCGATGAGTATATTTTATAGTAATATCGAGACGCTCCGAAATCCAAAGGTTTCCGTTCGCACCACGAGAAAATATGGTCCCGTGTATAGTCGACACGCCACGTTTATCAGAGTAACGTCGTGTACGAGGAAACTTTGTCGAGTCGCGCTTACATTTCCGCGCGACTCGAACCGACAAGGATGGAATCACGGATCGCCGATAACTGGCGACGATGCCGGTTCTGACAGTCCGTAGGCAACGCGATCAACCCTGTTCACCGCGCAAGCGCCTTACCCCTCACGCGCCATATCCCCACCCCTAAATGCCACAATGCTTCAGGAGAGACAACGTTGGCGATAAAGGACGCGCAGAGTGCCTTTTCCGGCGCAATTTTTCGAATAGTATCGTCGAAATTTCACTTTATGTTCGTAGTTGATTAATATCGTCTGACCGCGAGATAAGATCAATCGCTCGTCTTGCGACGCGATTCGCCGTTTCCCGGCGCAGTTTCTCGAAAAGCCACGCACCGTGGTTGAGATTAGGTTGTTTAAGTGCGAGGTTTTTATTCTTTGAAAGGCCAAAGAGATTAGTTGGTTGTTTTCATATACGTATGATATATGAACGAATAAAGATGGACAGGACAGTAACGTTTTAATCCCTGGGAAAATTCAACGTGAAAAGGTTGCGTTAGTCGCTAAACGCGCGATTGGTTATGTGTAAAATAGGATACAATACAGGGATTGAAAGAAGAAAAGCGCAAACCAATATCACAGCCTGGACAATAATATCTCGTTTCCTTGTCACGCTTCCTTTTGTTTTTTTTTTTTTTCTTTTTTTCGTCTACGTTTTGCACGATAAAATTCCTTTCGTTCGACTCGCTAATGGAATTCTTCCGGTACACGTATAATGTAACGAGTTATTAACAACGATGTAAAGCAATTATCGGTCGCTCGTCCGTCGGAAGATCGCGAAGCAATTTAACAAATTCCCAATCGACTTTTCCAATCGACCGTTGTCTTTGCTGGAACGTACGCGCACTGCAGCAACATTTCGAAAATTCGAAACATTCGATTGCCTAAATTTTCCTGCGACAGCGTCGCTTTGTCCAGGCATTTGCGAAAAAGCAACGGATACAAGAGGCAATTGGGTGTAACAGTAGCGTAAATTCAATGACACGGCGATATTTTACACGGGCATTCTATCATGGCGAACCGGTATGAAAGAGTTACGAGCGCGGGACGCTCTCGTTCTAACGCTTATATCGCTTCACGGTGATTGTCTTTTTAACTTTCGCGCAATGACGGAGTTCACGAGGCGACAGGGTCCTAGATAGGACGCTGCAATTTCGCCGGTCGGTTTGCGAGATCGCTGGATACGTTTAAACGTTTGCCCGATGGCTGACCACCTGGCAGCTCAGACAGACAATCTAAAACTCGTCCGACGCGTGTCAACGACGTGTCTTATTACGCGTACGACGCCATTTTTCGGCATAGAACGCTCGATTATGGAGACGTTTGTGAGAAAAAAGACGAGAATAAACGAAAGTCTAGAAATTGAATTTTAAAGCGGTCGATATCGCAACTCGGACACCTTTGAAACGAATTAAATGTAAGTTTATCGGTGGCGCGATAACCACGCGATAAACTATAATTCGGTAACGGTAAATAGAACCGTACGTCGTCACTGTTGTTATCACCATCGTTGTCCGTACGTTTCGATAGATTTCCAGGGGTTGGAAGATCGATCGTGTTCCGTAGATTTAGTAGATGGCAGGCGTTCGACGATATTTAAGAAAGGCCCGATTCATCGCGGCACGTAGACGCGCTAAGAGGCTTCAACAGCGCGCCAATTTCTCCTTAAAGGTGTCTACCGTGCATTGAGAATTCCCGATTGAGTTTGCGAACACGTTTGCACAGGCGAGCACGCCGAAAGTAAGTTTAAAGAAACGCTAAAGAGAACTTGCCTCGATCGTCCAGCTCCGCCGCTATAAAGTCCGCTTAATAACGCTTTTTAGACACACGCCTAACTCCTCGCTGGAATTTTATAACGTCTTTTACAAGCCCAAATCGTCGTACGTAATTTTAATATACCGACGGTTAGTCTAAACGCGTTCGTGCCACCCTCTGTCTTCGTACTGATTCGCTGCGCCGTAATCTCCGATATCGCACAAAGCGAAACTTTTCGAAAATAAGAAACGGAGGACCACTCCATTTGCACGTTCTGAATAATTCGAACGAATTCTGCCGATTACGAAGTGACAACGTATTAATGCCTTTCATCCGCGTACCCTTCTCGCCCCTTCTCAGCCTCTCACGCTCCTTTTACCCCTTCCCTCTGATCCTGGCAGAAGCCAAAAGCAGGCTACCGATTTGTCCGGTTTTATCGGCAAATTTTCCAGACGAAGGAAAAACGAAAGACGATATCGTGTAAATATATATATATATACCGCCCCTGAGCGACTTAAATTTGATTACCAACTGCAACGTTGAAAACTTACTCCTGCCAAAATTACTTCCCAAATGTAATTTGTCGTTTATCGTACACGTATATACGTAATCTATAATTCCTTGGCCAACAAACGTTTAATAATAATAACAACGATGGTGAGTGACGATCTTTCTTCCGCATTTTCCCCCATTCTCCTTGTTTTTCCTTCAAAGCGACGAATACACGCGTTTGCACCTACGGTTCACTCTGGGCCAGTTAATAATCGGGCAAAGGCTGACGAGGCACTCGTTTAACCGTTCTAATTCGCGAATATTGCATATGTACAGGGAACTTTAATCGGTTCAGTGGTTCGTGTAACACACCGCCGATTGTATTAGAGATTTATTGTACCAGGGATGTTTAACGCGACTCATCGGTATCAGCGAATTAGTATGGAAGCTCTGGGATATAATTAATACCTGACTGAAATTTCATGCAAGCCGCTAATACAGCTAGTGTATATTAATACCGCCCGTTCCGTGCAAAGTGTCGCAATCTGCTTTCCCCCTGGCACCGTGAAAATCGTCGTAATTGTCCTTACAAGACCCTGCGTGCGTGCCATCAGCAACAAGTCCCTCTTCGTACGACAACTTTCATCCAACTCCCAATCGGCCGATAAAACGAACGTTCGTATCTTGTTTTAATTCCGTTTCGTATCTTACGACGGATGTCCAACTATCTTGACTATATCTTAACTATGAAATCGATTTTCGCCCGTTACCGCGAGAACGTAATGTGTTTCTCGACGATACGGAAACACGCGGGAGCTTTCAAGATACAAAAGTACGCGTAACGTAAAGAAAAAAAAGAGGAAAGAACGCGCGAAGAATGTAGATAATAGGCGTAGTACTTTTTGTAATAGCCGATACTCTTGCAAAGGTATAGATTCGCCGATAAGTCAGACACCGTTCTTGTCGGCCTTTCTTTGGTCCCGCAGAAGATCGCGTCCTGGTCGAAATTCAAATTACACGTATACCGATAAATCGACGCGTAGGTACGGCGGCGGGTCGCGAAATAACAGGAACGTATGCAGGCATTATCAGCGCAATTTTCCATGCTCGGTGCGTTGAAGTATCGCTTCTAGATGTCGTTAAGTCGAGTTATCTGTACACGAATAATTCCATGGTGGCGCATCGGTGCACTACATTCCCCTATCTCCGTTGTGCACACTATGCCGCCACGTGTAGACGAACAGAATGGAAACGCTCGTGGATACACACGATCGTCGGTGTACACCACCGTTCATAAGTATCGGCACACTTGCGAAAAATTGAGCGAATTTCAGCGAATCGATAAGGAACGATCAAGCTCGTAAAGAATTTACCGATTCGCGATAAAAACGATCCTGGTCAAACGTTCCCACCTGTTTACATAATAACGAGCTTTGGCTGGTTCGACGTTACGAGGCGTGATTTTACACGCTAATTTATTTATTACAATTTTTCAGCAAATTTGTATTTTTCAGAACGTAATTGGAAACGGTAGAACTTTGGTGGAAAATCGTTTTACATTGACGACTGTCATAGAAATCGTTCTATATTATCGTTATATTATCACAAGTATCAGGAATCCATTAATAATTTGCTAGAACTCTTGCAAACAGAGTTTCTACCAACTTCCACCGTATACTTTCGGTCGTCGCTCAACGCGAATGAAAAATTTTGATCGATCAATCGTTTGCTCGATAATCTAGATGGAATATCGCCTTTCGTACGATACGAGTAAACGTGCTGATACTTATGAACGCGTGTGTACACGTACGAGGATGCATAGAGGTTGCAGATATCTTATGCAAGCCGGCTCGCGTGGCCCAACCTCTATCCGCGATCACTACTTATGGCTAGACACGATCTCGCGACGCTTCTCCATTTTTCTTCGATAACCTCCATACCCCGTGCTCTAATAAATTCCGATTTGGGTCATCGACGCGTCGATGGGACACGGATGAGAGCCGCTGTAAAGACAGAAAGCACGTTTTCCAGACATCCAGACAAATAGTGAAATGTGTCTCGCGAATCCTCAACATACGACGGCTACGAAATAACTTGGAATCTTAAATAACGCTTCCAAAGTTTCTTTCTTTTTGCTTTTTTTTTTTTTTTTATTAAATATATCGGATGGATGTTTTCTGGAGACTAAAACCAGCTAAATTTTAGGGATAACACAGCGAAACTTGCATTATTTCATTAAAAATTTTCAAATTGAACATTTCCAACGAACGCTGTAGCGATCATTGTGTAACACTAGCAAACATATATATATATATATATATATATATATATATATATATATATATATATATGGAACATTGTTTCGGAATCGAGAGAAAATTCGATGAGAATTGTAAATTCGTTAAAATATAGTTTTCCGTTCCCTCAAGTTGCTTCAGCTAGGAGCATGTTGACATTCCTATAGAATTTTTATTTGAACGTGGTTTTTTACGTAAAACTGCTCACGCTGCGGAAAATTGAAGGATCGTAGACGTTTCAAACCCATCAAAGAATAATATATTTTATCGAAACGTTCGTTGCCAGCGGTTATTCCCAAGTACTTGCACGCGAAATAAATGTTTCTGCTTTCGTAAAAGAGTGCGTAAATATACATTAAAAACAAACACGCGTGTACGAAAATACGACGTAAAAGCCATTTTACGCAAGGATGTCGAGGTACAGAGAGAATTAGGAGAGGAAAAAACAAGGCTTTACTCGTATATTAACTTAACTTGGCTTTACGCGCGGGTTACTCGCCGAAGTTCTAGGACACTCGCTTTCTTTTACGCTTCTGGCCGCTCCTTTGTCTCAACGGAGGCCTGGACCATCGTGCGACGCTCGCACGCTTGTGCCTGTTCGCCCTGCGTTGCCTCGCTCTCGCGCACACGACACGAACGTACCATCGATTCGACGAAAGAAAAGGAAATTTCTCGACGCAAGCAGGAAACAGTTAGACGAATGGTAACGGTTCGACTGGCAACCGAGAAAACAAAAAATTCCCTAGCGGAGGAATTGTTCTCGCGCTGTCGACGAAGATACTTCGAAGGAGAATCCTATCGCGACTGGAAATCAAAAAGACAGAAACACTGCAGCGGACGAGCAAACAGACGAAAACCGGTGCAGCGCGCAAGCTAATAAAATTAGCTCGAAATCGCGAAGCAGCAGGCGCGAGTCAAAGCGGCCGATTTCCATCGGGAATATATTTGTACGCAAACAAGCCATCGCGACATAAATCAAGTAGCTTCGCTTCGTAGCCGGATTTTCCTCGGACCGAAAACGCCAAGGCCGAGCTCTCTAGCCGGCAAAGACGGAGGAAAAGAGAGCGAAAAAGGATCGGAAGGGATGAATGGAAATAATAAAAAAAAGGAAAGAGAAGAAGAAATACAGGGGCGAAGTGGAGAGGCGGGGAGGGCAGATTGGATCGATGGAATGACGACCCGTTTCCGCTCAAGCGGATTTCCACGGCGTTATTTTCGCGATAGTCGCGAGCTGGTTAACTCGCCCATGTTCGTGGCACGACAGAATGCATGCTCAAAGCGCAGAAACAAGCCTGCGAACAAGCGCAGCCAGCCTTCCACCCATTCCACCAACCTGCGCTCCTTCTCTTTGTCTCTCTTCTCTCTTCTCTCTTCTCTCTTCTCTCTCGTTTCCAGCCCTTCTCCTCGTCCCTGTATTTCTTCTTCCGCTTCCTTTTTTTATTATTTCCATAGGACAAGCCCAGTAGCGATGGGATCAAGCATATTCCAAATAGCTTGCAAGCTAGCTACAGTCGCATTTGACGAGTATTTGAAAGTAGAAGCAACGATATAGCGTCGAGCAATCTGTAGCATTAGGTTGTCCCGAAAGTTTCTTTCCCTTTGTACGGAGATAATAGACGCGCAACCTTTCTTCGTTTTATATCGTTTGATGGAATCATGTACGATCCATTTTCTTCTATTTCTATTGTTACGATCGTACGTGACTCGACGAAAATAATAGAAAACAGAGAACCTGGTGCATCGGTTATTTCCTTACAAGACGAGAGAAACTTTCGGGACAACCTAATGCAACGTATGGAGATTCAGAGTCACAGATCCTTTCTCTGATACATCACGATTCAGCGATATTTTCCATGGCACGCACAAAATCTGCCGACTATTTTCTCGATACGTCGATACCTTTACATCCTCTGTCGACGTTTGGAGATTCCACGCATTATACATAAAAATGTAGAACCTTTTTGCGCCTATCTCAACAAATATTAGGTTGTCCGAAAAGTTTTTTTTCCTTTTCTAAGGAAATAATAGACGCACAAACTTTCTTCCTCTTACGTCGCTTCATTTTCTTCCATTTCTACCATCACGATCATACGCGATTCGACGAAAATAATAGAAAACGGAGAACAGAGAGTGCATCGGTTATTTCCTTACAAGACGAAAGAAACTTTCCGGACAACCTAATACATGGCATTCGTAACGCAGCTACAACGATTTGATACCGTCGATCGGTATATCGATGAGTATTTGGAAGAAACCGATGTTAGTCGTCTTGGGTACGTTTCGTTAGAAGTGGAAACAGACTCGAACTTGGTACGAGTGCAATCCCCGTCCATTCAACGAGGACCATCGAAAATTTCATGTTTCTAGATCAAAGGCAAAAGCCAATGATCGTCGAAGGTTTCGAAGATGTGCCAGCAATTTCTCAGTCCACCGATTCTTCGTTCGCTAATCCTTCGTTCACGAGTGCCGCGACGCTTACAAACGACGAAGGACGTATCGAACTCGACGCTGTCGTTGAAGCTAGACCTCGATCTCCTTTCCACGACGTGGCCAGGAAATGGGAAAACGAAACGAAGCGTGAATAATTATGTATCGCGTCTAATGGTTTATGGGTTTGCGAGAGGTCTACGATATCGAAACCCTTTTAAGAGAGGTTGGCTTAAGGGAGGGAACGTTTTCGAGCGAAAGGTGCTTCCTTCGTTTTACCGAGCTATCCAACAGCCGTGATCAAACGATTCATGAGAGACTCGGTGTATAACGATTTTTCCGACAAAGTTTGCGTCGTGAGACGATACGGTTTTGAAATGGAAGCAGACGTGGTGATGTCGCCATTGACGAAAATTCCTCCGAGGGATTTGTTTGGTACAGAAGAAGAAGAAGAAGACGAACCGCGGAGAGACGTTCTCTCCGTTTAGAAAATTTTCATTGCATCGATCCGGCGATTTCTCGCGGATCTCGTCACCTTCGACGAACGTGCTCCGTTTCGTTAGGTTGTCCCGAAAGTTTCTTTCCTCTTGCAAGGAAATAATAGACGCGCAACTTCTTTTCCTTTTGCATCATTTCACCGAATCGCGTACGATGCATTTTCTTCTATTTCCATTATTACGATCATACGCGATTCGACGAAAATAATAGAAAACAGAGAACGCGTTGCATCCGCTGTTTCCTCACAAGACGAGAGAAACTTTTCACCTAACGTACAACAACCCAATATATCTGTCTCAGATATGTACACACTTGAGCGAATACGTCCTTTGAGAATAGAAACGTCAGTCGCGCGTATTTTTTTCTGTACAATTATTTTGTACGATTTATACAATGAAATTAAGAAACGAAGGGCGAGCGTAGCTGATCGATTGGACTGGCGAGAGGCCGGCGCGTATTTTTTTTTTTTTTTTTGTACAATTATTTTGTACGATTTGTACAATGAAATTAAAAAACGAAGGGCGAGCGTAGCTGAGCGGTTGGACTGGCGAGAGGCTCGCGCGTATTTTTTCTGTAGAATTGTTTTGTACGATTTGTACAATGAAATTAAGAAACGAAGGGCGAGCGTAGCTGACGTGTTGGTTTGACGAGTGGCTCGCGCGTATTTCTGCAGTCGAGCACCGACGGACGCATCCTTTCGTTTGCATACGCGCGAATTGCAATTAATCCGCGTCGTCTCTGCACTCCGTTGCGTCGCGAAAGCGACGGTTAAACGTCGATCTTCTTCGCCGGATGTATTCGTAAAGGAGCGATCGACGAGAGAGAAAAGAGGAGAAAAATAAAGGAAAAAAAGTGGAGTAACGTTACTCTGTCGGAGGAGAAGGGCGAAGGACGGGTCGGTTACTATGTAAATGAAAATAATAATTGCAAAATACGGGACGGTGGCAGGAGCCGGAAGTTTCTCTGTATATAGAGCCGTAGACGGGTTTTATAATCGCTCATTGAAATGGATCGGAGCAAGTTCTCCGCTGTCAAGCAGCGCGGTTGCCCTTTTGCACCGTTGAATCTAATTACCGGAACGTCAGTTTTACCAACTTTTCCGCGTTTTGCATCTTCGGATTATATCTCGCCAAGCTCCCGTTATAATGACCCTCGAACAGCCTATAAAGGCAACCACCGTCTGAAAAGATAATTCATTTAACTTTTCACCATGATAATGCACCCGTTGCCCACTTCCGGCCCTTCTCGCTTCAGACGACGCAGTCAATCGCGCGTCGCGTGTTCGAAATTTCTTAAGCTCCACGATGTGCCTGGCTGTGCACGCACTTCGACGAATAATTTTCAGCAGCGTGAAACGGAAGAAGAGTCGTTTATACGCTTTATCCGTATTGCGCAAGATTTCGTAGAAATTGTCCCTCGTTTTATTGTTTTTCTTTTTTTTTTTTTTTTGTTTCCTCTTTCGACTTTCCCTCGCGAAAGGTACTTTACCTTTCGTTTACTTCAGTCTGGATCATAGTCGTGACCTTATAAACTAACTATACGTCTTTGCTGTTCGGATAACTGGAATTACGCCCAGCAGGAGCATGTTTCTTTCGACGTTGCATACGTACAGATAACTACAGATAACTATACGTACGATAAATATAGAAAGAGCGATTTAATCGATTCACACAGACGAGCTTTTTACTTCTTGTATTTCACACCTCGCACGATACTTTCGACGCCGGATACACAAAGATACTAAATATGGCGGTTAGAGTGAGAAAGAAGAGAATGCACCAACTCTGGGATGCAGAAACTACTGATCATACCAACATGAGATTTATCTCAACAATTCGTCGATCGAAGGACACGCGTTCTTCAAACACCCCGTTTCTTATTTTCTTATTCCTCGCTATTGCAAAGGCGACGATCTTTTTATTTAAATAGCAACTGTGACGCGTAACTTTAAGGATGGGAATGTCTCTCGAAGTCCAAAGAACGCCGATTCTTCAGACGTCAACAATAACCGTGCAGGTATTATCGCACCACGCGAAGCGACGCGTTCGAAGCGATTAATTTGTCCGTTTTTCCAGGAGGCGAGGTCAGAGGGGTTGGAAACTCGAGCATCCTTCGCTGGTTCTCACGGTGTTCGACAAATTACCACCGAAGAAGTTTTAAAGCTGACCGAAAGCACCGACACCGGCGGACGAATGACTAGCGACTTTTCCCGAACTTGCTCGGCTGCTATGCATGGCCGCCACTTTGCTAATAAAACGAGAAAAAGAAAAGAAAAGGACATAGTTGTACGCGTTTCGTCAGAGCGTCGCCGATCGTCGAATTTCTTCATTTAGTTTTCACATTTACAGGCGACTACTGTTAGGAAGGAAAATTCCTAGACGAACGCGTGTGACGGTGTTTGGTACACGCATTTCGCACTTTTGAAACTCTCAGTTTGGGGATAAAAGAAAAGATTGGATTACGGAAATAAGCAAGATTATAAGCATACGCGAAATAAGCAAAAACACGTACAACATCGGTATAACGTGACACGGTAATAAGTATATCATACGTTATCGTTGTTATCGTTACTATTAACAGGGTGGGTATAAACGCAACATATACATAGAAAATAGAAATATGATACAATTACAAGAATACACCAGCTAAAAGCACGACGCGATAAAACATTCGATACGGACGGAAAAATACGAAATAAATGATACAAGGATGACAAAAGTCTCTGAAAATGTTGCAACAACGACATAATATTCGACGAACGAAGCAAATCTTTGCCCAGTCCAAACCCGATCCAAACCTAATCTATTACGCGTTATACGAACGTACGATATAAATTAGTCCATAATAGTCGTATTAGGTTGTCCCGAAAGTACCTTTCCTCTCGTGAGGAACTGATAGACGCGCAACTTCTTTTCGTTTCGTATTATTTCATCGAATCACGTACGATCCATGTTATTCTATCTCTATTATCGCGATCATACGTGATTCGACAAAAATAATAGAAAACGGAGAACAGAGAGTGCATCGATTATTTGCTTGCAAAACGAAAGAAACTTTTCGGACAACCTAATATATAGCGTATATCGGTATACCAATAATATTCTGCGACATCTTGGAACGATAATCCGCGTCGTTAAAGAGGAAAACCGGCGTGGCAAAATCGCATCCTACAAAAAATAGACAAATGTCGGGGCACTTTTAACCAACGACATCCATTTCGCGATCATGCCCGCCCTCCCAACGAAGTAACTCGCTACCACGCCGAATACGCTGGGAAGAATTCGGTCACGGGTCCCATTCGATATAACTTGCCAACTGTTCGACGCGAAGACAACTCTGGTGGACGAACGATTCCGTATGTGGCGGAACTAACAACGAGCGATTTACGGCATCCAGGATCAGTTTGCCACGGTGAAAATCGGCGAGGATGCCCGGCTGGCGAGACGTCAGACGAGATTTAAAAAGTCGTCGCGTAGTGACCTCGCACGCTCGTGGACAAATCGCCCGTGAAATGGAGAAATTCGCGAGGAAAATCCACGCTTTCGTCCACGGAATACCTTATGGTTGAATCTTGTTAACATCCGGACGTAGACGAATACGGTGCAACAATAGGATGCGCGATGCGAATCGGATACCGTATGTTTTTGCGTGTATTTGCAACGGGAGACGCGATCGATATCAATTGATCTCGAAAGGACAGTTATCCGATAGCGAGCGCAACGGCTGAAATGCGGGTTCTTGAACCTCGACCGGGTCATGGATGACCCTAACGGGATCGGTCAAGTTTGGGTTACGTGGCGTACGAAACCACCGTGGAATCCTGTCTTTCGCTGGATGCAATCTACCGTCGTGTATTTTTCACTTGCAGGTAATACGCAGAAGGTGCTAACAAGCGAACGTTTCGTTCGACCGGAGTGAGAATCTTCGACCGAATTTAGGGAACCTAAACGTCGAATCGGATGAAAATAAGAATTTGGCTGCGAGGTGAAATCTTCCGCTTTCCAATTGAGAGTAAAGTAAAAGGGACGAATTTATTCGTTGCCTCGATGTTCGAGCAAAGAAGACCGATACGGTGAAACTTACATTCTGAGGTAAATTACAAGAAAGTCCCGAAACCTGACGCGAAGCCTTGCACGATGCTTTGAACGCTCTTAAAACATTTTCCCCCTGAAAATTAGTCCAACTCTGATTATTCCAAATGAAAGATACAAAATAGTCGCGTAACGAGAACTCTGGCGAAAGAACGTCAGTGCGAAGCGAAATGACGCAGTGGAAGAAACTTATTGAAACCACGGAGGGGTGGTGCGATCAGGAAAATCAGACAGAGGCGGCGGACAAAGGTGGAGACGTAGGAAAAACCATCCGTCTGCGAGGAGGGCTGACATTCAGCGGCCAAGGATGACCAAGGTTGTACAAATGAAGGACCCTCGACTGTACGGGACAGCGGTACAGATAAAGCTGAAGGATCGATTCGAAACCACTATCCCCACTACGCGTTGCACTCTGTTGGAACACACGCAAGCGCAGCGACGTCAGAACCGTGTTTATTATACACGCTTTATAAACGGGCATTACACGCGCGTAACGCCACTCGCGAAAAGCAATTTGTTCCTACCTGCGTACTTGCACTTTGTTCGAGTAGGGCCGTGCGCTCCTCCAGGCGCCTTCGAAGGCCATGGGCCACGGCTCGCGCAACATTTCAAAGCATTGCAGAGGGAGAACTTTAGCGAAATCGACATCACCCTTTTGCCTTTTGACGAGAGTTTATTTAAAATTTAACATAGGACGATATATAGGAAGATGTAACGCGAACATTCGTTGGCGTAAAATAGAAATTGTTGCGTAGAGATACAGCGTACGATATTGGATATCGCGCTATAGCATGGTATCGGTAGGACAGCATCGTAGTAACAGCAACGAAAGGTATTGTACGAGCCGATCGAAGGCAATCGCGTTAAATTTCATATACATTTCGATTTTCTACGTCGGGAGACTCGTTCGCGCGGTTACGAAAACTTACATCGGCGAGATAAAAGTCGAATACGAGACGAGACGAAAGAATGAACAAACGTTAGGCCAGTGGAAAGATATAAGTTACGTAATCGAGTAGGAAATGTTAGACGTTGATAATTGCAAGCCGATAGATTCGTAATTCCTTGGTCGATTTTTCATCGAGTTGGTCGAGTTGATAAAGAGCGAAACGGGATATCCGACTGGTTCTAGAAAGGAATCGCGTACAAAGCTGAAGATGTAGTAGAAACGCCAAAGTAAACTGCTATATTATTACCGCTTTTTATTAGTCACGTTTGCGAAGCTCGCTAATTTAGAGGGACGTTCAAACGTCGAACAGAAAGTTTCAAAGAAGTTGCTGTTAACAAGCTCCGCCTAGTGTTTCCTGATTTCTTGCTTCCGCGCATTTACAAAGGTTTCAACCTCGCGAAAGAACGTTAGTACATTCTATTTCGGTGTTGCGCTTTCGCGTATAGTCGACCCTATAAAATATCGACGGCCCATGAAAAATCTAATGGACCTTGAGTAAACTGAAACCTGCACCGACTGTTCGCGGAGATAGTCATTGTTCCGTTGCCTTCGTATTCTTTTCTCTTCTTTCGGCTAATTCAAACCAAATAATAATTTACCATTAATTAATCGTTAATGATATTTCGTTAGTATTTCCCATGTATACCTTTGGATATAACATAACATGGAGATGTATTTACTTATCAAAGTATTGCAAAATTCTGATGTTTCGATATCTTGATGTTCAAATACCCATTAAGCGTTGATAATTGATTTAGTAGATACGAATCTATGGCGGAAATTACAGATCCCTTAATAGAATTTTCATATTCTACCGTTTTTGTTCTGTACCTTCGTTCAACTAGGTTCTCATTTTCCCAGTGGTGATCATTATCGAAGAAAATAGACGCACGCGTGCGTTCGAAGATGAAATTGAAGATGAAAAATCGTGGGCCGCTGCAGGGAAAGGCCGTTTCACTTGGAAAGAACTTTCAAATACCGTGGAACTTTTCCAGTCTCGTGTATACCGATTTAACAGAGATGGATATTTAAATTACGAAAAGATAAACTTGAAACGTAAGAAGCACCCGGAGCTCGACAAAGAATCTCGCTAAACTTACAAATTTCAACTTTCAATCCGTTTTTTCGTACCGATGAGCCGAAGAGACGGAGTTTCTTTCGCCGATCGAGTAATAAGCTTTTCCATAGAATATAATTAATAAATAAATTTACTCGGCGAACCGACTAAAAGAGAAGAGATATCGGCGCGAATTAATCGCAATATAAAATATGATATAAATAACTTGGAAAGCGTATCCCTTGGAACGAATGTAGCTTAAATAGCCATAAATCAAGGTGGTAAAGGCCGATTTATTATATAACAAACACGTAGCGCCGTGAAAAGCTTCAGAAGCTACGCTTTTAATTAATAACCCATTAAGCTTCCGATAGCGATATATTTATTTCTATTTTTTCAAGAGGGCTGCAACTCCCATAAATCCCTGCACCCCCAACACCTCCCTCGCAAATGACTCTCTTCCCATGGCAATTCGAAAACCCATTAAATTTCAAGTTAATCCTGCAGCCTCCCGGGACGATATTAGACTGTCAGTGTAACGTGTATAATGGACGACGGCCACCGACGACCAATATACCATCCTGTATCCTTCATCGTCTACGAAGAACCAGACGAGCACAGATCTCTCGCTTCTGTATTTATTTTAGTGTCGTAGAGCGTGTATCGCGAATGAATTTTGCAAATTTTCAATTTCTCGGTTCGAAGTAGGATCGAGTCGATTTTCCTCTGCATATTTATAATTGGATGAATTTTTTCCTATTTATGCGGTAATTCGCCAATAGGGGCGGTAGCGGTAGTTTATCGTTTCCCCTATGGGCTTACAAGTCTTTCCCTGTACGTCTTCACCACGCTTTAAAACACAACTCTGTATAAAACAGAGGACAAGAAGGGCCATTGAAAATCAGACGCGGTTAACCAAACGAACCGAGCAACTTGCGAAAAGAATAACGACACGTACAATCGTAAAGCGTTTTATATGTACATATACATTTTATATATATACAGTTTGAGGGAGAATTTTGTAATCTTCGTTATCATTTCGTACGTAATAAGAATCCTGCCTACGAATGTAACCTTACATTTCACATAACCTATACCACGATCAATTTTTCACGGTTATCAAGCCCTGCCATCGCAATTTTCCCGGAAACTTACGCCGTGACAGGCACGAATGCCCAATTACACCCAACCGATTTCTATTACAAATTCTCTCGCGTACAACGAACAATGCACTACCAGGATATAGAGATCAATTTCCGCAAAAAAAAAAAAAAGAAAAGAAGAAGAAGAAATACCAAGACAAGCAATGCTCTCGCACACATTCTACGAGTATCATGGTGCTTTTGCGAGTTTGAAATCGCAGGAAGAAGCCGCCGCGGGCGGGTTAGATAACGACGAGTGGTATCGGCACTTTTTTCGAAGTTTAATAAATTCATTTTTACAAATAAAAAACCGTAGATCTGGCGAGCCTCTGCGGTGGGACAGGGGGGAGGGATGGAAAATACGACGCATCGATCGATAAAGCGAGAGAGTTGTTCCCTTGTTCGGAAACGTCGAACGCATAATACGAGCGGAATAAAATAAAAATATCCCTCCTCCTATTTAAAAAAAAAAAAAAAAACAGAAAAAACGCAAGATTGAAAGAAAAATATACAGTGTGTTAAATTGTATGCAGCTTGGGAAATGAGCCTGAAATAACGCTTCTCTACCTAAACTTTCGCCACCGTCTGCACGCCTGCGGTCCCTGCGCTACTTTTCTTCTCAGTCACTTTTTTAGTTGCAACACGGTGTCACGAATAGAAAATTATTCTCCGTTAATCAAATTACTGTTCAAAATATAAAATTAGACCGTTTGCCGCTTGAAAAGTAAGTAATAATAGAATAAATAATAAAATAGATAATATGCAGTAAATAAATATGTCAAGAATCATAGCGTATAAATATCGTCTCCTTTTTTTTCTTAACACCCTATAGATAGAGAAAGGAACGAACGAGGTAGAGAGGGGGAGGGGAGAGGGTTCGCACATCCCAACAAGTTAGTTAAATTAAACGAGGAACTTCGATATTTCGTTTCATTCGGTTGTAGCGGCGGAAAAAAACGCGTACGCTGGTCGTTTGTGCTCGTTTGAGCTCGTTCGCGTGTGTTTGATCGGAACAAGCGAATTCTTCTCGTTGAAAAAAAAAAGGATCGTCCCATGATGATTGTCCCAATTAAACAAGCTGTGGCCGACTGCGTGGAGCACACGTATGAGAAGAGCGAAAAAAGAAATTATTTAAAGCTTAACGCACGATAGCGATCGGAGGACAACGCGCGTAGTTGAGTTCTCGAGCGCCGGAAACGACGCCATTTTCCCTAGCGAGGCGAGACGCGGTATCGCGCTCGTAAGCGTCGATGGTAAACGAACGATCATGGTGTACGATTTCGTGGAACGAGAATGCGAGGTTAATTACCGGGCTAGACGGAAATTCGTGCAGAGTTAAGCCCAGGCTATGCGATATTATATGGACACGTAATACGTCGTAACGTCTGCGTACAGCAAGGTTATGTTCGCAAATGAGAAAAGAAAAATAATGCGTTATAGTTAGCGCAGGGATGTTTATATTTCCGTTGAATTTATACTTTCGCGAAGGAAAGAAACGAGATGGAAGTTAAACGAAGATTCGTCGAAGACAGCCAATGTTACGATGGATATTTCACTGCGGATATTTTTGCGCGCCATGTGCATTTCGATTTTTCGCGCCATTGCATTTGCTTCGTTGCGTCTTATGGGCGGAATTTAAAGAAAAACTTGTTTCCGCTGCTAAACGCTGTGAAGAGCGTTTAACGTCGCGTACTTTTTTACATCTTCTGCGCGTTTCTGCAAACTGTCCACTGTCCATTGTGCGATTCGATCGCGACATTACGTTAACGGTAAAATTTAAAAGTCTATCCAAATGCAGAGTTTCTTGGAAAAATTACGATACTTGGAATCTGTCGTTTTTACGATTTACCTGTCCAATAATTTTCTTGGATAATTCGAATCGCTTCAACGACGCTCGAGAACCAACCGATTCGGTCAAATCGTATTCGAGTTGTTTCAAGGACGCTAACGACGCGCGACACGTTGTGATCGTCTGCAGAGATTCGTTTTCCTCTGTTTAACGCAGCGACGGATATCACCGTGACCAGCTACAACGGCAAAGTAATAACCGCAACGGGCGAAATGACAAATTCGCCGGAAATATCACAGAGGAAGCGGTGTGCATCGTAAATCCGTGTTATGGGTGTAATGCAGGTCATGGAACGATTTTCATTGCCGGCAACATGGCAAGACGCGAAAGAGTTTCGTGAATCTGTAGCGTTAACACGGTCGAGAATGGTGAAAACGCGCTCGCGATTATTCCTATATTTATTGAAAACGGGGAAGACGATGGTCGTTCGATTCTCACGTACGCGTATAAAATGAACGTGACGTTGGATTTCTTTGCAGATCCCTTGGAAAATGTTTACTCGATATTCTCTACAAGACCCTCTCTCGTTTCTTGCGCGAACCTAAATTAAATTCGCTCTCTTGGATTTCTTTTAAAGCTCAAAGAAAATTAGCTTCCCTTTATATATTTCCAGAACAGCAATACGTATAGCGCAGAAACACTGACAGCTTTTACAAGGCACATACGACTCCGTCGAGAACATGGTTAAAACAACGTAATTAAAAATCTCAAGCCAAAGTCTTTCTCGTCGAATCCACGTTAAAATCTATGTGACCGACAGTCTCGCAAGAGAAATCTGAAAAATCACGCTTCCTTCGTGCGTTTCAATAAGTTGACCGCGCTTCAAACCACAGGGCACCGCGCGTAAAGCGGTTATTTCGCTAAAACGAATGGCAAACTCGTACGAGGACAAAGGAACAACTCGTTACTCCGTTTTAATGATCTGCTCTCGTTTTTCTAACACATTCTCGAGAAAATTCCGCTTATTCCTCGGATGTTAGACATTTTTATTTCACTCTCCGTGCTTTTTCACGAATTCTTTCCTTCTCTCTGCTTCTTTTTTTCTACTCTCGTCTACTACACGTTTCTAGGCACGTGTTTCCGAGGAAAACCACCATAAAGTTGGCGACGAGTTTCCAAGTTGTTACGTTGAACGTTGCGGAGGAAAGTTGTCTTGCGATAACCGTGTATGTAAATTGGCAACGCTCTTAGTCGTGCCGAGTTACTCGGCCTGTCAAAGGCGAAGATTGCAGATATCGAGGGCGAAAGGGAGACAGAGCGCGAAAGTCTCACGACCTTAGACGATTGGCGGGAAACTTGATTCGTTAAAAGTTACCGGCTAGAAAATTTCGATTCCTCGCGTACAACCAGCGGATCTACGTTGCCCTACTTGTACGTTTTACATTCCCTCGTGATCCACGAGCGCCCAATCGCCTACCTAACCCTAACCCCGAAACACATCGGTCAACCTAACCCTAAAACTTTTCATTTGTCGTGTATTTTAGTTTCAGTTCGATTTTCCAAAGCTTTTGCGATACAAAGTCGGGAATCGCTCTTTCGTGGACGTTGCGAGAACCTCGACGACGAACCTCGACGAATCGGCGAAAATTCCCAAGGCGAACGATCGACCAAAGTGTCAAATCCTAACCTAAATTACCACGGTATGGGGTGTGAGCCGCGCGAGAGTCTCGGCCACGTCTACAAGTCAGCTGTTTGTGGAAATATCGTTCTCCGAGGATGAAAAGGCCCGGCACCTTTGTGCTTCTGGCAGAATGCATAGATTACACAGGCGTATCGACACGACCGTGGCATGCGATTGAACGCTGCCACTGTGCACCGTTCGATACGTGATCTCTGCCGCATCGTTGTGGATACGTACGCGCATAATTGATAGACAGACGTGCCTGCAATCAGTACGCAGTATACGCAGTATACGTCTATACGGATGATCTTCAAGGGTCTCGATTTCCCTTTGAAGCGCCCCGTTTCCAAGAATCGTTTCATCGATTCCACGCTTGTTACTTTCTAGAAATTATTGCCGTGAATCTCGGAGGTAGCGAAACTCGCGGAAATTTCTCCGATAATTAAACGGAAGGAAATATCGTTACGAAAGGAGAAAGACCCTCGCGATCGAGGACAAACCAGAAATCGTACCCGAGGTGACTCTCTGCCTAACGTTGAAATTTTCGCTTAAACTTGTATCACTGTCGAATGAAAGAATTCTTCTTCGTGGCCGTTTCTATTTTGCTGTAAAGAAGCGAATGATAAAGCGGTTTCGTGCATTATCCGCCGCACGAAGAAACGAAAGATCCTTCGTTATAGCCGGCAACGTGACCCAAAGTGAAACAGCCATTTAAATTTCCATTTCCATCAAATGAAAGAATCGCGCGCGCTGTTCCGATTTTCCCAGGAAAGAAGGTAACAAAGAAACGTGGCGCTTCGCAACTAAGTTGCAGAGACGTAACAACACGCCCGGCTAGATTGCATCAGCATCGAGCCAACTCAATTGCACGTTTTCCATTAGCGGCTGCGACGTCTAGCAATCTAATAAGTAAAGTATTAGCGAGACGACAGTCGACCAACTTCGAGTAGGAATTTCTTGCTGTGCCACCGTTAACCATTCAATTATTATCATAATTGTTCTTATTGCCGCGCAAAACAGATCCACGGGGCGTCGTTGCCACGCCAGTATACCGCTATTCCAGACGACGTGTCCTGTATAGGCCCCCGTTCAAACTTGCATTACCGTGCTCAGGCGCGGAACGTTTCGCAATAGCACGCTTTTACCTAACACACTGATACGTGACACGCCGTCTGTGCACAGCCTGCCTCGTACAGTAACCTGCAAAACTTTTGGTTACCGTCTTGGCAACGAACCATACTGAAGGAGACACGTGGTGTCGCTGCTCGCTGTTTCGGGATTACCCGGCGACATCCTAGGGAGTTTCTAGGGATTTTGGTGAACCGCTATCAGGGCCAACGCGAATTGCTCGAGCATATCGTTTCCCGCGATTACGGCAAGACTCGCTTTAATTTATCGCGATTAGAGCGATTATTGGGACGATTATGGGGAATTTGGATCCTTATGGATATCGGCAGAGAAATAAATAGAGTCCACCTTTGCACCTTTCCGTAACAACGAATATCGCTGAGACGTATTAACGAGAGAAATATCGGTGATACAGTAGGTCGAATAAATTCGTGTGCAAAGGAATTAAAAGCATGTACGGACAGCATTTTGCGAGAGGCATTTCCGCCCATCTTTGTCTTTCGATCGTAGGTTTCGGGTTCGATGTGGCGGAGGAGAAATATTTGTAGAAGTATTTGATTCGTTTTAAAGAGAAACGATAGCTCATTGCTGATTTATCTGCTTTCTCCGTGTGTTATTTTGCTAAAAAGGAAAGGCTCCGTGGTTTACTAATGCAGGTCGTTTATCTAGCGAGGCTGCGTGTAATCTGTCTAATGGTTCACTGCAGTTGTAACGCTTTAGTTTTCTTTTAAAAGTTTATAACAGATTGTTGTTATTCTGAGATCTTTTCATCGTTCTTATCGTTCGTTGTTATTCGTTTAGTTTCGTATTCTTATTTAGATACATTTGGTAAATGTATTTTACGTAACACCGTTTATCGATAAAAATACGACAAGTACTTGTTATTTCCTAATTACGATAATTGGAAAGCGAATATAGTACATTGCGAAATTGCGCGTTAAGTGGCTGTGAAATTTTCAAACGGCCGGATATTTTTTTAACCGACTCTTGAAATTAGCACGAAAAATTCATGTGTAAGAATTAGGTTTGTATTACGTAGCATTTTATTCCTCGAAACCATATAAAATACTTCTTTTATATTTTCACTGATCTACGATGCGTATAAGCTGAAAATTAAACGTTCCCGATGTTTCTATAAAACGTTGCCGATGCATTTGATAGAAGAGTCCTTCATGGTGTAACCTGATTACGCGGCGCGTGATACCTATTTCTTTTTTTTTTTTTTTTTTGAAAATTCAATTAAAATAAAAGCAATTTCCTCTGATGTATATTGACGCGGCCATGACAACGTCCAGGTTCAAACATGATCGAGTGCTCCTATGATTACTTGTCTCCGGTTCCAATCATACATATCAGTCATACCTTGATACTATATCCCATTCTGACTTTTGATATAGTCCATATTCGTAAAAAAAAATCACTTTTTTTTTACATATGTATCGTTTTCAATAAAAGCTTTAAAATTCCTGGGACGAAGTATCCCTGTTGAGATTAATTAAGATTACGACATTTTAGAAGAGTCGAGAGAAATTTCGCGGGACAGAATATCCTTCAATTTCCGCCATGTTGCTTCTCAAATAGAGAAAAATCGCTATCTCGCGTATAATTATTTCAACGTTGGAAACTCCAGGAAAACGAAAGATTCTGTTTTAGACGAGCAAATTGAATCTTCCACGTAGGTTCGCAAAATAAATTTCACGTTTCTCCAGATTAACGTTCGACCTGTTTGCTATATTTCTCGGTCTCCTGTATCCACTTATGGTTCTCACGTAAAATATTAATTTCCAGGCATTAACGGCTTTACGAATGTCCGAGTCTGCGAGCTCCGCAAACGTTCGACAGACGCGCAATGGTAGTGACATTTGAAACTTACCGATATTCCTTGACTTTAATCGATTTAAACCTGTGAATTATTTGTCACCATCCAAGCACCTATATTTAGCTCGAACATATATATATATATATATATATATATATATAAGAACGTGGCTGTATATTAAAAACGTCGAAACGCTGTGCATAATCTATCGTTTGGACGAAAGGACAGAAGAAACGAGGGTGACGATTGTCGACAAAGTTTTCAAGCCGTTTTTTTCGCGTCTTCGAGGCACGAGCGATTTTCAGGCAACTTTTCAACTCCCTTAACGGCTCCCCCATCGTTATCCTGGTCCCTGCCCTCCCAACCGACACAAGGGATCGATGCAGATAGAGGGTAACAACGATACCTCCTATCATCGTCCTCCGCTTCATCAAATTAACAAGAGTCCCGGGAACTTAGGATTCGCGAAACGAAGCAGCTGTACTTTGCGAAATAGCTGTACGGCGCACGATATCCGCTGAAACTTGCACCTTGTGCGCCTAAAGTTTTTCCGTATGCGAGAGGACGTATCGGAGGAGCCCATTAAGGATCATTAATATCCCGCTGCGAATTTATTTTGCGTTGCTGCGACATTTTGCACCTGCGAACGCCGAGTGTGCCTTGGCTTTTTGCGCTCTGCTTTGCTAATATCATAACGACGTCTGTTACGCCCCGAGATTTACCATAAGCCGTGTCCCTAACCGTCTTCCTTGGCACTACACTGTCGCAGAAAGATCGTCTTATAATATACGACGTAACGATAAGCGCATAGTTGTCGTCAAGCAGAAAATATCCAGTGGTCTTCGGTTCTTTATTTTACTTACGCAAAAAACGAGGCCTGTGTCACACGATCCGATATGAAGATCTCTGGACACCCAGGGCTCGGACGGAAGGGGGCGACCCACCCAGGAAGTATATAAGCTCTCGAAGACTGTAAACCTTAGTCATTTTTGTCGAGCCACGTCGTATAGCAATACACTCCGAGCTGCGATATATTTTTTGTCTTTTCGATCCGACGCTTAAAATCGTCCTTTTTACCGGAATTAGTGTTTTAATACGATCGAAACATACCTTATTCTCTTAAACCGAATAAGTCATTTACCAATGTTCTTGCGTTATTAATTAGAAACATGCACGGCGAGACAAGTGAAACGAAGAAATTCTATCTACGGATACGAATTTCTTCTCCTTGTCCCTCCACGCGTTGCGTTACGTGACACCTATGCGACCATGGGCGTGGACGGTTACGAGACCCGTGCGTGGTGGGGGTCGTTCCCAAGAGAAGACAAAGGAAAAAGTCGAGGAGCAGTCAGTTTTTAGTCAGAAATCATAACGAGAGCGTGGAGAGGTGCAGATCAGTAAAACCACAGTCACTTTGTCATAAAGCGATCGTCGACGAGTCTTAATCGGTCGAGTCGAGTTAGAATAAAGAGCCATTTGTTATCCTCGCGGTATTATTCGTTACGTGGTGATCGTATTGTTAAATACCGTTTAAAAATAAAAGTTTATATCGACCATGTTAATTCAACGTCATAATCGTTTCAATCGCCCCTATTATCCTAACCGAAATAGGGTATCAGCTGTGTCGTGGCGTCGATCATCGAAATCGTAACGAGGATTTACGACCCTCGTTGACGCGTCTTTCCGCGAACTGTTGAACAACGTCCGTGTCGTGCGATGAAAGGAATATGTACGATTTCGAAACTCGCTGCTTGCAAAAACGTTTCGTCCCGACAGAGTTAAGATCGTTTTATTGAAGATGCCGGATAATTATAGAAAGTACTCGGTCTCTATACGACTTTATCACGACATGGTCGATAATTGACACAACAGAATTAGTTCGTTCAGCCCTTTCCTTAACCACATGCAAAGCAAGTGTCCGCGACTTATCCAACTCGGCAGAGATCTTTCTAAACACGGTCGTTTCTTTTCGTCTTATCTCCGATCGCTCGATATACAACGAGGTACCCGAAGCAATTGCCTCGGTTCTGTTCTTCGTTCGAACGCGACGACACGCGAAAGCCATAAAGCTGCAGAAAATGGAAAGACAATCGTACGAAGATGATTAAAGCTAACGGACGGAGGATGTTGTGGGTATATGGAGCAGACCACCGGTCAGCTGTTGTTTTATTCAAGAAACTGAATATCGAAACGAAAGTCGATATCGGGTTGGTCCGCTTTTAGGGAGGATGCGTCGATATCCGCGCGCGGGCTCCGCCAACGCGGCCGGAAACGTCTGAACGGATGGGCGCATCCGATTCGCTTTTCGTCGTGGCAAACAAGCTGAGATGGATAGAGCGAGATAGGTAGGCGAGTGCGACTGCAATGGATGGAGTAGCAAATTACTCGAGTGTTTAATTGATCGGGCGTCTATCGTTCGCGATTACCACGGCGTCACTCGGTTGGCGTCTAATGGCCGCGTGGCGACGCTATCGTTGGAAATTACGCGCGTCTGTAACGCGTCTCGTTCGTTTCACGTTGTTTGCCCTCGCGCCGTTCCACGAACGACACATTAGTTTGCCCTCCTAGAAATTCCTTTCAATATTGATTCCCCAGGAACCGGTTGATACTCCCGCGACGTGTGTGTACACGTTATTTGATGAGATATTAATGGACGACTGGATGACCCGTGTCTCGATAAGGTTTAACGTCGAGGCTATCGATTTCCGAGTAGACTCGTTTCCAGCGCCAGCCAAATGAACACCTGCTTTCCAATTTGCCAGGTGGAATTGCGAGCCGAGGGAAGGCTAAGCGCGAGGTACGACCGACGAGGTTAGGAGATCCGTGCGATGATCTGCGTTTTCAGTTTAGGTATCGAGAATCCGGCTAAACGAGGTAATCGTGCCTTCGCTGTACCTGGTTATCGTTATCGAGTTTGGCTTGGTTATAAATCCTATTAAGCAATTCTATCAAGCAAAGTATCATGCAATTGCCACGAAATAGAGAACACATCACGATCTTTCCTGCACTTTGCGATTACTCAAAATCCGTGTCTACGTAGGATTTCTAAAAGTTGTGTTGCGAGCTTATTGGATATTCTTGGGCGAACGTGGCAGTTTGTAATTTGATAGGAGTCTACGTGTCGGCATGTCGTCTATCTAGAGAGTACGACATCATAGGAAAATCTAATTAGACATTTTTCTCGCTGTTGCTCTAACGAGGTGACTCCCAGTGACCACGGCGTTCCGTCTGGCAACTCGAGCGGTCAGCGAGAATCACCAGTCCCTGTTTATGCTAGATCTCCATCTCTCCGACTTATAAGAGCGCGGTATTGATTCGTAACTAGACTCCTCAGCTCTTTATGTCGTTTGTTAAGAAACGCGAATCGTTACACTTTAAGATGCAACTATAAATTACATCGATCGTTACGTACGTTTATGTTACCTACAAGACACTCGTCGCATCTCAAGTTGCTCAACCATCTCGAGTTGCTGCTCCGGCCGACTCGAAAGATCATCGAGCGCAAAGGGTTAAGATTGGTAGCGCCGCTGCGGTTGTAGCCGAGCCTCTGCTCTTACTACGTACGACTCACCGTATAGGACGCACTCGGTGCGTCGCTGGAAAAACGTTGGAAGCGAAAGAATGTTTCAGAGCCATGGCTGACGAACTATTTTCACGGGTGTATGGCGCGACATTTCACGGTTCTGAATTTTCACCAGACCGAAGGAGGATATATCCCTTGCATCGTTTATGACGGCTTTCTGATTCCGAGATGAGTGTACGTGGGACGCATAAGATAGGCTCTAGCCGTGGCAAATCTGCACGTGACCCTAATACGGGTTACCGCGTCGCCCGGATTCGCGCGTTCGCCACCTAACCGCAGCCTCTCTATATAGACGATTCTCGCGTACGTGCACGCGTTTATCCATCTGCATCGCGTGTGTAACCCCCGCGTTTACAGAAACAACTTTATCCACTTTTCCCTGCGCCGCTGACCAAGCTCGAACCTCTAAGCCCAGCCACTCGATGCGACATTTTGACTTTCCTGACCCCCTTTAGCGTCAGCCTGGTCAGACCATTTTGCTTCCAAGCTACGGCGGTTTACTTTTGTTTGAGGGCAGTCGAACTGATCGAGTCGACAGCGAATGGTAAGCAGATGGAGAACGTGTACGGAACAGTAATTCCGCGAACGTTGGCCGCAGCTTTCAGGTGTAGTTTCTATTTCCTCGTCTTTTTAATATTTTCCCGCTCCGCTCTAGCGTTCCAGTGTTTCCACGCCTTGTCGTGGCACCTTAATAGCGTAACGTTTTATGGCCAGCATGTCCAACCCGCTCGAACAGGACCTACTAACTCCTCCCCCGAAACCCTGCATAAAATCAGAACAGACAAACGGACGAGCTGCCGATTTATCGATCAGCCACACGCTGCTCCGTTTCACTACCATGCAAACAGAGAGTAGAACGCACCTACCAAGAGGGAGATGGTTGGTTGATGGAAAACAGTGTGCACACACGCTGGCTATCGGAAAGGTCGCCAAAAATTGCAGCCGCTCGCTTAATTTGAAAGCTCTTCGGCAAGTTCTTAACGCGTAATTACGCCCTTGTCCCGATTTTCAAACGCGCTGACATTAAGCGTATGCGGGACTCGCAAACGCCCAACTACGTAAGGGGCGAGGGTGGCGGAGGAATCGTCAACCCCTTACGTTCTGTTTGTCGTTCGACGTACCGTAGGTGTGCAGTTCTGACGATTACTCGCGTATTTCACTCAACCTCCCCTCTGTCGAGCCTGAAAGCTTTGCCAGAAAGCGTAAATTGGATTGTAGGGCGACAAACAAAAATGGAGACGCTGCTCGTGATATCGATTACGAGTTATACTCATCGTATTTAATTCTTTTCCTCCTCTTTTTTTTTTCTTTGCTTCGGTTTAGACAAGTTTGACGTTTAATTCGAAGGGAGAATATCGTGGATCGATCTTGGTAAGATGCCGCTAGATAAAAAGTATTGTTTTCGTTAAGAAGCATCATTCTTGGCTGTTTACGGATTTATTGCGTAAACGTAGGCCATCGTGAGCGCTTCATCGCATGCAATGTAACGAAGGTTTAGTACGCCCAATAGCATATTATCTCGTATTATTTTGCGTTAGATTATTTATTAATCGGCAATTGCCACCGCGTATCAATAATTACCACCAGATAACATTAATAACATTTAATTAACTCTGTGTATCTGTCACTAATAGTAATTGGATAACGACAATCGCGTAAATCCCCTAAACCCGTCGTATACTAGATACAATAAACGTTCGATATTCTATATTTCTTGCATTCTCTATAGCGTTGTCTACGTAATATTCTGCGACAGCCAGGTTTTCGATAAAACGACCAATGTCGATAATAAGGCAAACATTGAGAAACGTTCTGTTCGAACGTGAAAAGTATATCGGTGTGAAGCAGCTACGAAATGTTGAAGTGGTTATCGCTTCTAAGAAAACACCACATCTGCTTTGTTTAATTTCCTCAATCACTGATAGCCATCCTGGAACACGCCTTGTGCAGATGAGGTACAGCGAGCTATAGGCAATAGACAGACAACGATCGCAGACTATAGACAATAGACAGGCGACGATGGCTTCGGGGATTCAGTTAAAAAGTAACATTGTTAGCGTGCCATTGTTAGCGTGGACCAGCGCAAACTGTATTCATACTTATACCTACGCTTCTGTTTTAGATATATTTTCTATTTTACAATTTAGCCACGCGTTCGTCTATTCAAACATTCAAAAATAACGTCGACACGAAATATAAGAAAGATTCGGCAAATATTTCGCGAAACACCTTTGGCAATTTGTTACGCTGTATATTCTCGATATCGTTAGTTACATAATACCGTGGAAAACGAAATTACTAGCCGGTACGATAAAAGCCATGGAAAATTGTCGATACTCGAAACTATTCTCTGGAAACGCGGCAAAATGCGATATTACAGAGAGAATAAAATATAAGAAGGATTCGTTTATTCGTTACGAATAATGCTGCGCGAAATAACAACGTATTAATTTTCCTATGCTCGCGCTCGTCTGCAACATCGAGCGTGTAACGACGAAAAGGAGAAGGGGGATGGAACGAGAAAGGGAGATTGCTCTGTGTCGATCCTTCCGCGGGGGATGGAAATTCAGTTGGGCGTGCAATCGGTGAATTTCAGACGTGCTCGCTGCTCGGCCAAATTGCCGCCGATACGGAAATATCGGATTGACGCATGAATTGCGTGCACGCGCCCCCTGTCCATCGTTCGATTATATATTTATACGCGCGGCATTCGATTACACGGCCACTCGTATCCGTTCGGACGTTATAATTTTAACGAATGTTAAATAGCCGATTTCGTCGCGCGCGCGCGCGCCAACGTCGACTAAATATTCATACAACACGTTGGCGAGGATTGGACGCGAGAAAGATTCGTACAAACTGCGAATTCACGCGATTCGAAGAACAGATCGTTTGGTCGTTGACGTATGACGTACTTGCTGCACGTACACAGCGAACAGCGCGAGCGAAACAACGTTCACGGGTTTTGTACAAGTTATTTTTTATTACTGCGAAGAAACATAATTGCAAATCTGTTTCCAACGTTGCAAAATTATGGATAGGAGATGTTATATTCCATACGGCTTTCACGGCGTCGCGTTAAACAGGCGTCCGATCACTCGTGCGATATTCTACTTATGCTTATTACCGCAATAAACTCCAACAACTGGTCAAAACCTATCGTTCGACAAATTTATCGCTTGATACAACGAGGAGTCTAGAATATTTTCCATGGTTCTTATATTTTATTCTATACTCCTAGAATATATTCTGTAATTCAAAGTTCCAAGTACACGTTGAATACGCGTCTGACTAGTTATCGTACATACTACTGAAAAGAAGGATGTTGATTAATGTTAAAATAAATATAGTCCCAAATTCTAATTATTTATCGTTCGACAAATTTATCGCTTGATACAACGAGGAGTCTAGAATATTTTCCATGGTTCTTATATTTTATTCTATACTCCTAGAGTGTATTCTGTAATTCAAGGTTCCAAGTACACGTTGAATACGCGTCTGACTAGATATCGTACATACTACTGAAAACAAGGATGTTGATTAATGTTAAAATAAATATAGTCCCAAATTCTAATTATCTATCGTTTGAAAAACATGGTCGCTTGAAGCAATAAGATATTTAGAATGTACTCTGTAGAGGCTGACTTTTAAACAGGTGCCCGACTATTTATAGCGTATTCTACTGCGGACGAAGCGTCTCTAAGCTTGTGATTGCATTGTAGTTCTGAAGCAACCTCGTTTAATTCCATATTTAATTCGTTGATAATTAATTCATAGGTTGATATTGACAAACCGGTGTCTAACTTTATCGCGTGCTAGTTAAACCAGTCAGTCCCGACAAAGTTAATTAATTTGTTATTTACTTTAGTCCCTTAGACATCTATCGTGTATTCTGTTGCTAAAAACGAGATACTATTCTAGAGACGAGAATTAATTGACGTTTCAACAGACCGACGAATAATGCAAATCAGCAGATATTCGTTCAAGAAGATTACCGAGCCTCTGTCTATAAATTTTTATACAGAATGATATTCTCGCATAGTCGTATCAATTGAAAGCCAATCGACTAGAATAGATTTCAAAAAGATTTCGAGCAATAGACGCGTTTTATCGTTCTTTTTATATTCTCACGATTCGAAACAAATAAAAATTCGTCGATGATTTCGCGAATCGCGAAAGGTGAGCGTAACGCGAAAATTATTAATCAAAAATAATTAATCAAATTTCAATTTTCCATCTACGTTTGTTTTTCTTTCTTTTTTTTTTTGTAAATTTCAATCGAAATTCCATTTAATCAAATCACAATATTCGGAGTACTTTTTATCACAGGAAACCATTGTAAAGAGGAAAATGTTAAAAATAAAACGGCTCGCAACGAAATGATTTCTATCGCGTTCTAAAGAAGAAATAATATTATTAGAAAATCGGCTTTTTCAAAAGATTCTGACAAGGTACCAAGTAATAAACAGAGTTGCGTAGTTCGTTTCACGTTAATTGAGAAACTTTAATTACCTAATGACATTTTTAGTCGTTTGTCATCGGAATTTCACAACGTTTGAACGCGTTCGAGTATATTTAATGGGGAGTTTTCATCGACGCGAGGCACAAAGTTTCACACAATACGTCCGAATCATATAATTTTTCAGAGTAAAAAATTGAAATTGAAATTTTACATTTGGCAACGTCCTCCAACGATCGTATACCGTTCCACCTTATTAAAACTTTTTATCCCCCGGGCTGCTTTAAAATATCCCCAAGCGTGCACCGTGAAATATTCTTTGTGCTCGGGAATATGTTAACGCGAAAACAAATGCGAAAAACGAAAAGGGTATTCGGCACACGCGCGAAAATAATAACCATTTTTCATTTATGTCTATTTCAAATATTTCAAGAGAATATCCACCGATAGTTCGATGTTTCCTTTCAACCTTGCGTCTAGTACATCTACTATCGTACAATAACTATACAGATTTTTCATGGAAATGTCCAAACATTTTTATACGAAATAATAAATAATTTTTACGAGCAAGACGTACGCCTACTAGTCCTATAGTACATTCTATATAATTATAAAATATTCTTAAAACGTACCACCGTTTATTCAGCCTCGTGTTTATCAAGAGAAAACAAGCAAGATCGTAGGACCTACAGGTTTCTATTTCACAGAATTGTCGAACACCAAAGAGCACGCGATTTATACCGAAGAAATTAAAGTATAGAATTAACGACGATTTGAAGATTTAACGAAAACGACAACTACCGCTAAGAAACAGACGTCAGAGATTATTCCTCGAATAATTATCCTCTTTCCTACACCTTTCGAAAGATCCAAACCATTGGACGAATATCCTGACGAACGCGATACTCGCAGCCGATGTACGCGCGTGCTAGGACGAAAGCTCGTTACGAGAGGCGTGTAAGGACAAAATGGAACAAGTCGCGAAGGTCATGGCATAAACTAGCCCGTCTGACGACGGCTTTAAAATTGGTTGATACGAAACCATCTGGATAGGTGAAACGCCCATGGGACACCGTGGATCCTCGAGACGCATCCTAGAGCCACCACGCTTCGTCCCACGTGACTCTTGCTCTTCCGTTCGGATACGAGAAGCCGCGCTGGAAAATGTTGGATATCGCCACGGGCGTTTCTGATCGCCTAGAAAATCAAGATCTCGCGAATCGACCGCCCAAGGGCTCCTCTCGATAATTCCACGCTGAGAGGAAATGTGTTCTCGGCTCGCGAGGATCTTGCACGGACACGTTTTTGAGGTTAGGTTGGGTTAGATTTAAAAGTGCAAGGCGAGTCGAATGATTCGATCTGATTGTAAGTTTCAAGCTCGGAACGAGGAAAAGATTCTTAGAGCGGCGAGAAAAGGTTTTCTGATTTCGAAGGGACAGTTTATAGAAATTTCTTCGAATATTTAATTTGAATGTAATTTCGCGTTTTAACGGATGCGTTGCTTTGACTCGTCAATAGGTTGGCAGAAGTTATTGTTTTCGAACGTGTAATAATTATTCGCTGATGTTTTTTATTCCTAGATAACGATATACGTTTCTCTGCGATTCGTTTAAAATAATAACACGGAGAGATAAATGGAAACGGAATAAATGTGGATTAATAGAGTTGATTAAATTTGCTCGATTTGCGTAACAGAATGTATTTATCACAGTGAGTAATATTTTTAAAAAACAGAGAGAGAGAGAGAGAGAGAACGTTCGGTTTTATGGTGTATCACGAGGGAAATATATTTGCCATAAAAATTTGCTTTACTATTGCCGCGAAAACATATTTTACTACTCGACTCTTCCCCGCTATAAATGTCCCTAACGTCGCGTTTTTTTCTTCTCTTTTTTTCCTTTTTTTCTTTTTCTTTTTTATTTTCGTCATAATTTCGAAGGAGCATTCTCCAGTCTGTACCTCTCCAGTTTCATTATTCATCGCGTTTACATCCTTACCAGTGACTCTCAATTCTACCAGTAGCCACGAATCTAACGAACTACCACGTTCCCTCTGATTCTAAAATGGCATTAACTTTACAGTCATCTCTGCATGGAACCTGTACCCTTAAACTTTTCCTCTAGAAATTCCCTACGAGCAGGCAAAAATCCCCAGTCCGCTGCCTGTCCTTCATCCTCAAACGTAAACTCAGTCGGTATCAATAATTACGTACGTCATCTCATCAATTAAACCCGATTCATTAGGCTAAAGACAGCAGCCGGAAAGGGTTGAGAATCCTCTTACAGCGGAGGTGGCTATCGGGCAAATTTCTTGGATCACGCAACGCAGGAGTATCTAAATTTCCACGCTCTCGCCCCCTCCCCTTTCTTCGCCCTCTCTTTCTGCCTCGCCTTAGAACTCACCGCCGGTGTCCGTGTAACTAACTTTCGTCTTTAAAGTCTGCGAGTGTATACATTAAGGTCTTTGTACGTAAGACTCGTGGCTCTCTCCTCTTTGCATGCCCCTCCTCGTCCCCATCTCAGCTCTTCTCCTGCGTCGACCACCAGCCGGTTGATACCGTGGTACTTCCTAATTAACTCTCTGGATTCCCCTGCACGCCATCGTTGCACTGTCATTATACTCGCGCCTAGCTTGTTGCGTACACACCGATACTACGACCCTGAATGGACGTGAACCGTTGCTCCATCCGTTTCGTGCAAGTATCGTAAAGGAACGGGGCTCTGGCGTTTGCGTCAGGTTTCTCGTTCGGATTTGAAAGGTTTTTCGTTAAGCTAAGCGTTTCGACAATGGCTTCTATATACTGGAATATTTTATACACGGTACGATACAGCGGCGAACAGAAGCAAGTTCGAAGACTGCGAGTAAAATTTTTGTTTAACGACCATCGTCTGTCGCGTCGTCCACCCCCTAAAGTTTCTTCCGATCGACGCTGTAACTCGTTTTTGACGATGGTTCTGTGTAGAATATTTTATATATTGGACGTACGACGTCTCTCTCATTCGACTTGGATTTACAACGTTCTTGGTAATCGAGCTCCTCCACGATGGTTCGTAAATTTTCGATCGCGCATTCACACCTCCATAGATCTCTGTATGGGAATTTCCATAGGACGCGATTGAAAATTCCGATTTCCCGCTCGAAGCAAGCTTTTCCACGGACGAATATCGTCTGTTACTCGCAAGCAAATATGGTTAGCCCGTTGAGCAATAAGTTTGTGTGTGTCGAGGCATCGTTTCAGGGATGCTTTATCTGATAATAATTAACATAAAACTATAACAAAATGCCAGCGAGATTACAGGTGTATCGTTGTGGAAGAACTCGAGCTGTTGCGATTTATTTTTGAACGCCCTCTTCGCTGCTTAATCCACCTAAAACTCCCAAAACAATTATAGTTGCTATTTAAATTAACTTGAAAATTAAACACGACGCTTACGATTACTGGCACGATCGTTACACGGCAGACGCAAATGTCACCTAACTCCAAGATCCCATCCTTCCAAGCAAAACAACCTCAACTTACCCGAATTTCGTCTGTCCTAAAAAACAACAGCCACGAAAAAGCTCGTTACACCTGTCCTAAGATATTAAAACACCGGTGTTGCGAACTGCTGTTCGAAAAACAAAGGGAAAACACACCCTGTTCTCGTCGAAATCTCATTTAGCCGAAAAGACTGGCGGAACAGCGTCGCCATCGGAATTCTCCTTTTGCAGAGTTCTTCTTAATGGCGGCACAATTCATCAATGGCGTGAAACTCCATAGGACCGAACGACAGAAACGACACAAGTTTCTACTGGCCAGTATGGCTGACAATCAGCGGAAACGGGTCGAAGAAGCGCAATTCAGCTTAATTTGCAACGAAAACGAAACGTTTCCACGAGAACGAAAAGAGACGGAGCTGGTAGTTGGAGATTGAAAATCAGCAAAGTTGCTTTCATTAGCCTTTCCCATCGGACTCCGCGGGACTATCGTCCGACAAAGTGCTCGACTTTTAATCACACCTATGCCAGCGAAGAGGAAAAACCGAGTACACGGTCGTTTACCAACCCGCATGTACACAGTTCGATCGAAGGACACGAGTTTATTATTCATGCACGAATCCGAGACTCGATCGCTGACCTAAAGGTCCGGTGCCTGTAGCTAACGCTGCCCTCTTTAGTCGGAACGTCCTATCTAGCGTAGTTGCGCGTATCTTTCTCTTCTTCCGAGGCTGGACAACGGATAATTATTCACGGTCTAGGATTACAGAAGACAAACGCAATGAGCCACGTTTCTCGTTTAATTTGCTACTTAAAAGTTTGCAAACTTTGGCAGAAAACGACGATCGATCGATCATATCTTATTGCTGTGATTCCTTAAACACGGTTCTAATGCGCGCGCCGTGATTAAATAAAGATCGACGAGACTAGAAAATAAATGTCCGCTTTAGAATCAAACCGACTGTACGGTTTCGTCTTTGTTCGCTGTCTGCTCGGATTAGTAATCGAATAGAAGTTGTACTCGAACGTGACATTTACAAGACAAAATCACCATTCTCTTCTCTAACCAGCGATTCGTTCTTTCGAGACGTAAGACGATAGCGTTTTGTTTCGCGGGAACGCTGGTAGATCCCGTTTATTGCGTTTAACACAGGGGGCTGGAATTCAACGTGACCCAGATCTGTCACCGAGCAGCTAGCTGTTCATGAAATACTAAGAGCTCGGTACGCTTGATTATTTACATATCATATACTGGAACGGCGGTCTGTTCTGTCGGCTAGTTTAATCAAATATTAAATTCGATCGTGCGCCGTTGTTAAATAGAATAAATCGCGAAACTGGATGTCTACGTAGAGTGGAAATTCATTCAGCTAGAAATCCTACTAAATCAAACTATCGCTAAACGAAAAGCTATTCCACTTGTGGCTGTTTCGTCGTACACGTGTCAAATATTGTTTTATTTAATCCTTGACTCTGCGACACGTTCGCTACTGTTAATTTCATCGAAACTGTAAGACAAGGTCGCACAATTCTCTGCCACCGGTATTTAACGAACAAACGAAAGGTTATCCGTCAGCTGCTGTGTGCAGATCGCGAAGAGTATGTAAACGAGGAGACGATATCATCATTAAGCCCTCGCTGATAGTGTACATAAGCCTTCGTGACCGTCCGATAACGCGGTGGACTTGGACTCTTTCTCTGGTACGTAACATCGTGTCGAATCGTACGAGCGCGTTTGTGACTGCGACTGCTTATCAGCCGAGGCGTGTATGTTGAAATTTTCTATCATTACGGGGCCTGTCTACGGGTGAAAATATACCCTTTGGCAAACCGAACCGACATTTGTCGGTTTTTACGCGGAAAAGATTTCCTCGATAACTCGATGACACGGTATTTCTTCTCCTGTGATAATGCCGAAATGTACGATCGTTAGGTGTGGGCAAATTTTACAGTTGGACGAAATTTCACTGTTTTTTCAGAATTAGAATTTTACCTATCTGCGTATAATGGTACGCGGTGTATTGGCAAAGCTAAAAACTGAATGAAATAATATTCGAGATGCGTGTAATGTATGGCGAAGCAGCTATGGCTGAAGCAATCTTTTACCGAGTAATAGCTCGGTCTAGTACGGTTCCCAGTTGGATGAATCCGAATTCTATCTGGTCTCTCGCTATCGTATTGTTAGGATCGCCTAATATTCATTATCGCGATTGCATAAAACATTAAAGGGCGAATAAATCGCCTCGTGCTCTGGTCGTTTCGACGAAAAAGAAAATCAGAAACTCTTGAGGTATATTAAAGTTTTACGAGAGCAGTTAAATTACGAGTGTCTACGGAGATTCTGGAAGCATTCGAGGATCTTTAATTTCGAGTAAAAAGTGCAGCGACCTTTCGTAATTTTCCGGCCACGTAAAAATATGAAACACGGAAACTGGACCTTCTTCGTTAAAATTTAATTCTTCCATTTTTCCTTTATCGAGATGTTACTTTTAGCAACTTATCGAGCACCGCGAGATTTTGTCAAAGTTCAACGAATTTAAAATTTAGATAGTTTAATAAAAACTTATACGTGTTTCTTATTGCATTGCGAACTTTGTCCTATTCCTTCTACTTCTCCGGTGCAAGTTGCATATTTTAACTGGCCCGGTGGTTCTAGCGTTAAGACGGAACGTTGTTTTTTGCCGAATTTTACGACCACTCGGGGCATTCTCCAATTTCCACGACCGTCTACAATTCCAGCAAAAAGGCAAAGTATCAAATTAAAATCCCCTAAAACCTTGGTACCATATATCTCTGACCGAGAAGCATCATCCTAGCGCCAACCGCGCGTTTAAATTATTAAATTCCTCGAAATGTCCGTGTCCATGAGCGCTATCAAACGCGCCAACATTTCAAAAAACTGCCTAAAATTCCGGCAACGACGTCCGAAACGTTCGTAAAAAACGGAAACACGATTCCAATCGAATTTTCAGGAACTTTTTAAGGTGTCGTTCGCGGCCGAAATAGAAATATGCGGGGGGACGCACGAAGAAAGGTTAATTCTGCATGAAGCGGTAACCTTGCAGGATAAAAGTGTACTTTCGACGGAATTCATGTTTGGAAAGTGGTCGAGAAGGTTTAAGCGTGCAACATACGGGAATTCAGGAAGTTGTCGGCGTGTCGCTTTGAAGGAACAATTTCGTAAATCAACCGACTCGTGAGAAGTTCGCACCCTTATCTATTCGTCTGGTGGTCCACTTTCGACCCGGTGGAACCCCTTAACCGCCTCATCCACGGTCTCTCAAGGACCATACGGCTCGAACATGCGAGGGTGAATTTTTTCCCGTCGCTACGTGCGACGAAAAGCGAAACGTCGAGGCGCCTTTGAAGGTTAGAAATCGTCGGCCAGGCGCGACAAATGAGACACCGCCTCGATTACGGCCTATCGGTGCTCGATGATGTTCGTGCTACTTTGCGTTTTCGACCAATTTTTTTTTTTTTTTTTTTTCGTAGAGTCTTACGACTAGGAAGTTTCTTGACGATTGCAGTGTTGCGAGAAACTGGAGAAATTATTATACGAAATAAACTCGGGGACGATTGCGAAAGTTTGTTTGATTCGCCGGTGAATCGGTTTAAAGAGACTTTTATGACCAGGCAAGTTTCGTTCGTAATTATTGAAATAAGAGGTTAATGGACATTTTGTCGTGTATATTTCGCGCCATTTTTGACAATTTCTCAGCTCAATTTTTCAAATGGTACAGTATCTAAACAGTGTCGACGAAAGGATGATCCCCATAGAGTAAAGACGCGATGATGGGAAAATATTGTGCCGGATTTGCGAGCTATATAAACGCGAGGACCGAGTTTCAGAGTGGTTTAACGAGAATGAAATATGTTTCCATTTTTGAAGTAATTCCCAGAAGTTCGAGGGTAAATTAACGCGACAAGTTTCCAGGCTGAACTTCAGAAACACACAGCATGACTTAAAATACGATACCATATTTCAAACTCGAAGATAATTCTAACAAACCCTAGATTTGTCGTATAGTATAACTACTACTTCTCCCCCCTCTCTCTCCCCCCCCTCTCCCCCCCCCTGGAAAACCGCAGAAAAATTACATTACCTGCCCATTATACTCTTACACGCTTGAAACTTAAGAGAGTTGACAAAAATGTTACGCAACAGTAATCGAATACGTCGAATATTTCGAAAAATTCGTTGCCACGAATAGAATTTTCAGAATGAAATATTTCCAAGACTCGTCGGATTGTGAATTCGATCATCGGCGAGAATCTAATTTTACAAGGAACAGGCGATTCCAATTTTACAGTTAAAGAATGGTCGACTTGAACTTCGATCTTAAAGCTCGGGAATATGTCAGCAGTGCATTGCCACTCTAATTAAAATATACCCCAGAGCAAAAAGAGTTAGACAGTCTCGTTTTAATCGACCTGACGTCATTTGTTGTCTCGCTATTTTCACAAGTGGGTTATCGCGAAAGGTCGTTGCACGTACACGTGTACACGACCGGATGCTGGAATGGGCGAGTTGATGAATTAAACCGCAGGATCTTAATTAAGGAATGATATTCTCGAAACGAAGTGCTCGTTTGTGAATGGCACGTAAACGTGGACGTTGACGTTCCTAGGACAGAAAATGCGTTAATTACTGGGAACGTCGCGTCTCTGCCAGGCAATCGACTATCGAGTGTCGTTCCTGTTTAGAATATCCTTTTTAGACAACTAGGCGAATCGGAGAATCATCGACTAAGAAGTCGGTAGAAGCGTCACTTTACGCGAGATCTTATGCAGACAGTTCGGTGCAATTTGCAGTTATATCTAAAAGTAGAAATAGACTCTATCCTATGCGCCGTTGGATGAACAACGTCAATCACCTGGCAACTAATGGGCGATAAAAATATGAGAAATTCGAGGAAAGATCGCAAATAACTGTTCTAACGTTTACTTAACCACGTCTATAAATATTTCTGTTGTCAGGAATAGAACAGTCGGTCCTATTAGCTAGGCTACCTAAGCCCGTCCAATTACAGGCAATTCTATAATTGAACTACGCCAATCGCCGTCTAACCATTTCTGTTATTCTAACATTAACAACATCAAACAAAATAATCGACAATTCGGCGATTCCGTTGAAGTGGTTACCACTTCTAAGAAAACTCTTGGAACACGCCTTGTGCGGATGAGGTACAGCGGGCTACAGGCAGGAGACAGGCGACGAGGCTTCGGGGATTCAGTTAAAAGGTAACATTGTCAACGTGCGGATCTGGACCAGCTCCTGTTTTAAATATATTTTCCATTTTACAATTTAGCCACGCGTTCCTCTATTCAAATATCCAAAAATAACCTCAACGAATTCTATAATTGAACTACGCCAATCACCGTCTAACCATTTCTATTATTCTAACATTGACAATATTATTCCTTCGGCAAAAGTTCGGGAAACTGAGACGAATACTCAGAGTTCCCTCGACCAACGATCACCGACCACGTCGACGATGCCCGGAGTCCAATAAATTTCGTCGTTTACGAAAAGCGAATTAAAAGGGATTTGCCTCTTGCTTGTAAAAAGTAACGCTTAGAAGCAGCGCCGTAGAGAAGGCGGAACCCGAGCAAAAACTGGATAATATTCTCTTGCGTGCTCGTAGAACGCATCGATTCGGTCTCGCGGGGCCCGAAGCTTTTGCTGATCAACTTTCACGTCCGCTCGTTTCGCCTGGAATTACCAAACGTAATATCGCCGGTGCCGTTTTATTCTTTGCGGCGTAATCAAGTCGCGAGCGTCGCTCAAAGGACGCGCAATAAAAGAAATCAAATATCAATACGGCGTGTCTCGAAAGAAATGAACAGTGAGAAAGCTGGAGACGCGCCGTTAACAGACCTGGAAATTGTACAGTAGCCACTGCAGTCACGTCCATGAAATGTGCTCTTTGTTAACGGCCCCCTGCTCTTAATAAACTCGATATTAATCGTTGCCCTTTCTTCTTCTTTTTCGTTGTTCTTTTCTTTTCTTTCCTTTTCTCTTCTCTTTTTTTTTTTTCTTTTGTAGGTGCTCGCTCTTTTCCGCCCCTTTTACCCTTCTTATTAGCACGCCGGGCAAATACTTGAAACGTATCCGGCTCCTTTTCCTGGTTATTAAGCGGACGTTGGCTAGACCGGACGTGTTTGCTGCGAACTCTCATTATACCATTCCCGGGATACACGATTTTTCCATGGATTTCTGAGTAGTTTTATAGGCGAGAGTGGCCAAGAGACGATTCGCGTAAATTAGTCATGGAAAGGTGGAACCAGCGATTTAGAAAAGCATGGACGAATAGCCGTAGAAGCTGGACTTTCGATTCGACTTCGTCGACAGTTTTCGTAATTCGAGTTAATTTGAAAGGAGACGTTTGAAAATTCCATTGTTTTTTCATTGTCCGCGATATTTGTTCCATCGGCCCGGTTACTTGTTCACGGATATTTTTCTCCGAATTATTTCCCGATATCGTTGCAAGTTAAAATTAAAGTTTTGAATTTTAACGTCACTCGCTATATTACTTCTGACTCGTAAATTTATCGTTTCAAAGCTGCAATTTAAACAGTCTTTTCATAACTTCGCGAAAGCAACGACGAACAATCGAGCGTTAGCAGAGTAATTCGTTAATGCGAAATAAGGCAAGTGACGTATCTGGAAATTTGAAATTATAAATTTATGGATTCTTTCAGCGAGGAAAATAAAAGTTCTCTGTCGCTGTAAGCGATGAAACGGATCGATGAGATCCGCGCGCAAACAAATTGCGAAGGACATTGTCGAGCTTTCGATGAATTCGTGAAACATTAAAAATCGAGTGGTGTTTTCCGTCAAAACTTTTCAATATTCGTAAAATATTGCATCCTCGTCCACCTCGATATCCACTTCAATACTTTTCACTTCGTTTGAACACGTGCCCAAATATTGTTCGAAATATCTAAAAATACGTCGATATCGTCGATGATACTCGTTCTTTTTTTCTCTTCTTTCGTTCGGATACGTAGTATTGCATTTCGAGTGGATCCAACTTTGAACCGAGATGATCTAAAATGTCGCAAAAAATAAGTACGCGTTTGACGAGAAATTTAATACCGAATACAGAAAAAGAAGAAAGAAAAAACTACTCGTTTGTTCCTTGAGGAAAGGAATTGATATCGAATTGCTATTCGATACAACCCATCGATAACTTTAATATCTCTGCCTAGAAATATCTAGAAATATCTAAGATACATATAAACTCAAGCACGTCTGTTCGTATCTCTTTCATGAAAAAGATCCAATTTTCCTTCCTACCGACCACTCTCGATCTGGAACCTTCGAGCATGTCGTAATACATCGTCTAATCGTGTAATCGGAATATCAAATCTTCGTAAAGATTCGCCACGCTCTGGGAACGCGACATACGTGCGATACGATTTGATCGTCATAGGGATTTTTACTGTGTAAAAGGTTATGTCCCATTAAATATAAAACGAGCGTAGCATGGCTGTGAAATCGATTTGTCTGGTGAAGAGGGCTTGGTCGATTCAGAGATCATCGTATCGTGTCGAGCACGTCGGGGAAGCCCTCGATACGCCGCCACGGCACGCAACAGTCATAATAGGGAAGAACACAAAACACGTGAGCGTGTGAAAGTCCCTAGAAAAAGGATTTTTCGTGTGTGAGAAATGCCTCGCAATTCGCGCCTCTACGAACGAGAACGTGGAGGGTCTATCGATATCTTTTCTCTCCTATTGAAAAATTTCTTCAAAGCAAATTCGATCTACCGTGAGACATTTTTTATTCCAATAAATCCTTCGTATTTATCGAGAAATTCGATTTCCACGCGCGTTGTTCGTCGTTTATCGCGCTACGACCGATCCTGCGTAATTGGAATACCATTTACTTGGATTATTATTTATTATTTATTGGACTATTTATTAAAAATAGAAAAGAATCAACGTCCTTCGTTAATCCCTCTTAACGTTTACATATTTTTAACGTTTACGTAATCGCACGGAGTATAAACGTTTGAAAAAGCGTACCTCGCTAAAAACAAACAGACTTAGGATATTTCGGCGAGTTTTTGGTGCATTCATTGATAAACACCGTGCATAATTTGTTCATCGAGAGCTTAAATATTTGAAGCGGCATAGGTTCGAATTTTTGAGTCGGGAAGTTTTACGAAAAAAGCTTAATGCCCCGGAGATTTTTCGAATAAATATTTAATGTAATATGCAAGGTACAAAGTAGCTTCTGTCTGTTTAAAGTAATGCCAATTTAAATACTCGTTAATTTTGAAACGACGTCGCGCGAATATTTGAAAATGGGTGGAATGCACGTGGAAAAGGTTACAGATTTCCCGCGCGATAGAGAATAAATAACAACTAATAGTCTTTCTATGGCGAGGTGAAAATTTCAAGCGACGCGCCGGTATTCAAGCTTTATCGGTAGAATTTAAATTTCCAACTTTTAAAGGCAGCTCGCCGGATTTTAATTGGAGATATTTAAATTCCAGCTCGCAAGGATAAGTTAAAACTGCATGTGTAAGTAAAAATATTCTTTCATCTATATTCCGTGAGCGAGAAGGATTCTTCGTTTAAATATTTAAAGCCTCCGATACGACACATATCGTTCGACAGAGTGAAAATCGAATCCCATCGATTCCGACCACGGGACAATGCACCTATACCTATCAATATAAAAATAATTCATTAAGAGTATAATGGTAATTGTAGAGACATCTTTTATCGACATCTATACTTTTTTCAACATGCATATTCCAATTGAAATCGACACAAACTTGGCTACAAACTTGATCGAGTAATAACGTAATACACTTTGCGAATAGTTTAATTTTACGCGCGATAGTTGTGTACACACGCTCCGTTTAAGAACGCTCTAAGATAACAGCGTCGAGAATTTTCTGAAACTCTTTCCCCGCTTAAAAAGTCGATTAACGACGATAGATAAGAATTATTTTTGTTACGAACAACTTAACAGACGCGTACAAAGTTCGCATAGGGGAGAATTCTCTTTGGTAGGTATCTTTCTACCTGAAATAAACTAAGATATAATTGCTGAAGATATAATTAGTAGAAGCGATATAATTTTCTCTGGAAACTTTCCATTTACAACTACCGCGTCAAAATCCTCGAGATCTATCTTAGAACCAATGAATAATATTAATTATATAATTTCGAAACGTTGCCGATGTTGAAACTTGTTTGAAAGTTTCAGCTCTTCGTATCGAATTATGGTGTCGCTTTGAATTCGACTCGACACACAGTTTTCCATCGTCTATTGCGATCAACATCGTCGGATCTCCCAAACAGCGCGAACGATAGTGATTGCATTCACCGAAATATTTGTATTTCTCTGAGCGACGCGGCTGGAAAAGCGAAAAGCGTGAACGAAAACGGTTATAAGTCGGTTTCTGACGAGAAACGTTCGATGCAACAGATGGCGTCTCCGTAAAGTTTTGAGGTTAGGTCGAACGAATACGTGCCGAAGTTGAAAGCTTGAAATTTCTGTTAGCCGACGCGAAGAATACTTCGTTAATTTCGATCGAATATCGAAAATAGATATTTTACGTTCTCCTTTTCTAAAATGAGAAACTTAACGATCGCGGAAGATCGTTAGTTTTTCAGTAGAGAACAATTTAAGCATATTTATTAGGGAATCCTAAAAGTTCCCAAATAACCACATATAGTATCGCGATAATATCGATCACCTCGATCGAACGAAATATCCCAGAAAAGCCTCCGCTCAGAAAGCAAGCTACTCTTCACGTAAAGAAGGAAGAGAAGAGCTTGTTCCAACATAAACAGGTCGAAAGCTAAAAACAGCGACCACTTAGAAATCAGGCACAGACATGATCTCTGTAACGTCTCTCGATACTTTGCAAGGATCCTAGGGATCCCTAGACAAGCCGGGGCGAAACTGTAGGCATTGTGCATACATACAAATGACCCGCATAAAAATATCATGCCGCTTCTCAGGGAGAACAGTCGAGTAGCTCTATTCCGCGGGTCTCGCTGACAAATACATGCTCGCGAATAGGTCGCGTCATATTCAGGGAAAATAAAGCGTGGCCGGGGATCTCCGTTCGCGTATATCGCTTATTGGTATGCCACTGACACGCCAGTCCAATTTCGTTACCGACGTCTGCGAATCGCTGAATATCATCTGCTCCATTGAAATTCCGCTATAGCCGTGAGACGCGATATCGCATTTGTCTCCCTGACTGCGTTACCTAAACGATCGCGTTTTGCGCCAACGGCCCTTGTCTCGCCTACCAACGCGAACGTGAGTACGTATCGATCACGAGCATCCAATGTTTTTCTATCTAGAAACCCATTCACGAAGCCGGTAATTGATCTTTTCGATCATCACGGAGATTTAGGCAAACCTTCGAATTAATCCAGTTTCATGTATGGATATCGTTACAGCGCGCTTAGACCAAACGAAGCGAATGGTCCTTTCGAATAAAATAACGCAAATAATTGCATACTTTTTTCAGAGCCTGCACCGCTCTCTTCGTACCCTCGTTTTTTCCCCGGGGATTTTCCTTTGTCGAATAATGCTCTGTTAAATTTGCAACGTTATAGGGAGAATAACTAAGCACCTAGTTATTTAAGGGTTATTGTGTACATTGTTACGTACTCTGGTTGATCTTGGTTGTATTTAGTTACACGCTTCGGTTGGTCTAGTTGCATCTCGTTATACGATCTCGTTGGTTCGGTTACATGTAGTTACATGGTGCTACTTACTTGCAGGGACGAGGTTGGTAACAGTGAATTCAATTGTCATTTAAGAAATTGAAGAAGAACGAATCTGGGTCACGGAAGATATCGTAAGGGGCAAAAAGTGATCGGAATTATGTACTATTTATTTACTTTCCTAAGAGGAAGTTTACATAGGAATATACCTTTATATAAAATAGTACATTTTTCGGTTACAGAAATTCTTTTATAAAGTATTTTTGGGCCACAGAGCTTTTTGCCAGTAAGTACAGTAGATTTGAAATTACACGTATTTTTATAAAAAATAGCAAACCTTTTAAAGTTGGTTTTATAAATGGTGGCAGAGTATTATCTCGCTACAAATAGTAGACGTAAAAGATAATTTCAAAAGAAAATTCAGGTAAATGGACAATTTTAATTGTGACTTGCTATAGAATTTGAAAATTTATCTCGAAAAATACACAGAATTTTTACAGTAAATCGTTCGATTATTCTGTGCCCTATCTTTAATCGGCCAATTATTTGTATTTGAGAAATTCGTATTTAAGAAACGTAGGAATTTGTTGATTTTGAATTAAGATTGCAAGAATTCAGGATGAAGAATTACTTTCAGAGATTATGTACATCCCCGATTTTAATCTGTCAACCAATTAGCCGACATAGATTAAACCAATTAGATTCGTGCTTCGTAGCCTGCGACTGTAATTATCGCTATGAAGAATCGCAGGAATTTCAGTATGAGAAACTTTGGAAAATTTACATAAAGATTATCGTTTCTTTACGGTAACAACCTTAACGTTTGTCGAACAACGAAATATCTAACGTAATTTTTGAAATCGTTGTTTGAAAACGTTATGTTTTAAAATATCCAACCGAAGTTTCAAATTATTCGTACCTTTATAAACAAAGATTTTTATATCGTAAATCAATAGTCTTAAATCCTCGAAAACGACAGATCAATTTTTAATGTATGTATACAATTTAATATGCACGCATATTATCGAGATTCGATTGCCATTATCCCCAATTAGGGACACGGCTAACCTTTATATTATCCGAAGAACACCGAAGCGATTATGCGTTGCGCTTTGTTTGTATCTATTATAACATTCACGTTGTTCAAATAACACGTGTCGTGTAACATGCCACAGGATGCATAATAACTGCAAACAGCAATTATTCTGGGGAATTGGTCACATGTTTCTCGTGTGAATGATTGGATAGAATCTTCCACCAATAGTTTACGTTTTCACTGGAAACAATCTAATTCTAACTGATTCGATGTATTATTGAGATACATATTCAGATACGATCATCGATAGTTGGACAAATTTCTGTCGACTCGTATATTTTAAGTCGAACGCACCCATAAAATTCAACGGAATAAAACATTAAATAAAAATCTACGAAATCCGCGTTACTAACCAAGATACGTTTCAACATCCATTTTACGAGAATCAACCAGAGAAGCATTAAGATAAAGGTTGACAAAATTCTATTCGTTGTACCATAGAACACGATGCTCTACGATGAAGCTCAAGCTCTACATCGAATGAAAAGGATCTTTAAGAAATTACGAGCCTTCCTAACTTTTACTTCAAATTTCCATTCGTCATATCATACCTATTTCCCACCAAAAAAAAACTTCATAAGCTTTTCAAAGTAAGGAGAATCCCTGTCTGAAATCTGTCGTTTGATGGCTGGTTCTCTTGATCACATGTGAACGAACCTGCGCGCACCGAATCATGTCAGAGGAAGGAAGGAAAGAGAATCATAACGAGGAAGGAAGAACGCGAAGAACAAAAGAATTGAACAAAACCTGTACATTAATCGCGACACATTATGCAAACCCCGCTGCAAACTCTCATCTGCCCGTGCCCTTAAAAATCTGCGGTAGCATCTTGGCAGAGGAAACATTAGACCAGGTAATCGCCCTTACCATCGGCAGCCCGTAGGCCGATCAACTCCCGTGTGTTTTCGTGCGCCGACAGCAAGCGGAATCATTGCGAATTCTCGTAATTCCCTGCCGTCTGTAGAAGGGCGGTTTCGCGGGTGTGTGGCGGTGTGCGGGGGGCACGGCCAGGGTAGTAGGCGCCTCTCTTTCCTACGGCACGCTCGAAGCACCCAGGGGCAATTGAAACTCACGGCCATTTACTGCATTTCAATAATGGTTTCCCATCCCTCCTGTTCGCGTTTCTCTCCCTTTGTACCCCGTGAGCACCCAACGCCCGTGGCCGCGTACGCGCAACACTGTAGAGTTTGGTTGCTGCTCCACACCCGCTCACAGTCGATTTACCGTGAGCTTTATGGAACACACCGGGGGCAGAAGTAACCAACGGCTAACTATCTCGTCTATGGACGACTGTATTATTCGATGCGGCCCCTAACATAGCCACGTGCCGACGTGAGCACCGTTTTATGCTTCCGGGAAAAGTGGTTCCGCGTGAATGGCTGTATTTGTGTTTGCGTGTGTTTGGGCTTGCACGAGGGACGTAGGCTGGTGGAAAAGACAAGAATTATGTACCACGACTGCTTCGTCTTTGGTTCAGAGGAAATTTGAAAACGCGGGCTTGAGAATATTTAAACGTTGTCGAATCGTGTATAGGGAAATTTGTCGTTCAGTATGGTTTCCACAGTAATTTTGATTCTACTTGAAATCGGATGTATCGGATGATCCAACGCTCTGACGATTAGTCGTTTAAGCAGAAGAGCGAGGTTAAGTCGTAGACAAGAATCTTTTTCATTTTCTATCGTTACCGCCACGTGTTTGATAAACAGAACCCTAGAACAGATATGTAGATTCCCAGTTGAAGTGAAATATTCCACTGAACTCGTATGGATAGCAGCTCGAACGTAACTAAATCGCTACTCGACCGAGCTGTTTGATTCATGTGCGCAAACCAGTTGGCTAAACTACTCCAACTAAGCTGTCGGTTGCGTCTAAACCGGATTAGCCTCCCAATGATCCGTCGGAAGCTTCGATTCTTACCCCATCAATGTTTCCTATGCGAATTTAATTCTTCTTTGTTTCCTCGATTCGATGTTTGGACAGCCTTAATTTGTTCGTCGAATAAGAATTGTCCAAAATAAAATGAGAAGATTTCTCAATCGTTAATTATAGACCTTCCGTATGACTTTTACGAAAATTCAAAGACAAATTGATATTAACGATAATAACGTCTACCCAAAGGCAGTCGTTATAAATTTGCATTATTTCACGAAAATCTTCATTGATTACGTAAACACGATACAAAACTCTGAATTTCGTTTAGTCGTCTCTTGGAACCAAAAGCGTTTTAAGCAATCGTTAACGACATCCGAAACGAAGTTGAAAATTCAAGAAACGAAATAACTTCGTGCAATCTAAACTTTTAATCAACGTTACAGTTCAGGACACTGACAAGTTTCGTTGGATTACAAAGTAACCCGGTAGACAACTTCCATTTTGAACATTTCGAGCGTACAGTTATGCGTTTCATAATTGTATATGAGATGGGAAGAGATAAAATAGGAATTGGGAAAGAAAAAAACAGAAAAAATTGACTTCAAAGCGTTAATAAAAAATCTCTGTTTAATGACGTCTCGCTGGAAATCCATCTTTTTTTTTTCTTATTCGTTTCAACCATAAAAGGGTTCGTCGAATCCATTTTCGTCGGATAAAGTCTATCATGTCGAGCAGAGATATCTGAAAAATGTTTTATATCCTTCAACGCACCGAATACATCGAACGCCCCTACTATTTTCATGCTAAAATCCACGTTTCGATTTCGTTGTACCGTTTCCGGCTTATCGACATTCGTCTTCCATTCCTCTCATCGCAAACGCGGTTCGCGTACTTTGGTTTTGTGATATTAAGATTTTAAGAAACTTTACTACGCGCGTATAATTTAGCCGAGGCTGAACGAATTTGGAATTTACAAAATTCAGAAGTAAGATTAAAAACTCCAAACTTTGAAGATCCGACGCCTTTAAATTCAAAGTTAAGAACGGTGGAAACTTCGGAGATTCAAAGCCGTAGAAATTAGAAATTCTGAAAATTCGCAGGGTAGCGCGCCCAGAAACTTCACATTTCCTAATTCGATGATCTCGATACAACTATTGTAGGCATCTTAAAAATCCCAAGATCAGGCAGGTTTCCGATTCTAACTCTCCAAAAAATTTTTACGTCAAAAAAAAAAAAAAAAAAAAATAACAGCTCAAATTCCCAAACGTCCATTAACGATCAAAAAAACCTTGTCCCAATTACCTGGAGACATTGTCAAAAAAACGCATGCACCAATTTATCAACCGCTCCATCGATTAAAACCACCCGTGTTCCCATACTGCACACTAGACGAAGGTCTAAATAATTGAGATGGATATTTTATCGTTGTCCTGTCAGGTTTCCATGAACACGGGAACGCCGTGGTAGGTCGGCGCAGCGAGCGAACAGAAAGCGAGATAGAGAGAATATACGAATTCGGTGAAATTTGAAATCGAACAAAATCGCCCGAAGGCAATGGCGAAACAAATTTCACCCATTAGCAGCCGACGCGACGGAGGATACATGTCACGCCGCGGTTGTCATCAATACAAATATCTGCGCGAGATACCTGTCCATATTCTCGTGGTCCGGCCATGGAATCGTGTGTACGGTTCCATACATAGAAAAACCTCACGAATTTGTTCGATGAAATTCGTACACGCTAACTGTATCCCAACTATGAATACCGCGAACACGATCGTGTTAACCGAGTACGTCTAAAAGCTGGCCGATTCAACGGTCCCGATAGGTGACACTGTTCATTCGCAGCGATGTTTCCTAACCTTTCTAACATTCCGACTCGGTCTTATGAAAGACATTTATTTGGATAAAAAGATGATTTTAATAAAGCGTTTTTTTCAGCTTTACAGCGATAGCATAGATGAATATAGAAGACCATATTCCCTGAGATATAAAATGCCAGGAGATTTCATTATGAGGTTAGCGCGTTCTGCGACAAAGATCTACGACTAAAAGCCGTCTTGTTAGACGTTAGCTTTAGAACTGCGTTAAAGAATAAATATACTATTATACATTGCCCCGATTATTTTGAAACACGGTAACCGAAATCGCTATGCTCGGGTTATGAAAGAGCCTATGGTATACTGTACTGGGATTAAGAATGAAAATCATGGAAGAAAGAATCTATGGAACAGTATCTGCCACTTGAGTAATTGTTAGGAATGCGTGGGAGGGAATAAAAATGGGATCTCTCTCTAAAACAGCTGTTACCTGAAGAGCGGATTCCCAGGGCTGTCGTGTCTGCGCCGGACACAGAAGCGGAGGACACAGCGCGAGAGTACTCCTGGATTTAAATACAATAACCCGAGGCTATTGTAAAAAATATACACAGCCACGTGCGCGCGGCTGCACACCAATGGCCCAGCCTTATGCAAGCGGCTCGATCGCTGGTATTTCCACTCGCCAAATAACAAGTATACACTCGGAACCCAATCAAGCGTGTTATCCCATATTCCACTGACCATCCGTCCCATCGATCCTCGAGGATCCATCGCATCGACGATTCCACATGTGCGCGTCATCGTGCATTTTCAGAAGTTAATCGATCGATTTTTCAAATAATTTTCTGTCTTTGTCTTCGTTGCGAATTTTTAGACAGTTTCAGGTGTAATCGAATTATTGCTCTATCTCTATAAGCTTTCCAGACATAGACAAAAGCTGGATATTTCAAACGATACTTTAATGCTTTATTCTTAGACTGTCGATTGAAACTGAATATTCCTACAATTTAATTATTGGAATCTTTCAAGAATATTTTACCACATTTAATTACTTGGAATATATTTATTATAGAACTGAACTAAAATTCAATAGATAATTCATTCCTATACTAAAAATGTTAAGAATTACGAATCATCCAGTTTCAGATTATCTACCATATATGAGTTTATTTTATGGAATATATTTTTATGGAAATTTATCGAATTCGTTAAATTTACATAATATATCATAATCTTGGCTTAAACTTTGTTATCTTTCAATCCACTTTATTCTACTCCATCCTGTTCAATCAACGTGTCTTAAATTATAACCGAAATTCTTTGATAATCGTCTTCCTTCGCGCTTTCCAAGGTATTTTCTCAAAATTCCTTCTACGTTTTTCAGTTAAAAACGAAGATATTTAATTATATCGTGAACTTATTTCATCGAGTAAGATCAATAACTCGCAATTGATATAATTGAACATTTTTCTCTTTTACTATATACTTTGGAATTTTAAATGAATGGAAGGAGCAATTCGTTCGTTGTGCGATATTATCTACAAATTCGATAAGGGTAGCTCTTTTTTGTTATAAACTTCTGAATTTTAAATGTACACGCATGAATAGAAGATGAGGTTAAATAATCATTAACTACGTATGGTGGCGAATCAAGCCAACGATCGCTAAAGGAAAGGGGAGCGTGTGTACATACGTATCTCTACGCGAGTGCAAACGTGGCCGCGCATGTAATATGCGGTGTAATCGCATTCCTATGCATGTAACAAGCCCTGTAGTTACAGTGGATTGTCTAATGGACGACACATGTTAAATATTCCGCCGGTATCGATACTACCATAGGGAGATTACTCTGATCCGCGTGTTTCGTGTCGCTATCATTCGACCGCATACTTCGCGATTTTTCATAACACAATGGGGCATTAACGTATTGAACGGGCCGAGCAACAAATATTGGAGAGTCACTTTGTAGATTAAGCGATCCATCATGCGACCACTCCTGCCGTTTTATGTACCATTCGTTCATTTTGTTTAGTTATTTTTCTTCTGTACTTGCGTGTGATAAAACTTGATCGAAACTTTTACAATTAAACTCTTCGATATACGTTGTGTTTGTTTTACGTTATCGGATTAATCTAATCTAAGGTAACTTTTGAGTAAAGATTTTTCAAATAATAATACACATGTTCCAAACAATGATTAAACATTCAACCTTTTCTAATCGAACTGTTGTAACATTTTTAAGAATATTCCAAAGAAGATATTATATTGGAATATTCTATTGGATTTCATTCGTTCAAATATTTCATAATATCTAACTTTAGCGATAGATTGACAAACTAAAAGTACGATATCGATAAAAAATAAATCAGAAAAAGTACGAGGATTTGAAGACGAGGCAAGGAAATCGCTACTATTGGGGGAGCAAAATTCTTGCGTTGCGTGTACTCACGGTTACTATTATCAGCGACAATGAGGAAGAATTCCTTTTTATATAGGAGTTCGTGAAACGTACGAGTGATAAGAACCACAATAGTCGACGGGGCGTTTCTGTTTGTATATTCTTCCAGTGCGCATAAAAGTATTCTACAGATACGGTATAAAATGCAATAGCAAGCTCGAGAACGTCGGTATCGATGATGCTTCGGGGCTGTTCGCGTTTGATTGAGCACGAAACAGTGTGCTACCTAACTTGAAAAAGATCTCTCAAAAGGGAAAAAGATTTTCTCGCTTTACACGTCTTTACGTAATCCCTTCTTTGCATACGTTTCAATGCTTTCAGGCTGGATGCGTTTGAACGTAGTTACGTATACGACAAAAATTCTTTTGTCGAGCCCAGTTTGCAATTGTTCATTGCTGTCTGTTGAACGAGATCCCAGAAATATTTTGATAAAAAAGTAAGAAATAATAACAGAAAGTATCTCGAGTCATTTATTATGGAAAAGTTTATTATTTTACAAATACGTGACTTAGATCAATTAGTCGTATAAAACATCATGTTACGCCAAGTTTGCCGTTACTGTCTCCTCTTCTTTGCTTTCATCTGTGTTCTACGACTTTTTCCTAATCTCTGTTTAGGCTTCCCCCCTTTCCCCCCTTTCCTCTTCAAATCTTTCCCTGGCTTTGAAGGCCTCCTATATTCTGAAACATCCGCCGAGCTTGTCCTTGTGTTCTTCTTACTGCCACGTTTCTTCCCACCAAAGCCGTATTTAGCATCTCTCATTTTTCGCTTTGCCGCTACCTTCTGGTCCACCGCTTTACCTTGAGGTTTCTTTTTGTCATCTAAGAAATCTAGGTCTTTTCTTACACCCTTGCGATATTTTTTAACCTCCTCTAATAATTTTCTCTTTTCTGCGTGCTTCTTCAGAGTCGCTTCTATTTGCATTTGCTTTCCTACTTTCCTCTGTTGTCTCAATTGTCTGACTTTCTCTGACCTTTGTGCTATTGTTTGCTGTCTCATTAAGTTTTCTCTAACCTTTTGCATATGAGTATCTGATTTTGCCATTTCAGCAAAGTAATCGTCGGGTCTGGTTGTTGGAATACCAAGCTTTCTCAATCGTGCGATTGCATCCATAACAGCACCCTGTGCTTGTCTGTGAAACATTGTTTCCCTACGAAAGTCATTCAGGACAGGATCTTCAGCTGGATCGTACTGCGGTAACTTCTTATTCCCTTGTAACTGTTTAGAACGCCTTACTTCCTGTTCCTGCATTTGTAACGCCAATTCTGGTGCTAAAGGTGCTGGTGCGTTAACCATGTCTAACCTTTCGATCCATGGCAAATCCAGTTTAAATTTCTCTAACTTGTTTTTCATAAGATTCTACGAATAATACCAATTATAAGGATGATCCATTCGCCATTTACTTCGAAAAATTAATCAGTTAAGTTGCATTTAAGAATTAATTATCTTTATACTTACAACACGGTTCTTGTGTTCTCTTTTTTGTTTTTCAATTACTACATTCAAACCTGGTTTTAATAAACCCTTCGCATAAGCTTCTCGTAACTATACACGTGAAAGAAAATAGGTTAGAAAAGAATTATGATAAATATTTTGATATGTAATTGGTATTTACTTCTTCGTCTGATGAATTGTATTCCGAATCCGATTCAGAAGATGCTTCCGCTTCTTCGGTGTGCAATACAACCTTCTTCACTTTCATTTTTTATGTTAAATTTGAAAAATACACAAATTTACAGTTTTGGTACAATAAACAGTGTGCGTCTCACGCACCTTTAGCGCAATCTATTGGAAATGTAGGGTTATGTTTCAGGCATGATACACAAACAACAAGCAAGTTTCCTAAACTGTTCTCAAATAGCTTAAAAATTGTCCCCTTCACTACTCTCGATAATTATAGATAATTAAGAGTAATTCTCTTATATGCATATTGAAAATTGTAAACCTCCTCGTTTCTTTTTTGTATCATAAAAAGTTTTAATATGATATTACTCTCAGTTTTACTATAAATAATTTTATTTACATTTAAAATACAAATTGCATATATAAAATTGTATCCTTAGAAAGTCCAATATTCAATAAAAAGAGATTGTGTACAATTTCTAAATCAATTCAACCAATTACAGATCATATACTCTATTAATTACTGTTTGCTATCGCAATAGAAGAAGTATATTGTATGTTACAAGTTAGATAAGAATTACGATCTGATATCTTATCTCTGAATCTATGAGAAGATATAGAAAAACAGATAAAAGAAGTTTGGAATGAATCGCGTTGGCAATTTCAGTCTAGACTGTACTACTCGATGTGCAGAAATCCCGTGAGACTCGCGTCTGATATATACTATACTCTATGCCAGGATTTTTTGTCACAGCTGGCTAACGACAGCGAAACATCATGACGGATAGTGATAAGAAACCAATGTCACGTTTATTGAAGCTCGCCAACAAATTTAACTGCTTTTACCTGTCAGGTAAGCGAAATCGTTTCATATAAGGGCGTCTCGCCTTTCTGTATGCCTCCTGCATGATTTTGCAATGATTAGCGCATAGAAATTCGTAGCTTTCCGTCCTGTCTACTAAGATATTGATTTCGAGTCTCTTCTGTATTCTTTCACGTATTTTCAACGAATTAATAGGAATTGTGTCTATCTTCTCCGGAAGTATGAATGATTTTCACGAGACCAGCTACAATAATTTTTCCTACTATTATATAGATCTTTGATTCTCCATACTTTTCTGATAATAAATATTTTGAGTATTGTTGCTATATGTACATTTACCAAAGTAGATACCAAAGATGTGTATCGTATATCTTTTTGAGATGATGATCTATATTGTAATCTGTTTCTTGTATAATTTAAACACAGATGTGCAAATAGAATATATATCGGCGAATATTTGTGAGATTCTATTGGTATTTGTTTGTTTTATATAACACGTTTAATTTTCATTTTTAATTTCTTTTTACTTCCTATTTCTTTCATTTATTGCTTATATTTTATATCTAAATTCTGATTTTATTCCATAACATCAATAATTGGATTAATAAAATAATATTCTTAAATTTGCGATACTTTTTAGGTTTTCATGCAGGTGAATGCAGAGCCTTTGTTGTTGATGGACAGCAAATTGGCCTTGTGCGTCCAGATGTAATGAAGGAATTGTTGAATTACCCACAAGTAACTCAGCATATCAAATTACAATGGATAATGTGTCTATTAATATGTTTATGTAATCTGATCGTATCTGTCTTAAAAATTTTTCATAGGTATTTCAAGTACACCCTGAGTACGTACAACTGAATCCAGCATTCAGAGAGTATGCTGAGAGAAGTGCTAGAGTCGAGGAAGTTCTGAGAGAATGGCGTGCAGGTGGGAAGTTTATAGCATTAAGAGGATGGAGAGAGGAGTGCTATGAAGTACGTGCAGAATTCAATACCCCACCACTGTTCAAAATGGACCGGTCTGCTACATGTAAGTACACTAATTACAATCTTACTAACATCTTTATCTATCTGACTATGTTTGTTTAATATAATTCTTTACTTAAAAATTATTGTTCCTTAGGTTTGTTTGGAATTCGCAAATATGGAGTTGATATCAATGGATACGTTATGGATCCTGTAAAAGGTTTATCGATATGGTTGCAAAAGCGTAGCCCAAACAAGCAGACTTGGCCAGGCTACTGGGATAACATGGTGAGTGGTGGGTTGAGCGTTGGCTATGGAATTAATGAAACTGCTATAAAAGAGGCTGGGGAAGAAGCCAGCATTCCCAATAATCTTATTGCAAAACTAAAGAGTGCCGGTTGTGTATCTCTGTTTTTTGAAAGTGAAAGGGGTCTGTTTCCCAACACTGAATTTGTATACGACCTTGAACTACCACCAGATTTTGTACCAAGCAACAATGATGGAGAGGTAGAGACTTTTGAATTGCTTCCAGTTAACGAATGTTTAGAAAGGATACTGTCTTCGCATTTTAAAACCACGTCGGTACCAGTCGCGCTTGACTTTTTAATTAGACACGGATATATCACAGCGGAAAACGGTGAGTATACTTTATGACGATAAACAATTACAGCGTCAAGTAATTAAAATGTTTGCTTCTTTCTGTTGCAGAGCCTAATTTTATAGAAATCGTGGAATTGCTTCATATACCTCTGCAAACTATTTATAATCATCCACAAAAAAAGTGTAAAATAGCTGCAAATGGTGAAGCAATCGAATCATTAGACAGAATTTAAGTTTAATTAGTCTTTAATTTAATTTCGCGTTTAAAATTAATCAAATCGAGCGGAGTTGGATTATTTGTGATTTCTTTGTATTTGATCAATTTTTTCGCAAAGTTTATAGTAAGGAAAAGGAAAAAGAAAATGATGCAGTTTTATATACGTAAGACTTGCAAAATTATTATAAGACACTAAATAGTAGTTCAAATATTTCCAGAATTGATTTGAAGGATTTTTCTAAAATTCTGAAACTGACTCTTGTTTCCATAAAATTTGGAAAAGGAAAAAGAAAAGATACGTAATTTCAATAGATATATTGTCATAACATTTTTACTCATAAATATATTATTATTCCTTTTGTTATAACTCGAGTAGTTTTTATATACGATAACGATGAAAGTATCAGGTAAAGACGATCTTTTGATGACTTATACGAAAGACATACATAGGGATGTAAACGTAGCCATTATTAATTCAGCGAGAGTTTCATAGGGAATGAATTGGGGATTTATTGATATTTAATAACTATGTAAAATTGGCACAATACAAAGAGATAATTTACGAAATGATTTTTAAGCAAATTCATTCATCGTCGTTATTTAAAAAGAAAGAAAATCACGCTACATCTTCCTCTAATTTCTACCAAACCATCGAACTGAATTTTTGCACAATAACGGACGAAGGAGTTTTCGCCGATCGTACGAGTAATAATCTAAACGTGTGACAATTTTTGATGTACATCGATGTCAAATTAGAAGTATTATTCATACAGCATTCCAGAAGCATAGATTAAGTCTTCAGTTTCTAAGCAAGCAAAGAAGTGGAAAAACGAAAGAGTAATAATAGCTTTTTCTAACGTTTGTAATAGAATTTTTGTACTACGAAAAGAACTTGTACACCTAACAACAACAATGAGTGCGCATAAAGTAAGAATGCAGTAATATCCTAATATTCTGCGTAGGATGTAAGATGAAATTCATTCACAGTATTATGAACGTGAATGCACAGTATACTATTTGATATGTTTAGAGTAAAAATGGAAAAAAATGAAGAAAAAAACAAAAAGAAACCCATTTGTAGACGAATTATGTCAACGTATGTGTTCGTATACTCTCAACTATTCTACCAACGAGAAAGATCCAGCATTTTCACTTGAACAACGTTTATTGAGAAGGGGAACAAAAGTGTTCGTATATTGTTTATTGTATGTAATATGTAGGTAGAATTTTAATTAAATCAACAATGATTGGTACCAAGGTTCTGATCAAGTGATATTATTAGATTGTGAAGAATAGCGATTGTATAAACGGCAAACGCAATCCTAGAAGCGTCACTTTTTCTTTTTTGTTTCAATGTTTTTAATGTGATATTTATTGCTCATTATATTTGTTTGACGACAATTAATTTATGTGTTACACCATTTTGTTCATTTGATGCACAGAATGTGTAGTGTCTTTGCTTTGAAAGTATATTAACTATTATCAAGTATTTTTATAAGTTATTCTATTTAAACGATGCTTTATACCACTTGCATTGCGTGTGCCCTTAAGTTAAGAGATTTTTTATACTGAAACTAGTTTCTACAAGATGAAGAGTCATTAGGTATGTTAAATTCAATACATAAATCGTTGTTGTAGATTCGATACTATTATAATTGCGTTAACGGATAAGCATTCTGAATATCTTTTTTAAGGAATTTTTCTACCAAGACCGATATTAAGCCGGATATCCGCTGTGACTTATATTATGTTAAATGTATTTGCTTCTCTTTGTTGCTTTTACTTCAGTCCACTTAACTAGATGACAGTAAGTGAGATACGTATTGCTTAAGCATACTCTAACTTTAATTTAGTCCTTGTTCGAACTAACCTGATGTGTTTAAATGAGTTCGCTATTTTTATAATCATATACTAGTCATACTCGTCATCGCCTTATTGTTTCATAATCCGATCATAAAATCTATGATTATATTTGTTTTTTTTAGTGGAACTAACATTTTTGTGATAGATATGAGTACGGCTGGCCATACTGTTTAATGCATGACTTAATATTTGTCATTGAATAAATCTAATCAAACTTACAGTGTCATCATTTCTATCTTTCTATCTTTCACTCCATTATCTTTCCTGTAAATCCGACTTGATTAACATACAGATACATTATATGCATTTTACGTTTCCTTTATGTAATGTGAAACTTTTACACATATTTCTGTTCATCGTACAAATATTGCCCTTAATTCTCATACTTTTCTGTAGATATCGAATTACTACGAACTCTGTTATAAGGTATCATCATGGAACAATCATTTAAAATATTGATTGAAAAGGCAGAAACAGTTGCAATGAGCCATTAGCTCGATGAATAAACTTTAAATGCTTTGTACTCTATTATTCTACCCTTTTTGCATGACCAATAAAACTATACTATAATTTGTTAAAAAGAATACTTGGTGATAAGTAATAAATCTTTTTTTATAAAATGTTTAAATACCCTTAAATTCCAAGGAGTTAACATAATTGATATGTTAACACGATTGATTGATAAAAATAAATTTAGAATGGAACGTGAATGGAAAGAACAAAAATGTTTCTTTGCTGCTTTAAAATATAAACAACATTTTAATTAGATTCTACATTTTTAATTTCATAAAGTCATTATCTGATATAGTAAAGACATGGCAGTTTCCGGTACGCTTATATTTCGAAAACTTGGGCACCAGAAGGATTTTCCAGCGAGGAAGCAATAACAAACGACCAGACTAGTGGGGATGCTCGAAAAGGTAGAAATAAAAAAATTCTGCTAGAAACCTGGTGGGGAGGCTCGACTTTGTCAGAAGAAACAAAAATCGACCAAATCACTACCCTATTGAACATCAGCGGGGCAACAGTTCTGTGACTACTCTCTACTACACATACACTTCTACATATACTCCTGTTGAAGATTGGCGTTATTTCCAAACTTTTCATTTATTTTCAATTAAGACTTTACTTCTAAATCCAGTGACTAAATCAAACGAAAGAAGTGCGTCGTGTAAAGTGTTATTTTGTTTATCAGGTATGGTGAACAAGTATCGTAATTCAACTATTTTTCGAAAAACAATTACGCTTGTAAACATTATCTTTGTTTATACGCTACGATTTTGTGAGTTTTTTTTTTTTTACTAACGGAACGCATCGAGGTTGCGTCATATTGCGAAACTTTCCATTTTCTCTTTTAGTTGTTTTACGTGGAATTTGTTAATTGCGTTAAATCTCTTGTTAGTCTAGAAATTTCAAGATTTACGAAAATTCGTAAAACGGAAAAGATTCATTTTATGAATATTTGTATCATTTCTTATGTTGTTACAAATTTTTCTGTGGTATAGTACAAGAATGCAAAAGGCGAGAACTTTTTAATTGATAATACGTTAAGTTAAAATTATCCTATTTCTACTTTCTTTTAATTCATTTGCGTTCTCTTCTATTTCATAGTAGATTTTTGACTATGGATTCTACGACGTTTTCACTGAAACAGTCTCCTTTAACAGCCTCGGAAATTTCGTCAAAATTTGGATCTTTCATACATTTGGCGATAGGTGAGTTATTAATTATATTACATATACTTCTATTCTATACATATTCTTACACATATACTCTATATCTTTCAATTATTTTGTATAAAAATCACGTAATATAAAATCCTCATACTAATTAAAAAATATATATATATATATATATATATATATTACAATAAACAGGTTGCGAATGTTTCTATAAATTCATATTTTTATATACATTAACGTATGTCTAACTATAATTTATATACAAGTATAACTAACTAATAAAAAAATGTAACTGAAAGAGTCGGATATGGATAAAAATTTTAGATATTTCATGTATTTATAAATGCATGAAGTCTAATAATAAATGTACAGAATTCAAGGGAGGACATATTGAATTAACGTTTCGTACCGTACGAATTTCGTTATCTATAATCCAGACTGTGTGAGTCACAGGTAGCCCATCCAGAATATTCATTATAACAATAAATAAGCTGTGTTTCGCAATGGTTACGAAAATTATTATTTTCAGAAAAAAGGCCTAATCTACGAAATATTTCGATGAACGTATATTATATTGATAGATTATATCAGGAAGCATTTCATGATTTGACTTTATTTTACAATTGAAATATTAAATAACTCAAACAAGGAGGTTGTTATCAACTACCTACAAGATACTAAGCATATTGAACGAATCATGTATGATCAATATAATTAATAAAGAAAGTCCAATAATTCGATAGCGTAGATACGCGCATAATATTTCATATTTGAATAATGGCGATGGAATGGAAAAAATGTTCTGTCACTGACCTTTTTCAAATATTGAGGTTTAGAAATAATTGAAAGCTGGCAATCGACAGGATTATGTGGTCCAGCGTCATCATTGCACGATTCAATCACCACACATTAACACTAAATAGTTTTATCACATTAATTTTTCACTTATTAAACAGCACTTTGAACGAAACGGTGGCTGAAATCGCGACGGCCGATATTTAACTGCGGCAGATTTTAAATTTCTTTATAAAAAATTCAAAATATCGATACAGAAGCGTTTCAGTTCGATTTCACCGCCTCATCGATATTTAAACTTTAGAATTCGATATTGAATAGCGTCGCGCATGCGCATTCGTACTCCATAAAATTCAGCGTGGGTGTTATTTTCGCGTTTCGAGTAATAATTTGAATTTTCTTAAAAAAATAGAAAATGTCGGTGGTGATAGGGAGAAAAATCTTCGCGCATTTTTGTAGCAGTCATTTGAAGAAATTGTTGACGCGTTCGGAAATTGTTAGGTTCAGTTCTGTCGCGAATGACAAGTCTGTTAACCTAGAAGAGAATGCGAAGAGTGGCATCCCGGCTTCTGAACATGGCAAGATTTCTGCCGCTGTTTTGAAGAAATTTTCCGAACCCTTCGTTTTAGAAAACGTTGATTCTCCTAAAATATTAGAAGCTAATGAAGTAAGTTTGTCATGTAAAGATTAACATTTTCAAAGATTTAAGAATATTTCTCTGTTATATTTTCATGTACTTTCAATTTTCTGTTTTAATAATTCAGTCGATTATTTGAATGTGATATTTTGAATTGTAAAATGTTCTGCATATTTCACAATACGATGTACATAATGTTAACATTATTTCTATAATTAACGAGTGAGAATTTTATACGTAGAATGAAAAAGAAAAGGTATAGAATCTCTTTCGTTGCTAATATTGTTTCAGGAAAAACGATTTAAGTATGATAGTTGCATAATAAACAATTTTGAGTTACATTTGTAAATTATGATCGAACTATATTTGAGCTACATTTATCATTTCTAACTGACAAAGAAACAACGATATCATCTTTACGAGCTATTAGCAAATTATATATTAGTTTTTATCGTAAAGTTTGGGTAGTTAATAAACAAAAGTAATTTAATATTTTATCTTAATTCTTTTAGTAACTATTCTATAAATGTTCTTGTAAATATTCTATATAGAATATACAGTGCTTTATATCTTTTTTCATGTAATTCATCGGTATAAATTAATAGAATATTCATTGAAAGGCAAAGCTTGTAGTATCTTTGCATTGGCAGGTTCTTGTAGATGTTAACTATTGTGCTCTCAATGCATCAGATGCATTATTGACAAAAAATATGTATACATTTGAACCAACTTTGCCCATGGTTCTTGGTTATGAGTTTGTTGGAAAATTGATTCAAGTTGGGGAAGAAGCTAAAGAACAAGGTTATAAGGTCGGGGATAAAATTATTGCTCTTAACAAAGACCGTTACGGAGGTTTAGCGGAACAGTGCATAGCAGATGTTAACGTAAGCCAGTTTCTTTTAGTTAATCGCTTGTGTTTGTATTTCACTGTATCAGAGACTTGTAGGATATCTGGAAAGTACCGTCCGAGGTAAAATCTATCGACGCAGTGGGTTTACTCGATGATTATATGGCAGCTTTAATTGCATTAGAAAGAAAGGTTAGCATTCAAGAAGAAGATATGATATTAATTAACATGGGTTTAAGTGGCATTGGATTAGCCGCAGTTGATCTAGCAACAAACGTATTCAAAGCTCAGGTTAGATTTCTGATAATAAAACTTTACAAACATAAACATAGATAGGCAGTTTTCACTTTAAATCAGTAGTTGTCTATGACGACTATTAATTCAGGTAATTAGCGTTTCTGCTACTGAAGATGGGGCAGCTCTTGCAAGAGAAAAAGGCGTGCTTGCATCTTTCAAATATAAAGATAAAACATTATTGAAACAAATCAAAGAGATAGCTGCGGATAACGATATTAAAGAGATCTTTGACGACGCAGATGGTGAATATTTTAAAAAAGTGTTAAGTTGGTAAGTTTAAGGACAAACGATTCTCACGCAAGGTCAAGTTAAAAGCAATATTAGAAACTATGTTGTATTTCTAGTTTTACTAATATTTACAAAGATGAAACTACCATAAAAAATATGTTGCGCGATGATAATTTTGCAGTTGTGCTACACCACTTGTCCCGTGAAGGTACATAAGTACTTTAGAAATAAAGTTTGCTAATATTTAAATTAAATAGGCCAGTTTATTAAACGTTAGTCTTTATTACAAAGGAAGAGTAGTAATCGCTGGTTCAGCAGTAACTGTAGAAACTAGTGACTCTGATACGCAAAAGAATGGCTTTTCTGTTAGTGGATTCAACTTGAGGCAATATAGGAAGAAGAAGCCTGAGTCATATCGGTATAATAACTTTAAAATAAGATGTCCCATAAATTTTGTTCTTTGATGAATCACTCGAAACCATCATGATTGATTATTAACGAATTATTAATGATAATTATTACGAGCTATCAGCTACAATAGGAACTATTTTTTATTCATAAAATTATTAACAAAATTTGTAGGACAGTTAAGCACTTGGGTTTAAATCTTTTCAAAGTAGATTATTTAAATTTTATGTTTCTCTAACCAGACAAGCAGGGGACGATGTTTTACAATTTATCGAAGAGGGTCTAATTAAACCAACTTGTGTATTAACAGTTGGATTACCAAAAGTAAACGATGCATTGGACTTTATTCTTAATTGTAAATCTCCAGGGAAAGTGAGTGTTGAACATCCAGTAGCTTAGCTAGCTATTATGATTTATAATCCACGAATAAATATAAATATATATAACATAAAAAATTATTAATTTCGCAGGTTATTATCGATATGAAGGATAGGTAGATTTAGCTCAAACAAATAAACTAATGGACATATTTGCATCGCTATAAATAACGAATATCGATTAAAAATATGTGCAAAGCTATTTTACAATTTATCAAATATAAATAACACTGCTAACTTGAATCAAAGCTATATTTAAGGTTTAATTAAGTACATTAAGCTTTTTTTCAACTGCATAAAAATTATGTTAGAAATAAATTAACTGTATTTTCTGTATAATATCTTTAAATAAATATTTTCTATTTTACGATGGTTGAAAACGAGGAGAGTAGTACCCTTATTCTATTAGTTTTCCAAAACACGCCTCCATACAAATCTATGATAACAGTTTTCTTCTTTTACAATCATTCCTTCTTTTACAACCACTCCTTTTTTTACAACCATTCCTCCTGTCTCGTTCTATAGGGCTACACGTACAGTGTCAATGTAATTCCGCCTTACAGTGACAAAGAAACTTTTAGGGCTGTTTTACATTTGAAAATAAAAATGATATATATATATATATATATATATATATATATATATATATATATATATATATGCGATACAAGAATTACAGGTTCTTCTTACATTACATCTAACTAAATCAACGGTAGGTAAGAGAAGCTTCGACTCGAAGCATTTTAAAAAATAAAAAGTGAAAATTATGCAACAGTGGCTTAGAATATTTTCCTACTAGATGATCGTTCGCGGAGATTCGTTCGGTTGTGAGACAAGAGAAAATTGCACGCATACGATTGTTCTCAGGTAGCCGCGCCATACTAACTCGGTTGCGGTCATTATCGGTTGCTCAACGCCCCTTTATCGAAACTGGAGCGTTTTGTTGCCGTGCTACCGACGAAAGGAAGCCCGGAGTAAAAGTCCTGAGAACGGTCCTTCGTGAAATCGTCGATTCTAAATATGTTCCCCCTAATGGTAGCAAAGAATTTTTTTTTTTTGTCAGTTCGCCTGCAACAGGCGATGAAAGGTGACTGTTCTTTTGTAATACGCGTAGCAAGGGTGAAACGCGTATTCCGATCTTAAATTATGATACCATTATCGGTACTCGGGGAATAACGAGCCACGATCGGTAGAAATTCTTTGACCTTTTTGCTCTGGGATATTTAGCGCGGACAGAAAAATGCAGAATATGCAGAAAATGGATCTCGGCCAGCACAAACGAGTGTATCGTTACCTTGGATATGCCATCCTTTTATAGGAATACTTAATTTCGTGTTATTTTTTTTCTTCGCACATTCACAGAATTTAATCGATATCTTTCATTTAGAAAATAAATTGCGGCTGTTTAGCTCAGCTTTTCTTTTTCTTTTGTTCATATAAATACGAATATCGTTAAGAAATCACGAATAGCTCAGGAACTAGGTCCACTAACTGAAGTCTAGGTATGTCGTTCGAAAGGACTGTCCTTTCCTTTTAGATTTCGTTCACCACGGGGGTCGAACGACGACAGGATTGTCAAACGCGTTGATTAATTGATAACAATGATTTAGGATCGTGAAACGTGGCGTGTGGGTGCTCCAGATTGCGCGAAGTGGGTGACCTAATATGGTCAGCCCTCGGGCCAAGTCCTTGCAAAATTATCTCACCCAGTCGGACAGTCTAAGGTCTGGACAAACTTTCTCGAAAACATTTCGTCTCAAGTTACACATCTAATTGTATTTCAGAGTTTTCTACTCTTTCTTTTAGTCGCTGTGTAACCACTAGCTTTGACATTAACTTGATACTCGAAGGTGTAAAATAGGAGGCGACATTACTTGCGAGATAACGCGATACAAAGGTCAATTAAACCGCCCTGGTATTATGAATCACGTAGAATTGCAACAAGGTTCAAGGCAGTCATGATAATGGTATGGGTGTGGTGATTTCAAAATTCGATCGTTGGTCGCGAATTATTTCTCTTCGAAATCTCTCATTCCACGTATTTCTCCCCCTTCCCAAGAAAACGTCGTCGCCAGTTTCCTTCCTTTTTTCTTGCGTCCGATTTTTCTCCTAATTAGCTTACTTCTCGTGGTTGTTTCTTTTTTTTTTTTTTTTTGGCGCGTTATAATCGTAACAGCGTTATCGCGGTTGGTTTGAGATTCGAGCAGCCGAAGCCGCATTTTTAACGAAGGGAATCGCTTTTTGTTGCTCCATGGCGATAGCTTTCGCGACAATGAACAGACTTTTCTACCTAGTGGAGTCTTTTTTAATTAGCACAGGTCCCGAATGTTTTGTGGAAAGCTTTGGCGAATGTCCGAGCCACAGTCGTTTGCCTTCGATCTCTGAGTCCGGCGGTTGTTCGTCCTTTCAAATCCTCAATTCGATAAAATCAACGAAACTCAATTACACTCTGTAGGGAAATCTGTGAAACGGCTGAAAACCAGCAAATTAATCGTTTAATTTAATCCATTTCTCGCGTTACGCCGCGTGTCCGAGCTATCGGATACGCGATCTTTCAATTAACCGGCCTCTGGAAAGAGAATCCGCGGTCGATCTGCTCGCCAGATGTCGGAGGTGGAGGAGAAATAAACGGTTCTCGCTTAAATCGAAAGAACGAGTTACATAATAAAACACATCGAGCGCAAAAAGTCACGGTTTCTCGGTACTTTCGCGCTGGAACACGCTTTTCTTTCGCTCTTTTTTTTTTTCTCTCCCTTCTAAAGCGACTCGACGCTTTACTCAACCTGCTTTTTATTATCTCACGCGCGTGCCCTCCGAAATTCTCGCTTATCCTACAAACGATCGCAAAATGGCGCAATCGTGCGCCGAAAATGGCGCCATTCCACCAATTACTGACGTAATTCTCTTCGTTCTCGCCTCGTAGCTGCAACACCGCTCGAGACTCTCCGATTTTTACGTATTATTCGATCCAATTTTAATTACTATGAAATCCAACTTGATGATAGTACTATACTATTGCAGATAATTGCAAGCACAGGCCCTAGGGTTCTCGAGTTAGGATCTCACAGAAAGATTACACCTTCGTAACTAGAAATTTGTATCGACGATAACCCACCGATAACTGGCAATGTTATCAAAGTCATTCACGCGTCGTTGACAATTTTCCAATCCACGAAACTTATTTTACTTGAATTATTTCACGAATTATATAACGGACCGTGTGAAAAGGAGATAACGAACTTTCTCGACCGTACCACAGTCGTTATTTCCGCGAAAATCGATTCTATCGTTTTATATACTGCGTAAAAGTGGGCAATTTTTGTACGGACAAGTTCGTATGGACATCGATACGCCAATTTTTCGTGCGACCAAGCGTTACATCGAAACGTACCGGTCGTGATTAATTGGCCCGATGGGAGGATTAATTTTAGGTTAGGTCTTTTGCGAAAGGATACGATTTCAAGATGATAAATCGCGAATTTAATGCCGTTTGCTCGGCCTGGAAACTTACGTCCCGCGTTGGTCTGTTCGCGACTACGGAGAGGAAATTAATGGGTTCGCGTTTCTGCGATCTGTACGAGGTAGCGAAGTGTAGGAAGAGGAGAGCTACGTTGGGTAACCGGCTCTTAGGTAACCCGCTGCGGATCTATTTCAGTAATTGTCAAATTTGGTCGATGATTTATGATTATTATCGGCAAATGAACGAATCTTCTTCCTCGATTTCCATTGCTAAATCATCCAGACACGAGTTGCAGTTTCCATCTCTTTACCTTGTACGAGGACCACGTTGGAGACACGTTTATATTCGTTCGTTTCTTCCGGGCATCTGAAAATGAAATAAATGTTTCTCCCTTCCCACGTCAAGTTCAAAGGCTGTATTTTAATCTAACTGGGAATATAATATCCGGCGAGGCGGTTGTCTATGCAACGCTACCAAAATGACGATCATCGAACAACGGTGCAAAGTGTCTTTTATTCATCGGATATCGCTTCTTCGGACTCAATTCGAAACTAAGCAGCAATCTACCGCGCAAATGCATTTTATGCATTCTGTACGGGAATTGACAGGCAGGAATCGACGCGAGTTCTAGGAATCAATAGCAAGCTACTTAAATGGCCGTTAATTGTCTTGGCCATATTTCACGAGAGTGAATAAGCAAACGGAGTCGTCAGACCCGTTTGCGTCGTTTGAAGGATGCTCCTTCTGGGAATCAAGAGAATTAACGCGTCAGGCATGGTCGACGATCGTTAGATCGATCGCGGATCTCGACGACAGCTTGCAAAACAGCAACGAGATCCGCTGTATCTGCAGAAACCGAGGCGAGTTATACGTGGCGCGAAACGAGTGGGAGAGCCCCTTACGACAGTCGCATATCCGCGTGGCAGTTACGCGGCATTTGTCGCTCTGTCTACGAGAACGATAAAAGGAAATGGCCTCTGGTATCGCGTATCTGTACAATCACTCCTGAGAGCCACGGTTCACCTAGATATGCTAATATGATTAGAAAAGAGCAAGGGACATTTGCAAGGCCTTTTCCTCCGGAGCCGACCGGTAAATTGCTCGACACTGCGCGACGCTATAGGCCACACGCGCGCCATTGCGTTCCCAGCGCAGATTATTTCGCATTTGTTAGATCGTATTATCGGTATTATCTGTTGCTCGATGCGTTTCCACGCATTTCACGAATCCTTTTGGTTTCCAACGTATTTTTAAGTCTCAACGTTCCACGCAGACGGATAGAAAGCGGAGGATTCGAGAAATGATTTAATTACTACTTGCACTTGCCGTGATTTTTATAGAGAGTTTCAAAGTAATTTTTATAGAGAGTTTCAAAGTAATTATTATAGAGAATGGACGATGCCTCCGCGGAAGACTTCCAGGCAGTTGAATATTTTTCTCGAACGCGAAGAGAGGCGAAATGAGAATTGCAGTTGAAAATTCGGTTCGCTGGATCGGCGGACTTAATGTACCTTTCACGCGAAATTCTCCATGCAAAAATTCCAAACTTCCCGCCGATGTTCCGTATATTCTATTCTCTGCAACAATTTACGAAATTCCTTTATCGACCTTATCGAGCGTTCAGAGTATCAATGAATTCGATACAAATGAAATAGAGTATCGAAAATTCACGTTCTCCTAATTCTTGATTATGAGAAAGAAAAAGTATCCTGCGCGAATATCTGGCTAATTCCAAGAAAATTTGCCTTCGCGTTGGAGAAAAATCGGCCCACCAACGCGTAATCACTGATGCAACGTTGCGATAAAAGGGGGGAGAGAGTGGCCAGCGACATTTAGTGGATTTTTCTCCACGCGTGTTTCAGTTCGATAATTATCAAAGGTCAACTGGCTGGGCGATTCGCGCGCGCCGTCTGTAAATTGCATTTGAAACTCGTCGTTCGATCGATCTTTACCTTCGTTCGAACAAAGCCCGCGATCGAAGAAATTTTTAACTCCGCTTCTTCTTTGTTCGCGAAAATCTCATACGAATTAGCGGACGCGCGTGCGTACGTTTTACGCGCGGTTTAATTCCTCGCGCGTATTGCACGTTAGCCTCCGCAACTAAATTGCAAAACGCATTTACGTAATCAAACGACCGCGTCGTTCTATCGATCAAATTTTCGACGCACGTTATAATATAATAACTTGATGAATTGTAAAATATCGACGAAACAGGTCTGTTACGGTTTGTCAGAGAAGAGCCGATTCTTCCGTCGTTCCATTTTCAATCAAGTATCAGGTTGTCCCAAATTCTCCGTTTTCTATTATTTTTGTCGAATCGCGTATGATCGTGGCAATGGAAATAGAAGGAAACGGATCGTGCGCGATCGAACGAAATAATATAAAACGAAACGAAAAATATACAAATAAAAAATAATATAAACGGAAAATTTTCCTTACAAAAGGAAAGAAACTTTCGGGACGACGTAACGTACGAATCGAGAACAGATCGTCGCAGAAATCGCAAGTTTGCACGCGAATCGGAAAATTGGAAAACGCCGCTCTCGTTCCCGGCAAATTAATTCTCGTTGGAACGGAACGGAGGGTCGAGGAGGAAATTGCCGGTGTCCGTGGTAATTACGAACGGTTTTCTATGGGTCAACGATATTTTGTAGGCAGGCCAGCCGATAATAAAGTTACGACAGAGAGTGGCGTTAATATCACGCGGAGACCATGGCTTGTCTGGCATTGTTGTGCCAGTCAGTTGTGGTAGCACGTAGATAACCAAGCCTGACAATGGCGGCCTCTGTTGCGTGGCATTGTGAAACGATAACATTTTCGTCGGCCACGGCGACCATCGTTAATCAATCGCCTGGATGACATTGAAATTTCACGCGGGGCGGATAGCGCAACGTGTTTCCCATCGTTTCATTGGAACTAGAAACGTTTCAATTTCGTTCGCGTTAACTCGTACCTTTCTCTTGTTAGAGCCGATGAATCGACACTAATCGATCTCGTTGGTCTCCTCCGGCGAGTGGAACACCAGTCTGCGATTCCACTTAATTGAGTTGTTTCGTTAGTAGGAAATTCGTTTAATCGGCCGATCAAAAATTAGCCGCGATAGATTAGTTTCTACGAAGTACGAATTTGGCATTGTATATTCCTATCGTACGATCGATCGCTACGATCGTCACTTTGGAATTTGATTGGAATTTTCCCGCGGATCGTTTCTTGGCGCGTTTAAATATGGAATTAAAACGATTAGAAATTAATTTAGAGTTGGGTACGATCGTCGGTCTGCAAGTAGAAACGTCGCGATGCCGAGTCACCGTGCGTTCTTTAAGATGAACGACGATCGATCCACGGTTCGTCGGGCCAAACAGTCACATACTAATAACTGGAGCAAAGCGTTGTGTAAGCAGTGGGTGGCCGCCTTTCTCTGCCAGTTGCCAGCTTTAATACGATCGTTGTATGCCAGAACACCGATTTCTGTAGCCACGAGGGATCAGATTCTTTTTACACTGCGGACATTAGCCGAGTTGAGATCGGCTTTGTGTAATAATTAGAACGGCCACGCCACTCGATATTTTAATTACGCTACGGTCGTCTTAATTGGGCTTGAACACGGTGTCGACAGATCTCCGGGAAAGTCGATAACGCCGATGAAATAATATCGGAAATAACACGCTTCTGAAATAAATCACGCAATTGATAGGACACAATGGCGGGTAATTTAAATCCTGAATAATTATCAGTTATTATCTTCTCTTTCTCACTGATCGAGAGTGTTTTTTTTTTCTTTTTTTTTTTTAGTATAAGTAACCCGAGAATTGTTTCATTTCTTATATCGTAGCTGCGGATGCAATTGCGAAATGGAGTTTCTTCGATTCGATCGATTCGATCGCGTTACGCAGAGGGAATCGCTTGAGAAGAATTAAAATTCTTATCCTGTCGGTTTAATTCTTATATCCTTTCTTTCTTTTTTCTTTTTTTTCAAAAATGTTCTCGTATCATTAGGAGACTAAGAAATTCCTGAATAATTTGAAGATCGTAGTTGGATTTTGCAGCTTGCAATTAAAATTCTCATCCTGTCGGTTTAATTCTTATATCCTTTTTTTTTTTTTTCGAGAAATTATTTTCCCGAATAATTTGAAGATCGTCGGTCGATCGATGGATCTCTACCAGGATCGGTAACAGACACGCTCGAGATCCGCCTTTACCCACGCTCTTATTCCCCTGTGATCTTTCCGATCCGTCCGATGTACAGATGCATCTTTGACCAATCACGAAAGAATTCAGTTTCCATTCCTATAAAACCTTTCACTTCCTTCATCGAGCATTCGTAAATTTCCTTATCGTGCGAACATTTGCATCGATTAAGATTTAGCGATAAAAAGACCGACCACTTTTTCTTTCCATTGACCTTCGACCGGTCGTATTTCATTAAAAATACGTTACGACAAGTTGGATGTCGTGCCTGTGACGTTGCACGCGTGGAATATCGATTATTTGTTTAATGATTAGATAAGGAAAAATTGACGGAGGCTTCGAATTGGCATAGATTCAGGCTAGCGCAGAGCAGCTACGAATATTCACGAGGGAAATGAAAAATTCGGTTAACCTGTCCGCCGAATTTGTTACGTACAGGCCGCGGATTTTTTCGCATTCGAATTTTGGAGAATTAAAGGTAAAAAATCTTGCAGAATAAAAATACGTGAAATATCGAGGCTGTAACACCCGCCACGACGTTTAGCAATTTACTAGCCGAGTTCCAGTCGTCAAATTTATTATATTCGCAGAAATATGAATCGCTGCATGAATGCTTGTACGAACAGACAGGATCTTGGTGCATTTGTGTAAAATTCGAACGTGCCAAAATGCAGCACTCGCGTATAATACGCGGAGTATTCGTTGCGATACTTAGTCGAGACAAATTTCTACTTTGCTTCCATCGCCTCGATCGTGTAAAATAAAAATACGAATTTGCACGAATGTCCACGGTCCACTTACGAGATATTGCGTTTATTACGTGTTTATTAAGCCTATATATATATATATATATTAGATTATCCCGAAAGTTTCTTTCCTTTTGTAAGGAAACAATAGACGCACAACCTTTTGTCGCTTTATATCGTTTTATCGAATCATCTACGATCCATTTTCTTCTATTCCTATATATTTATTCTATATATTTATTATATAGGATAATAATTAGAGGATCGTAATGATTTACGATCGTACACGATTCGACGAAAAGTCATTGTTTCTTTTATTCGTAATTGAAAAGAAAATATTTATATATCGAAAATATATTGCTTTCATTGGACTATATAAATTTATAATAAATTGGAAATTAATTTCATTAATTTTATTAGCAATAAAATGCCTCTTTTTTGGCTTCAATTTATATTTTAATAAGAAGCAAAATTTACATTTCATTTCGACTTAAATATCGATTTATAATTTAAATCCTTATTGATAAAATTTACATATATATGTAGCTTTGTCCGAAAATGGTCAGCAGGCGGTCAGCTTTCGAATCGATCGGTCGGAATTGACGGAAAGCCGGCTGGTTTCGCCGGCGGAGGTGAATTCGAGCGGCGCGAATTGAAACAAGAGGTAACGAGTGAATTGTCGCGAAGGCCATCCAGCTCACTTTTCCCTCGCACTTTTCTCAGCTGATTCTGGGGGCTCTCGTTGCGGCACTCTCTTTCTCTCCGCCTTCCTGTCTCTTCTATCTTCGTGTCGTTCTCGTGCAACAGCACGGCGGAAAAAGTACGAATTCCGACCCGCTATCTCAATGCCGCGCGATTCAATTTTTCCCTCCTTCGCCCGAGAACCTTTGTTCCCCGATCAATCAATCATACGCATTGCGTATGCGTTCGCGACCGCGGAACGGTACGATCGAATAACGTTCACGAAGCTTTCTTTCCATTTGGACATTTTCAAACGGAACGATTGGAAAATTGCGAACACTCTTAACACTCTTCGCGCGGATTAAATCGCAATCTCACAGATTCTTGCTCGATTCGGGTAATTTTTGTAGAATTTCAATTCGTTCGTTTCGTCGCCGATCAAAGAGATTCAAGAGAGAGAGAGAGAGAGAGAGAGAGAGGGAGAGAGAGACGAAAAGATGCCATAGCTTCGTTATTAGAAAAACACGCGACCTCACGCACGAAACCATAGCGTGCGAGTTTTGCTACGCGATAAAGGCACAGAGTTCGATAGAAGTTTGAATTTCAAGGCTCAACGATCCCAATTGCCACATCTGTCTCGTAAGCACGCAACAAAAAGATCGCAATGACGCCTGGACCACGCCCACGCGCTATAATCGACGATTTCGTTAATACGTTTCGCAGCTGATTAATCTGTATGTCAATTGCTCTCGATCCCTCAAGGTAGCTCCGCGTAGAAAGTTTCCAGGCAAAGCAGGGGATACCGATTCGGGTAGAAAATTACAGTGCAAAAATCACGCTCCACGAATACTTGCAGCCTTGTTCTAGTACACGCTGGCTTTCGAAAGTACTTGAACGCCTATAGTTGACATTTAGCCTTAAAACTACCCCTATTCTCAATTACGAGACTCTCCGTGCGATTATTCGTCCCACGACCAAGCAACGTTTATTTCGCGTAGAAGGAAACATTTACGTCGCACGAATATTCCCATCGTACGTGTAACGCGACGATAATGAAATTTCGTTTAGTTCACGACGAATCTTCCTAACGTTGAACACGGCTGTTACATCCAGGCGAGAAAGTCGGAGTATCTCGCGGGCTATTTGAAAACGACGCGATACAAAAGATAAGAGACATTACGCCGTATAGATAATTTTTGCGTGGCTGAAACGGCGGGCAAGATTTTAAGGTCCAACCAACTTTTCTAAACGAGATCCTACGCTTTTTTATCCGCGATACGATAGCGGGTCTCGACACCCGCCGTACCGTATCGTCTCGTGCTCCACGGCGTCGAATTGGATCAGAAATTGAACGTACGGCGGCTAAACCCTATGCGGCTGCAAGCGTCGACAAAGTTTCGGAAGATTCTTCTATGGTTACGTGTTCGAGTACTTGGACGAGCCATTGCACATGCGAGTTACATTGCGCTTAATGGTCTTTCTCTTCTTTCACCTGGTTACGCATGGAGCAGCTGTGGTTAGCGCGTGACAAATTAATCAACGATTTTCGGCGATATTTATTACGGCGAAAATTCCAATTTTGACACAGCAGGGAATTTTGCCGATTTATTATCGACTCGACGATCTTTCATTTGCTATTACACGTAGAGAATTTTCCTTCCTTTTGAGAATTCGATCCTGATCGATAATTACTTTGCATCGCGGTGGATGCGGATACAGTTGCTTTCGTGTTAACGTATTCTTTTTATCCCAAGGTTAATGTTGTAGCAAGTCGAGGCGTTAGAATCGTACTCCGGTGCATTTATTTCGAACAACGAGTTCCTTTCATGTTTCTCCATATTCACGAAAGAGAACACGAAGAGACTACGTTCGTAATCAACTGTTAAAGATCATTACCATTGCTACTGAAACGAAAGTTGACGATTCTGAAAATTGTGAAAAAGTACCGTCGCAATGAAATCAGAATTCTTAAAACATCCTCTGTCTCGAGCCATTGAAATACACCTTTAACATCTTCGTTATTAAGGACATTCGCTATAGTAGTCGTTATACGCATCGTGGCATAAATTCGCAATATTTCATGATTTTTGTTGAAAACTAATTTCAAATATTAATATTCGATAAGGAAGCTAGGATGGTAAATAACATTTTATGACGTACACGCGCTCGATAAAATAATTATTTTATTTTCATTTAAACGCAACACTTAATTTATTCCGCAACGAGTCGAACGACTGATTCACGATTGTTTACGACAATCGATAACGCGCTTTTGATATTTTTATTAAAAATCTACTTCGTACTCGATACGATCTTCTCCAATCCTCGAGTAATGTCGTCCTAACTTTTTCCTCCAACTTATCGCTGTGTAAAGGATCAACTTACAATCGCTTATCAACCGTCGACTTCAATCGCACTTCGCGTAATCTTCGCGTGGGTGTCGAAAAATTAGCGTCCTGGAAAGCTATCTCACGATCCGTAAAAGTGCGAGAAGCTGCGCTCTAAGAACTACCTGAAAAATCCCTATACTCTGAAGAAACTTGGCAATTTTCTTAACCCACAGACGAGAACTCGATGGACGTTGAAAGCCCCGTTTCCAAAGCGTCCGAATAATTTTTCCTGGCTGTCCACCGTATCCTTGGACTCGGTTTCCCCTCCACTCTGGACCGAGTGACAGAGCCGCGTAGAGAGGGAGAGAACGAGCGGGCCTGTCCTCAGCGCAACAGAGAAACTCGACGAAACCAGCCGAGCAGGAGAGAGAAGGAACAGATTTCGAGCTGACAGGAGGGATAAGAAAGCCATGCACGTACTCGGTTTCCAGTGGAACGACGACTTTAGTCTGACGACCGCTTCCACCGAGCGAGGTTGACAAATCTTCGACGTGTGTTCTTCACGCGCGTGTGTTCCCTCGTGCACTCGAAACCTTGAATTTCCCGCGCCTCCTTCTCCCTTCTCATCTGCCTGCAACCCCATTCGCCAAGTGCTCTCGCCGTTCTCCGTTCTCATACCGGAAAAGATTCTTGAAAAGTGATAGGTAACAAACGGTCCACGTAACACGGTCTATGGTACCAAGACGTCAAGCTTCGTCCTTTAACGAAGTCGTCGCCTCTTTTCGAAAACACGCGGAATCCACCGTAGCTCGCAAGACACTCTAGCTGCTAGAGTCTTGATCCAGAGTCGACCTCCAGGTGTTTGGAAACCGATCGTGGCACGTGCCGCAGTAGGAATTCGTGACTCGAAGAAATCGTCGACGTGTTCTGTGCAATCGCGGTTAATTTCGTGTCTTCGGGGAAAGAGAGAGAGAGAGAGAGAGAGAGAGAGAGAGCGAAAGAGCGAGCGAAAGAGAGAGAGAGAGAGAGAGAGAGAGAGAAAGAAAGGGGAGGGGAAGAAAGTGTTTACCCGTGACGATACTCAGGTGGATAGAAGGTAATATCCAGGGACGGATCACAGAGGTTTGGATGGTGTTTGGAGGATCGATCACGAGGATGAGGGACTCGCTGGTGTCACAGAATGACTCGTGCACGTTGTGAGGGAGTCCGGTGCGGTAACATGCGCGAGATCCTGCGTGCTTCCAGGGGCAGATAGCTCGTTCTGTCGAGGAGAACATCCCCAGAGAGAACAACAGCTGAGAGAACCCTAGAGGATCCTGAAGGATCGAGAGTCGCGCGGGACACCCCAGGTTCGTCGATTTTCCTTTTCATTCAGAATCTTCACCTTCGTTTTAACAACTTAATTAAAAAATCAACTTGATTAAAATACTTGAAACGAGCTTAACTAACATCGCATAACCGTATAATAGTATCTTCTTTGCTCTGCCGCTTGTTTCACTCGTAATATCTGTTTAGAGTCGTTAAGGTATCGCTTTTGGAGCGTACAACGAAGAATCTACGCGATAGGAAACTTTCACATAACCGTGTACGTGCGTTTAGCGATCGTAATGATAGAAACTCGTCATCTTGATAGGTTTTCCGTGTTAATTTACACGTTCTAAGGGTCGAAGCAAGCAACGTATCGAATTAGGAAAATTCGCGACGTTTGGTCTGATTATTTCGCCAGATTCGATATTACCTACAGTTTGTAACTCTACAGAGGAAAAGTCTGCAACCTACGATTTGTAACTTGATAATTTACCAATATTATCCGTCGCTAAATTACCGTGCATGAGGCCTGAGAGAATATACCACGAATACAAAGATCGAAGAAAAATTATTATTGTCCGAAAACGAAGCTCAGACTTGATTAATTACCAGATGAGTAACCGATTATTACTGGCATTCGTTCGTACATTAGTCAGGGTTGAGTAACTTTCTGAACGATTTTCTTCCATTTCTTTCGTCCAGAACACCTGGATCTGAACGCGCGAGGCTTTCGAAAAATAGTGTCGGTGGTTTTAACGTTGATTGCTACCATTATGAACACCTGAGCATTATAATACAACAGTGCTTATAGACACGCGAGTTATTAATGCGCGCCCCTACTTATGGTAATTTGTACATAGAATTCCATTAGACTTTGGAATTAGTATAGTCATTAGTTATCCCGTACATTGGCAGGAATAATGGAGAAATCCTGATTTAAACAACGGGCTTGGATCGATCAGTACAATTTTCATTGTGACACCTTTAAACGATTGGAATATCAGTTATGTACTAATAATAGCTTCCAGGCATTTCCAACCTCTGTTGTTGGTGTGATTTATCGTTTGTTGCTTACGTCAACATGCTTGAAATTCTTGGCATACTTTGTCCGGCATTTCTTGCTAGGACAATGTTTTTAATCGTCGCTAATAACCGAATTAAATATGTATAATAATTCGTACGTGTTCCATCAGCGACATCTTCGATGAAATAATCTATAAAGCTCGACACTATCAAATTTCGTGATAGGTATTTAACGGGCCATTAAGCTTCCCAAATCAACGCACTGGTCCCCATAAACACCCACGGACACCCAACTTTGTTCTTTCCAATCATCGTTACTTCGCTTCGTCACAAGCATTCCCATAAAACGCTTTATAAATTCCCCGTACCAAAGAGTAATCTAAACACCACCCACGTACTCGTAATATTCAATACCCAATGGTTTATAAAAATTGCTGAATTACCGCACGAGTCCTACGATAAGCTACAGACGTGTAGTACGAAGAATTCCAATTATCGTTATCTGATTTTTTCACAAGCTTTCCCATAAAACGTTTCATCAATTTCGATCAGTCTCGCATAAAACGCACAATAGCCTACAAAAATTCTCAAGTTACCACACGGATCCGAGAATCAATTACGAAAAGCCAGTATTACCTTTCTATCTATCGTTGGTCACATTTCCTCGTAACGATAATGTTCGGCACACGGTAGCTCACAAAAATGTCTAAATTACCATGCGGATCCCATAACGAATTTCTACTTATCGTTGATTCATTTCCTCGCAGACTTCGTTACAAAACGGTGCACAAATCTCGACGCACGTCCATTAGAACACCATTGCCGATATACTGGTACAGCCGACTGCTTCCTGAAGTATCAGAACTTAAACCAATTACCAGTAGTACCCACTATAAATTTAACGCCACATCTCTAAATTGCCACGTTTGAATCTACCAGAGTCCGACATTAGCGCAGATTTTCCATAGGGAAGTACCAAGCAATCGGTTACACCACGTTGCTCCAGAGGTGATCTGTAACGAGATCGTGTTCGCATAAATCCTGTTTCGATCGGTAAAAAGGACACGTCAAATAAACGCGGAACTGTCTCTCGACTTTGCCTCTATTCTTATTCGACGTTTTTAATAGCAACGGAGAAAATGTATTTGCGTCGATCTTGTCATTTACACGTACTACCATAACCGTGGACGCTTTGACGGACATGCGGCAACAGAATATAAACTTTATCAAGTCGTACAAATTGATAGCAAATTGATAGGTAGAAACGGTATTGGCCAGCTTCTTATAACACTCGCAAGACTACTTTAAATCGTCTATTAAGAAACTTAAGAGGCTAGTAAGAATTTCTCCGTTTATGCTACTACCTACTTCCTCGCATATTTTCCGTATTGATTTCTTTCATGCAAATACCACGAGCGCTTTAATCGTCGCTACTTCTAGCGTTAATTTATGGACGCGCGCGTCAGGACAGCGCCACCTGGCGGGGATTTTTTCGCGGATAAGGTCCGCTAGTCAGGTTAGCCACCTGTTGCGCAAGGGAATCCCCTCTACGGCCAGCGGTGTGGAATCTTTATTTTTGTCTAGCGAGCTGCGACGGCGGCGTGGCATTAAGAAAGCGTGCCTCCGCGGTGTCACTGATTGATGACCACGCGAAGACAATTCAACGAGCATCTCCCCTTTCTGGAGCCGTGAAACGAGAGACGCCACGCGCAGATCAAAGTCGGTGACGTAGGCTCTTTCAGGGGAATTTATTTGGAAAGAGCAATTAGAAACTTGTCTTCTTGTATTCTTCCGGTTCTTAGAGACGAACGAATAGCATGAAAGTTTGTTCGATAGCTGCGGCGGGTTTCGCTCGAGTCGAACGGACCTTAGGAGATTCTTTTATCCAAGTATGTTTATAATTATCTCGTATCGACGTTTCTTCGTTGAATCCATTCTTTACTCGACGAGCAAAAGTTCATCCCGCTTTGGTCCTGTTTCGATTTTCGAAATTCCATTTACCTAATCTGCAACAAAATAGAGCAAAGCTTGAACGAAAGTAACGACAGCCACGGACAAGCGATTAAAATCGATTTATCGATAATTGGAAGTGCGCGTAATCAAGGAAAAGGCTCAGCCGATTTCTACAATCGTCACGCCAGTCGTTTACATCGCGACGATTTATTCGCGTATTTAGACCGGGGCATCGACATTGCCTTCGATAGCGAAGATAACGCGCCAGCTGCTTTGATTTATGCTACCTCGCCACGAAGTGAAACGGAACCATTAGATTTCTCGTTGTTAGATAACGTCGTAAGCAGGAATGCTTTCTTACCTGTGCCGCGAGAAACGCGATCTCGATTGCAAATCGCTTGTAATAAATCTGGCGAATTAATAACAAATAGAGCTAACGCTGCTGATCGATATTTCATCGAAACCTTCGATATCGAAGCCATCGTGAACACGCTTATTAACACGCTTGACGAATTTTTTTACAATTTCTTTATATCGGATAATTAATTATTTTAACGATAATTATAGCATCTTGATTCATCGTTTCGACTTTCGAAAATTACTCGTTGAAATACCGGAAGGTTTCGAAATTCCAAGGGTCGAGGTCATTGTCATCGAGGATCGAATCGATCAATGACTGGATCTCGCGAGGCTTCTCGCCGATCATCGTCCTCTTCTTCTTTCCTTTTGCCTTCTTTCCGCCGTCTACTCGAGCGAAACGACAGAAAGAATGGAATCACTGGCAGCTGGTGCTTTCTACCAATTAGAAACCAGCGATAGCGGATCGCCGCGAACAATTTTTTTAGCCTACATCGTGAAACGTCTATTTAAATGCCGTGCCTCCCAGTGGATCACTGGGTATTTACGAGGAAAATCCTGTTGCAATTTTTCCAGCAGGCAAGTTTACTGCCTCGCCTACGATCCAAGGATCGGTTCGTTGTCACAAGGAATTATGGTAGTATTTTATCCAAACTGGTTTTACGCGCTTCGCCTTTTTTTTCAATAGGTAATTGGCTCTCGTTTAAAAGTGTAATTAGGCAGAAGGTCGATCAGTGGAAATGTACATACATGCATACATAAAAGCGAATAATCGTATTTTGATAATCTTGTATTATAATAATATTGTTATTGGCGATATAGAATGGACGATAGTGAAATTCCTGCAGTGATACAACTAGCATGACCCTTGATTGCTGTGACCCGGTCACGCTGGCTCAGACCAGAGCTATAATGGTTCCTGCGCGTAGAAAATTATAGCAGTTTGATATCGGTAATCTTGGTAATAATATTGCTAGCGTTCTATAACAACGCTATAACGATATTATTAACTAGAATTAAGTTTGAGCGTAATCTGTGCGCGTGGTAAAAGCTGCTTAAAAGAGAAAACCTATGAAAACGAGCCACGAAAAGAGAGTTGACAAATTTTCACGAATAATACGAGAATTTTGTCATGGAAGAATTTTAGTCCGATTTATGGAGTACGGAGATTTGTGAAAGTGCATGTTAAACTAAAAAGGGAAGAAAATTGAATATTATTCATCTTTGCAACGACCAGATGCTTTCGATTTATCAGCGATTATCCATTTCGTATCTCGCGCCATATACCCGCGTGTATTTGGTTTCTTTTGTGGCTGGCGGAGCACAATGAACCACGTAATCGAAGGGATAGCGTAAATTCCATTGTTCGCCGTTTCAATTTATGCGGTTCAATTCGACACAATAATTTATTGTTCGGGCCGTGAATGAACGCCTTTCTCCGGCTGGACCACACTCGTGGAACCGGTTTAGAACCGGGAATCGTCTGTTGAATTATCAAACGATCCGCCATAGGGGAAACGATTTTCATTAATGAAAATCGTTTCTGCATATCGTCCAGCCCAATTAACGAGCTTTCTCGTGAATTTATACTGGTCTCGTTGTCAGGATGAATATCGCTCGTGTTAAAAGCCTATCGATCCCAGACGCTAGTGATTTACATTTAATTATCGTGTTTTGAGGTTATGGTCTTGAGAATTTCTATAGTTATTTATGGTTGCTCAATTTTGGTATATTGGTAAATTGTTCGAGGTACGGTGTTTTCTACGGTACCTGGAGAAACGCTTTTCTAGGCTATTTGCATAAAAATCTAGTTACTCCGAAAAATCACCAACAACGGGAATTCCACTAGAAAAGTCAGCGCGGTCGTGGTCAATCTGCTTTCAATAGAAAATTGCTCGCGTCGATTTAGAGAAATTATTATTCGCGCTTAATAATCGCTATCAACGCCGGTAAAGCCAGCGACGGTCGTCGCAGTATAATAGCGGGAGAAATTTCTCCCTAAACAAACAGCATCGTTAATTTCATCCTAACGATGAAAAAGTGGCACGCGACAATTTTAGAAAACCGCGTGAAAAGATTGGACAACAAATGGCTGACATTTCACTGTGCCAGTCGTCGGTTACATAAAGTTCGCCGTGTGTTTCCGAATCGAAACAGAGAAACTTGGACTATCGAGTAGGATATTGCCATTGCGGCGCGGCAACAAGAAGACCAGAACCGCCACAAGCGATAGTTGTTGGACAACCGGGTAACCAGTTAGCTTTCGTTTTCGATAACCACTTGTTCAAATGTCTGCATTCTTCGGAAAGGTCGGTAATCGCGCGCAACACCGCCAACCGTGAACGAGAAAAATAATCGATATCAATCAACGAACCCTATTTATTTTCTACATTTTCGCTCATAATCACCTGCCCGAGTCTCGTCCATTCTGCGTTCTATCTTCTTCTTGGTATCGCACGCTGTGGGCTTGATGCGTATAAAATGATCGTACAAATAATATAATAATAAATAAATGGAATAAATTACTATATTCATTTGACGATGAATTTAAATATATTTATTAATTTGATAAATCCTGCTTATCCTTTGCCCGTTTGGAATTACGCGTTCCGTGGTTGGATACGTAACACGGTTAAATGTCGTGGCAAACTGTGTAGTTGATGCACGGAGATGACGCGGAGTGTAAAATAATTTGTCGCTTGCGGAGGTACAGCAATTAGAGGGTAGAAAATTACTGGATTACCAGAGCTTCGAAAGACTATTTCATTTTATCGCGTTAGATCAAGATTACAATTTTCTGAAGCCTTCGAATCGTAAATTCTATTTGATAATATGTCTACATAATAGAATACAGCAAATATTCCGAGCTTCTGGCCTGGCTGGGTATTACGTAAAACGCGACTCGAAACAGGATTTCTTGGGTAATCGAAAGAGATAAGAAATATAAGGCACGCGTACTCGAAGTAATATGCAAATGCGCGGATTCGAGAACGACGGTTTTACTCTTTGCTCTGCTTTCCTCGTAATTCGCGTCTTAGACGATACGGCGAAAAATATCAAGTTTCGTCACTCGTTGAGTTATCCGCGAATCGCGAGCCATTCAGCAAGTATCGATCACCTGACGATGACGCGTCGATTTCACATTTCCTCGCTTCTCTTTCGGAAAAAAAAAAAACGCGCAACGTGAACGAGAAAGCTGGGAAACTCGATCGAAAAGACTTAATTCGTCATTGGCCGCGCGAAAGACGACGTAGAATTTCTGCTGAAACACAGTCGATACAGAAAATTAAATCGTAGAGCTTAACGTTATTAATCGCTTTTCGGATTTCAACGAATTCTTTGTAGAAATTTTCCACTGGAATCAATGCTTTTAACTCTTTGAATTCTCCGACTTGGAATTCGCCCACTTGCCAGAAACGATTCCTAAAATATTTTCAAAATTCCTTCTATGGCAAGATCGCTGATCTTCGCGAATCTTTTCTTCCTCGTACCCATTCGTTTTCGCGATTCTTCCACCAGACGATGAATTCACACTATCCAATATCGTGAGAGTTTTCCACAATGCGCTTAGAAAGTGTACAAAAAGTGCTGCATTCCTTTTTTTCCCCGCTTTTCTTGCTCTATCCGCTCTCGATCGATAACTCTCTAACGATAATCGATACCGCGTTACGTAAGTCGGTTTTTACTCGGCAAAATGTATTGTGGCACTTTCCCGAATGTATCGTATTACGGAAAGAACGGTTCCCACTGTGCGTTCTATGATTTTACCCCTTTTCTTCTTCCTTCTCGAAACCGCAATTGGAAAAAACCTCTTCCTCTACACTTCATTACCGCCACTTACATAAATATTCGAAATCGACGGGTTTTGAACGATCATTTTATCGTACGGTTGGCTAATTGCTGTTACGTAATTGTATAGATTATCACATAATTATATAAATACACGTGATCTAAACTAGTAATACGGTTTGCGATTTTGAAGCGTTGCGTACACAGTTTTAGCGAAATTTCATTTGCGTTCCTGACGGAGGCAAGATTCGCGAATGCAAGATGGAATACTTTCGGGCTGGACGTTATTCCATGAACAAAAATCAGTCGAGAATATGGAATAACTTTTTTTTTATGGGTATCTGGTTTTTGAGAAAATCGAGTTTGAAAACTTGTGCCAGATACGCGTTCGCTCGGCTGACTCGCGACGCTTCAGACGCAATTTTCTCGAAAACGTAGCTCCCAACGAAGAATTCTTATTCCACGTCTTCGACCTATTTTTCGATATAGAATAACTAATAGTTCTTTTTTCGTCGAGTTTGCCATTGATTTGATGGTCAGAAGATGTTTCACGAAACGTAACCGTGAAACATTTTCAAAGATCAAATCAATGATCCGTACAGGCGTGAACGAAGCGTGCAGCGTGAATCAGGCATTAGAAAATGCAATGTCCGGCCTTGTACCTCTGTTTCTCATCTGGATTCGTTCGCGAGCTTCTTTTTTCGAGTTTCGACTCTCAGATTGACTTTCAACAGCCGAGGTACAGTTTCACCGTCGTTACCACCTTCTTCCATACGATAAAGTCGTCAAAGAAAATGGAAAACGTCGTCAGAGTCCTCGGTGAATCGAAATCGAATCCTCGGTTTTAACGAAAACAGCGACGATTTCCTTCCTCTTATTGGCGCGAGCATTACGTTTCTCTAACAAAGTTCTAGTTCTCTACAGATGGTCTCTGAAGGTAAACAGCTTTCCCTTGGGAACGCGTATAAAAATATTTTAATTCGCGAGATGCGATCCTCCTAACCCAAACCTAACCTAAAATCGGGTCGAAAATGTTAAGAAAAACGAATAAGTTTCCTCGTAGCAGGTTTCGTTCCTTAAAAAATTCATTTCTAAGACGATAATCTATAGTCAGTTGTTACGAACTGACTATAAATCCATTTACAGAAAATATAGCAATCCTTTGCGGTACAAACTTTTAATTATCTTACGTTCGACTAACCTCGAATCACTTAACCTGAAAATTGAGCTGTTAACCTTTATAAGGAACAAGGAGGTAGGAAAATTACAGCCGGAAAGACTGATTTGTAATGGAAATGGGACGCCAATAGCGATCGATGCCCGATCAGATTTTCTGTTTAATCGTTCAATCTCGTTTCTAGCGCGATATCTCTTTTACGGAGACATCTGTATTCTATTCGATGTTAATAGATTCGGTAGATGCTTCGCGATTCGGAGATAGCTCGGTGAATTCGTTCCTCGTTCACTATACAGAGTGTCTTGCTGAAACGAAGTATCTCCGATACTTTCACTGCTATCGAGAACATCGAAAAAGGTTTGTTCGCGCAAGATTATCTCGAGGAGAAGTCTAAGCCCACCGATGTCCTTCGCACGCTAATAACATATTTTCCATCGTTTTATAAGAAATTTACAGTTTACAAGGAGAAATGTTAATTAGTGAGAAACTTTCGAAAACTAGTGGCAGGGTTTTACGTTATCTTATTTTATCGTCGATAACGATAAAAATAATCGAAATGTTCGATCTTAACGAGACACCCTGTGTGTACACACCGATGACTCGATCCTCCGCTACGAGCATTTCATTTCCCCCGTTGTCGATTTCCAACGGATTCCTTTCGCTGGTCGATCTAATCTGACAAAACAGACATTGACAGAAATACGACGGCCATTGAAAAAGCTTCTTCTCGTTCGTTCGTTCGTTAAAGTATCTCTACTAAAGCACGCGGTACTATGAAGCTGCTCATTTGAAAAAAAAAAAAAAAACACAGCGACTGTGCATACAACAATGAAAAATGATATTCTTTATTGCAAAAGCATGGACGTTAGAATGAAGCAAAATTTTGCGCATTTTGCAAGCCGGCTATGGAATCATCTAACCGTCGTGCAAACCTTGGCCCTAACTTTGGCGAAGGCCTAAGCTATCCATACTTGGAGGGTTGATTTTATCCCTTCAACTGAGTTACCGCAGCTGAAAAAGACGCTCGTCTACTATTTTTCGCTGTACTTTAAACCTACGAGGTTTCGTTCGAGCTGCGGCCCTACTACTTTTCCTTGTTAATTTAGTTGCGTTAGCCCAGCAGAAGCGCCAATTTTCAAACAAGCCCAAGTGCAGCAGTAGCGTTTCTCGCTAACAGTCTGAAGCCCAAAGCTTCTGTACACGGCCTCGAAGTTCCTTTGGGAGGAACATGAGATTTCACGATTACGAAGTGTAAAGTCTGTTGACCCCAGGATGCTTCGTAACTATCCCGTAACTTCTGATTCATCCAGTTAAACGTTCTTATTCGTCGGCCTTCGAAAACCAATCGAAAATAGCTATCTTCCCATCGAGCGAGTAGAAAATGGACGATTGTTTCGAGGGTCGTGAAATCTTCGTGTCTCTGGAAGACGCGCGACGATCGCAGGGGCGACGGAACACGAAATTGGAAACAGAAGATGGCGGTGAAGCGTGGAATAGAAGGAAGCAAAAAGCGACCTGGACTCTGCAGAGCTCTGTCTATAATATTACACACGACCTCGTTTACATCGGTGTTACGTGGGCGTGCAACACTTTGTAACAACATGTAAACGTGGCCGAAACGATGGAACGTGTTTCGGCTACGGTCGTAAAGAGAAATTTACAGTATCGTATAAGAGTGCGATATTCTTTACGATCGACATCATCGATCCGGCCTTTTCAAAAAGGAGAAAGTGACTCTGTAATTTGCTTTGAGAATTCCTGTTGAGGTAACGCCCAATGTCAGTAAAAGTCCAATCCCTCGATCCCTAAAGTCAAATCACCGCACTAAAAGTCCAATCTTTCCTCCATGTCGAAAGATCACATACAGTTGCTACGAGTACACTATTTGTGGAACACCATCGTATTTATTGTGGCGTTTCCATACTAATCCGTAGACGTACGATTCGATCGACATTAGCTCGTCGTTGCGTGTATCGCAGTATTATCGACATTATTTCTACACGTTTCTACTACCACGATGATACCGTGGATCGTGTTACCTGTGGAATACGTAGGACTGATTAAGACACGTAGTAATTATTAGGTCGTCCCGAAAGTTTCTTTCCTTTTGTAGGGAGATAATCGTCAATTAATATGGAACACGTTCACCCTGCAAGTTGCAACCGATTAGATCGTGAACTTTTCTGCGGATTTGTATTTCGCGCGAAGCTGATAAAGTCGTGACGTCAGTCAGGCGCGCGATTAGACGCGTGTGATTTCTCAGTGGAAATTTATTAAATCCAGCGAATATTATATTTAGATAGTGTTATACCTTGAATATCATTACGTTGTCCCGAAAGTTTCTTTCCTTTTGAATAACAGATGCACAACCTCTCTTCGTTTTATATTATTTTATTCCATCATGCACGATCCATTTTCTTCCATTTCTATCATCACGATCATACGCGATTCGACGAAAATAATAGAAAACAGAGAACGCGGTGCATCGATTATTTCCTTACAAGACGAAAGAAACTTTTCGGACAACCTAACACTTTCCATTTTAATTTACACGTACGACGAAATATTTCATTTGCCAATGAACCGACCTGATCAGCAAAATTTACGCTGATTTACGTTGAACAGATTTTTAGTGGGATTTCTTTGCCTATTCGGTTGTCGAGTGCATCGAAACGCGATCGAAGCGACTCTTCTAACGAATTCTAACGAATTCCTCGAAAGTGTCTGGCGAAACGACGGACGATCGATTTATAGCCTGTTCAATTTTCACACATGCATGGTAAGACGAACGAGGCTCGCAGCCTCGTGATAACAACAATATCCGAATCCTATGGTGACATGGTTATGCGATCATGGTGAATTACAATGACGTTCGGCTGGATTGGGAAAAATGTTGCAAGATGGAAAGTGTAAATGAGTTTATTTATCACGGTGCGAGCAGAAAATCGACATTTCACGGAGTCTAACGTCGGGTGGTAGCTTTCGTAACCGTTTCGCAATCGTTTATTCCGTTTTATTAAAGAGGCGCATTAAATATGGATAATGTTACGCTGCGCGCGATCGCCCGATAGCGAATTTATCGTAACACGGAAACGCGGCTAGGTATAAATGATCGATTAACGTAGTTGGCTGATGTGGCCCTAGCTGTGACTCACGGTAGAAGTGTAATTTCATTTATTCGATGTTTCGCATCGCAACGATTAGAATTCCGAGTTACGCTCGGTGGTCCGTGCTTTACATTAAATTACCGATCGAGCAAAACCTCTAACGATAAACGTATCTGGTTATGTGGATGGCGAGAAATCTCGGCGATTCGGAATTCGAGAATTTCTGAATTAATGCGGTTGGAAATTCAGGTACCTTTTTGATCAGGTATATCGCGAAATTATGTATTATATATATATGTATAGGTATATCTGTATAGGTACAGTGGAATTAGGGAAGCGTTCTTTGGAAGTCAGGCATGATTTGATGTAGATGTCTAAAAGTTCAGATGCACAGCTTAGAATTTGGTTATCTTGGAAACCAGAGGATTTTCGAGTAAACGTAAACCGAGAACCAGGTACTGGAACTTCAATATCCTGCGGCCAAACGTCTTTGGAATCGAGGCGTTTCGAGATTCAGTTACACAGCTCGGAATCTGTTAGGTTGTCCGAAAAGTTTCTTTCCCTTCGTAAGGAAATAACAGATGCACCAAGTTCTCTGTTTTATATTATTTTCGTCGAATCACGTACGATCCATTTTCTTCTATTTCTACTATTACACGATCATACGTGATTCGACAAAAACGATATAAAACAGAGAACGTGGTGCATCGATTATTTCCTTGCAAGACGAAAGAAACTTTTCGGACAACCTAGTAGATGCCGTGCAAGTTAAAACGCCGCAGAGAAAACCAAGAATTCTGAATAACAAATTTTCCAACGACTCTCTCTCTCGATTTGAAGCTTCCAGAGAACCAAAGAACCAAGAGTACAGAGATCTAAAATTATCCCACGGTAGCTGACAGAACGCAGGCTTACTTGATCGCGCTGTACACCGAACCAGCGGATAAACAAACGAAATTATTATTCGAAACAGGATCGGTTTGTCCGTTCTTTGTGTGTTAATAAACCGGCAGGCAGAGTTGCGTGGAGTTTCATTTGCTGAAAATATTGTCGCTCGAATTGCTCGACCGCGGGCATTTTGAAAGTGTAATAAGGCACACGCGAGTCAACCGTATGAAGGTATCGGAGCAACGATCAACAAATCGGCCATTTAAGCGCGATCGAACGGAGAACGGAGATTTGTTTCGTATGTGTAACAATTTACATAATCTGAGTCTGCAATCTAGCTGGTCTGGCGAGTCTAGCTTCGATCAAACGCAAGAGGGCAGAGACGAAAGTTTCGTTACAATCGTGCGTTTTTCTTTTCTTTTCGTTGGCATGGCGCGAGTATAATAATCGTTTATGGAAATAGTTAGATTATCGTAACGCAATTTCTCTCGTCGGTACGTGTTTTATAATACCTCGTTGTTCCTTTACCATTGACATCGCTTTAGAGTTTTCAGCTTTGAATCACGCACAAATCCTATAAATAAATCGCGCGATCCTATGGTTTATTGCCTTGCTCGGAGAACGAAATATTTCTTTCGCGTTATTTCATTTGACATTTCTGTCGTGGGTTTTTGCAAGTTTAGGAAACCAGGTACGTGGACATTTAGATGGACCAGAAATATATTTGGAATTCGGGTAGCGCGAATTGGGATTTTAAGCACTTAAGTATTCGACCATTTAAATGGATCAGGATATCCAATATGTCGGTAACTTAAGTAATTGGAACTTTAGTGTCTTGCATATTTGAATATCGGGACATTGAGAAACGACTTAAGCATTTATACCGGTCCTTCTACCGTTGCTCTGACTATTTCCATGGACTCTCAGAAGTTGAATTGTATAAGAACATCGCAGCCGAATAAAGAGATGCTTTTCCTCGAAAAACATGGCTTTATTTTCTAGAACGTTTGTACATATTCAATCGATGATCCAGATCTCCTTGCTTTCAACGTATTCGTTCTACGCGCGGTCGCACCGAATCAGCTCGAAGGATGGCTGGTTGAGAGCAGAGCGAATCTCCATTCTCTTCGGTCTACGATCGCCGATTTCGTGGCACGATTCCACCTTCCTCGGACGTTACGTTTCAATTCGAGACGATTTTATGGAAAGTGAAAGCAAACGCAGCATCGTTTGCCAGTGATCAATTAGTCTTTGTCTAAATCGTACGATTCCCACGATGCGGCAGAGTAGCTAGTCCGCCGCTTCGAGATCGAACGAATCTCGATCTAAACGTCTCGTTGCAGTCGTAAATATCTTTCGTCGTAGGATCGCCGTGTTATAATTCTAAATAGTTTCTTAATATTCTACGGCCGGTGAATTTTGCGAGACGCAGATAATTTAGGGATCCAAGTGAATACGAATGGCCATCCGGATAGTTTGAGGATTTAGGTATTTTGAACTCTCCAATATCTGGATGCTTCAGGAATTAGAACATCTTAGGCTGTCAAGCGTCCGAAATTCGGGTGGATTTGCAACACAGATATTTTTAGGTCTTTGGATATTTCGAGCTTGAACGAACGAAAATATTTTAGGCTCTAAATTCCTGAATGAAAATTTGCCTGACAGAGACGTGGCCAAATATGCAAAATTATATTTAATACGGTGCTATGATCGATTCGTTTTCCATCCGGCGATACGTTGGGCAGAATTTCATCCGCTTCTTGCAACTTTTACGTAACCGGTTAATTATCGCTGGATCGCTCGACTCTTCGTCGTGTTCTTCTTGCCTAATCGATCGCTATCGCGACGATCCTCGGTCAAAAACATGAAAAGTCGAGCGCGTAGCTTTCTTTCTAGCCCTGAAGGAACACCTGTGTCCTCGGTTTATGTAAAAGCGCAACGATTCAACAACCGGCTATCGACGGAGAAAATCTTTCCAGAGCACACGGAATCCAGCCGGGGATACATAAATCAGCCTGGAGATCGAGAGTCGAGGATCGAGGATTCTAGATCCGCGGATGAATGGATCGTGGATCCGCTACTCCGTTTTCTTCGCTTCGACGTAAAATATAATAAACAGCCAGCAAATATACGAGAGGATTAACGTATAATAAACATTAGACTTTATCGAAATATGTTTTTCTAACGAAAAACAAAATCTCGTCTGTCCCAATTTTCTATTTGCCAATTTTCAATTCAATTGAAGAACGTAATTTTATTTAAGTCGTAACTCGCATTACGCGTCAACGACACCCGTCTTTGTCTTAATAGAAAAAGAAAAAAATAAATCTTCCTCGTAGAAGCCTTCGTAAAAAGCGTAAAAACTCGCAAACGTTTCCTTCAGCAAATTAACGTTTCACCATTCCGTGGCTGTTTCTATCTCGACCACATTACAATATTCATAACAGCGTCGTTAAGTGTCAAGGTAACGGCAACGCAGGATTTATTTGCCAACGAATGATTTAAGATCCTCCTCGAGCGCATCCTCGACTTTCTAAAACGATCGATCGACTTTGTCCCGGCACACAGAGTCCTCGCGAACTCGCCCTCGCTACGTTTCGAGGAAGACGATTTTCCCGAGACGATTGAGCGCGTTACGTTATAGAACGAGTCGAACAATCCCTTTCCTGAACGGAGAACGGTCCTCGTTTCCGCTCGTAGATCGATCGACCGGATATTGGCCGCGGCCTCGCGCGTCCATCCTCGTCCTCCGCGATCTAAATCCTTCGGTGCATTCAGACATTGTCATCGTGGCTTAGTGCAGCTCGATTTCGGTCTTCGATTTTCTAACGCGAATTTCAAGTTTCCAACCACTTTGTACGACTGCACGCTATTCGATTCGAAATGGATTTAGGTCAGGTTAGGTTAGGTTAGGTTAGGTTGCTTTAGGTTAGGTTATGATGACAATACGTTACATCGAATTGGGTTTTTCGATAGGCAAAATGTTAAGGATCCACGTAACAGCTCGATTACAATCATCAACGAGACCCATAACCAATTACGAAACGACCTGCTTAGAGGTTCTTTACGCGAATTCACCTGCGCATAATACAGTCGTAGCTGGTCGAGTAGCCTTTGTAGACGTCCTTGAGTTTTCTACTTTGAAAAATAGAAAGGGAAAAGCAGAAAGAAATATTTACTCGGTGGAGACATTTTTACATATTTCTTCGCTTTGATCCTTGCTGAAATACCAAGTAGCTATGTAAATAACAGTAAAAATGATTGGAAAGTACCGTATTTTATATACTCCTAGCGAACTGTATCAGCAAACAAGTTTGATATCGTTGGAAAGTGTTTGGATCCGCTAACAGGTCTAGCGAAATTACAGAGTGAAAGAAGCAAAGTCTTTTTTAGTTTACTTGACCAAAGTTTCTTCGTCGGGTGGCAAGTATAGAGCGCAAGTGGGAATTATATAAACTACGGTGTGGAATTTTGAAGTAAGATTTGATCAAAAACCGTTAAGTAACTCGAGGAAGAATATCGTAAAGCGTGCAGATGTAAATCATTGTTCGTTGTAGTGAACTTTTATGTAAGATAATTTGCTTTATTTACGGGCGTGTTTACAAAAGTAAAATATTAAATTCCATTTTTTTTTTATGTAAGACGAAAAATGATCATTGTACTTAAGCAATACGAAAAATTCGTTGTACGAAAGCTCGCCCGACGAATAAAAACGAGCGTAGAATCGTTTGCAACGAGAAATGCAACCATATGATTTTCTGGCAAGTAGCCAAAGGCGTGGCATCGATTGTTTTTAAACTGTGCAACGTTCGCGATACAGAATCGGGGAAAGTCGTTCGCCATGGAAACGAGTCACGGCCGATGTGCCGGTTTTACGTAAGGTGAAAATCGTCTTTAAGGCGAAAGAGGATCGCCGCGGATGCAAAGGAGAGAAAGAAACCGAGCGACCACGCATACGATCGTATCTCGCACGAATCACAATTTTCACATAACTGCGCGTTTCCATTTCGCTCTGGAACAACGTAGACAATTTTTTAAGCTGGCGTTTGAGTAAATGAAAAATCAAAATCTATCAAATTCCTAAATTCGCGTTACTTTTTTGTCCCAAGGTAACGACACACCAACGAACGTTATATTACATTTTCCAAAGAAAAAGTTCCCATGCGACTTCCATACAAAACTATCGTATATAGGAGATCTATAAAGAGTTTTTTCATTAACGTCGAAAAACAAAATTCTGCGAGTCTATCAACTTCTCACGTTACTGTTGCTTCTTCGTCCTTGGAAAGCGACCAATTACCAGACGTTACGTTACGTCTAATATCGAAAAAAAACTCATTTCCCAGAGTTTATCGAATTTCTAGATTTTTGGTCCCACGAGGTCGCGGTACATGAAATTCCCGACGAGTCCTCGACGAATGGTTACGGTACAGGAGACGAAAGAGCACGGCTCATCAGGAATTGTACGCACGTTAATGGCGGCCGTGTTCCTCGATTTCGTATTCACAACGAGGGCCGCGATCGACCAAGACGTCGGTGGACGTTTTCGTGACGCGCTACGCGAAACAGAATACCACGATCGGGTGGTTCGTTCCTATTACAAGATCTGACGAAACTTTTTACTCGACTCTGTTGCTCTCGCTGGACCTAACCTCAATCTAACCCCAACCTAACCTCCATTCTTCGTTTCCAATGTTCCTTTCACATATTTATTCGACCACGATCACTCAATGGAATTTATTTATTAATCGTTCGAACGCTACGACGATTGCAAGGCAAATCGATGGGTGTAATTTCTGGCGCATTTAACAATGTTTGGCATCGTCGAATCTTCGACGTTTTTAAGAAATGAAATGGATCGAAGTACGTGTATATATATGTATGAATGTAAGCTTTAACGCAAAGTAGGATCAACGATAATTTTGTACGTCGAAAAGGGCGAGATGGAACGAACCAGATATACAGAGCATCGAATCAATTTTGACACGAGACAGGAAGAGATTATTAATCGGCGCAGGACCGAAGCAAGGATCGCGAAAACGGGGAAGAGAAGTCTGGTGTGCCAGAAGCAATTCCGTTGGCCGTTTCGTGGCTTGCAAAGAGGCACCGTTACCCGCTCGTGTTCCTACGTGCTCGACCTGAATTAATTCCGCTGCAACGCGGCCATTGTGCTCCGACGAGGACTTTCGAGTGCGCCGGCATCGATCCACCGCACATGTTCGAATTTGATCGATCCGAATGATCGAAGCTCCGACTTTCAGTGGCTTCGTTTGACCCGTTAGGCGAAATTTCTTTTCTACTCGAAATTTTCTAGTAGTTTGCTACTTTTGCGTGGTTCTTCGTTTGGTTCTGTTCGACAAAGTTTCAATCCTATTTGATAAAGTTTGGAGCAGTTTGAAGTAGTGGCGTGTTCGATTTCGGAGTTTGAACAAGTTTGAGAATCGGTTCAGGTGTGCCGAATGACTGATGGATTATAAAGTTGGTATTTCGCTGGATATGTGTTCTCTGTGTTTCATGGAGAATAAAGAGCGCTTACTAGTATTGGAAAATCTTTGAAAACGACTATTCGATCGTTGTTGGGGGAACTTTGCTAAATTGTCTGCTTCGCAGATAGGTTGCCCAAGAACGGCACAATCGCCACAATTATCCGTGCATTTCACGTACGAGTAGCTTAAACGTGGTCTTTCATAAGACTAATTGCTTTTAATTGATCGAACGGACGCAATCGTCGGGCAGAATCGAGGGATCGATCAGAAAATCCCCTCTTTTCAAGACTGACGAATGATAGATGGCAATAATGCAACGCTAAGAGATGCTAATTGCGGCTAAATTGCACGAAGGCGTACAGGAATCCCTGAACAAAGTAAATTCATTCTTATCCGCTTGGAAACTTGACGTATTCTCTCTTGAACCTGACCAGTGCATCTTTGAAACTCGTGTTTTCATCTACGCTATCTAATTTTCTCAATCTCTTCTCTCTTTGAAACAGTAATTTCTAAATAAATCTTTCAAATAATGTTACGCTTACTATATGACAAATAATATATATATCAATTGACGTTACGTTGTTTATCAATAAATAAAACACGAATTCGATAAATTTGTAGAATAATTAGCAATGCATATTGAAAGGCGACTGTGCAACGTCAGATCAATCATCGTGTCAGATTAGATTTAAACGAACGTATAGATCTAAATATCGCCAATATTGAACAAACATTTATCAATATCCGTTAATTTACATCTCTCGTAATAGTACCTCGAGAAAGTGAAATAAAATCAAATCTCTCACAGAAATCGAATCGCTAACCACGAAAAATTCTTCTGTTGCAGGCTGAAGGAATTGATCGTAGCCATGAACCTCGCGCTGCATGGATTTTTGTTGCACGGTGAGTCACGTCAATTTAATTCTCTCCTATCGTCTCTTCTATCGATCTAGTTTGCCGAGCCGAAATATTCGAAAGAAAGACGTTACCGTCGATTTGCCGGAAACAAGTTTAGTGCAAATTCCCGGTAAAATTCAACTCCCCTCGCGAATCGATCATTGCCTCGGTTGCACGCATGTGCTCGAAATAATGCAATGCAATATGGTGCATCGCGGGAACAATGCATCCGAGGAGGAATACGCAGCCTCGGACCGAGGGTTGACCTAACTCAACTTGCCTCGTTGCATACGAGGTCCTCGAAAGTCGGAGGGAAACCGAACAATGCGCGGAGGAAGTGCAAATGGCATGCAACTGGCTGCACGAGAGCACGCACTGCATCTTTTCGTACTTTATCGCTCTGCTACCTTCCAATTTCTTCTCCCTTTTTCTTTTCTGCTACGTCCGTTCGCGCGAAAGTTAAGTTAAATTTGACGCGCCACTCCATTAAACGAAATTTTGTTCTATCGTCGTCACCAACATCGATGGTACAAGCACGCTTTATAACACACTTTTCTTATATTTTATATTAGGTTGTCCGGAAAGTTTCTTTCGTCACGTAAGGAAATAATCGATGCACCGCGTTCTCTGTTTTTTTTTAATTATTTTTGTCGAATCATAATAATGATGGTAATAATAGAAATAGAACGAAATGGATCGTGGATGATCGAATAAAATAATACAAAACGAAGGGAGGTCGTGCGTCTATTATTTCCTCGCAAAAGGAAAGAAACTTTCGGGACAGCCTGATATTTCCAACCTGTGATAGTAACTACACGCTTAAATTTACGTTAACCTTCTCTTACGTTTCATAGTACAAAATGTATGAAATAAATGTTGGACGTTCGTACGTTCAATCGGCGGAAATAAGATGCAGTTGTAAAAGTTGTAAAATATTCGCCAGTGTCTGAGAAATTCGAGCAATTTTAATCAACATGTCCAATTAACGATAGCACCGAACGATCCTACTTGGTAGTCGCAAGGGAGAGAAATGAAGAAACTAATGGCAGGTTCTTGAGCAATTATCGTTGCCTGGACAGAATGGCGTATGTGTGCACCGAAACTATTCGCGATTCTTCCGCCGTACGAGATTCTCTCCTTTCCTCCCATCGGCGCGATTCATTCGCGATTCTCGTATCGTGGCCGACGTACGGTCTCGTGTTTACGTTCACGTAGGAAACACCTTGACTCGACACGAAAACCCAGTTAGTACCGCGATGCACCAACTATACGCGAAGATGTGATATCTACCACCAATTAGACACGTATTTTGAATAATTGAAACACTTTGGTCGAATTCTCGATTGGATTAAATTTGCCTTATCCTTTTGTTATCTCGCGTTAAACATTGAATTGTACTTGTGGAATCGATGAAATTTTCTTTTCTTTTTTTTTTTTTAATATACCCGTCACCACGTCGTATTATTCTTTCGCTCGTACATTTGAAAATTCCAACCTGTGCATCTGTTACGTATATCAAGCCAATCGTTCTTTCCATAAAAATCCTCGATGATACGTTTGAAACAAAATACTTCGAAAGCGATTTCCTCCCTGAACGAAAACACTTACTTCTCAGTCATCCTCCCACGCTGTTTGCTAAAAGAAACCCCGGTGTGGTATAATACGCACGCCTTAAAAACCAAATCAAAGGCTTACTATTCTCCGCGAGAAACATTCGAGACTCTCGACAGAGCTTACAAGGAGGAAGATACATAAGTCGATTCACCGGAGACGGACGCAAAGGATTTTCTGGGAAGACAGGAGGATGTACGAGCCGCAATAAAATTCGCAAACAAGTGGACGTACACCAACGTTCAAAAGTTTGCAATTTCTGCCTGTTGCGTAGAACCAGGCATCGCCTTGAAAGCTCCAATAGCTTGAGAAAAGTTCTTAGGGCTCTGTCTCCGAATCTCGTCGTCTCAGAAAATTCTTTGGTAAAAAGATACGTCGAAGAACTCTTTCGACGAACAAATTTGATACGATTGAACACAGTGTGTAAACGCTGTAGTGTGGTGTAAATACAGTGTTCCTGGCGTTCGTAGCGTCCATTTGAAGTCAGCGATAAAATTAACAGGCGATCGAACGTGCCTACAGATTTTATTCTAATTTCCTAATTATTGATTCGTCGTATTAAATTTTGTACAAATTTGCCAATATTCGAATACTGTTACTTCCAGTCGACTTATGAACGGTAGTGTATACGAACGTCCCACGTGGTTCGACCGCGATGCATACGTTTCACGGGCGGATGTCCCACGAGGCTGCATTCCTTGCCCAATGCAACTTCCATTTAGCTCCTACGTGAATGTAAATACGCTTGTACAAAGGTGGATTCGCACGTTTCGCGGCTGGTGGTCCAGAGACGCGGCTCTTCGAACACGCAAATGGCCAGTGTAATGAATACAAAGCCTGCCGTTTGCGTCCAAACCAGCAATTTTATGTATCGTTCCTCGGGGATGGCTTGTTTCAGTGTTGAAGCTTTGACTATACGTATCCTGTACTTCTTGACGATGCAATGGCGGCAGAGTTTCTCGCGTTGAGATTAGCGACGTCCACGGAGACTAGGGTTTAGGTACTTTAGGCGTTTCAGGCGCCGAAGCTATTTACTTTAGCTTTTAGATGGTCCAGTGGAAGAATTACATTGGAAACTACGAAGATGCAAATGTCATCGTAACATTCGTACATTGTAGGGAACGATGTGAAATCGCTTTAGACAGATACTACTCATTTCGCGTGAGAATATTTCGAGGAAAAGAGAATTAATCGTTTCGTGGGAGATGGATTATCTGTCAATTTGAAATCAATAATTTCGTAAAAATTTTAATTTACGCTGTCGTAAGACTTCCTTCGAACGTCCCACGGTTGCATTTCTACCGAAAGATGAGCGAAAACCGCCCCCGCGGTTGCTACACGAATGCAATAATCAATGAATCATTCGTTGTCTACGAAACTCGCGACTCCTTGCCTTTTATTGGCGATCTGTGCGACCTCTTTTAAGGCCGTTCGTACGTTTCCTCGTTACGATGCTCTCGTTTTACGTAACGTGGATCGATCATCCTCTTAGGCCGATGTCCTTAGATTTCTTTAAACTATATATATATATATATATATATATATATATATATATATATATATAATCGGAAATACATTGACAAAATTTGTAGCAAGTTCGTAAATGAAGTCGCAGCCAGCGGCTCAATTGACGAGATTTCAGACTGTTCGCAGTTCTGGCTAGGAGAGTTCGGAGGAAACCACACAGTGACCGACAGAGTATCCAATAAATTAGCAAACAGATCGACTAGATTAGAACACGAAGTTGTAGCTTGATCTAGGGAATCAACTGCAAAGTTATCAAAGAGATTTCCAACATGGTTACAGGTTGACGTGTATCTCTGGTTGCATATATACGGCTGCAAATTGTCGATGCAGTAAGGTCCAGCGAGTCAAATTTTGCAGTGATCAATGGATTCGTGATTAGTCAAATTCAGCAACGCACTTCTAACTTCTAAAATAGATCAACTCTTCTTTTGAAACAGACTCTGATTTACGAAATTAGTTTCGAAGCTTATCAATGAAATTTGAGGTTATGTCACGACTATGCTTATAGCAGCGAAGAATTATTTTGCATAGCCAACTAACGTAGCCAACGAATGTAAAAATGTATATTTGTTTTACCTCGTATCAATTTCCTTTTTTCAAATTGAACAACTTGCAACTTTTTAAATTGCAATAACAAACGTTCGTCTCTATTATCATAGAGGAAAGAAGTATTTATCGATCGAAAAGAAAACGTTGATACGCTGTTCGTTTAGCGTTTCAAAGCGGAGTTATGATCCATTTTCCTTGGCTTGGAAAACGCGGAAGCAGACTGGTATCTTTTCGATCGTTCGAAAAATATTCTTCCGCATTGTTCACGCTTCTGCCTGGAAGCAGTGTGCCACGCAACCCGGTTCGTTCACCATCGGGCAGGGACTTTCTTCTCTCGATCGCGATACGCCGCGATCAACGGTGCTCGTTTCCATGCGTGGCGACAACGCGGCGCACGCCCTCGCATCGTAAACGTACAAATGATTCAACCATTTGCGAATGATTCATTCGCGACGTTGTTCGTAAATTCGTGCTGTCCATCATTCTCCTGTCTGCTTCATTTTGCTCACCATTTTGATACTGATCGAACGACGCAGCGAAGATTATAGCGGTGTAAGAGATTTCGAGAATTCCTATCTTTTATTCCTTGGATATTTTAACTTTGAAATGCACGTAATTGAAATTTAATTGCATAATTAGGCTGCGGGTATTATGAATTCAATATAAATTCGATAAAAAAAAAAAAGAAGAACAAACTCGTTTGAACAAGTTTGGTTTTATAGATTCGATTGCACGAGTTCAATCTTATAAATTCGACTCAACAAGTTCAACTTTATAAATTCTAGATTCAATTTTATAGACTCAGTTTTATAAAATACGTTTCGTACATCCAATTTAATAAATAGGATTTACAAAATTCAACTTCTTCGAATACAACGAAAGAAATGTGGCCAAGCAATTTTCCTTAAATGCTTAAACATTCGTTACGTAAGTAGACATTATTGCAGGTGATACGTTTTATTAAACTTTCTTCTGTCCGCCGTCTTACCTACGAATCTGATTACTCACGCGCAAAAACTAATAATTTTAAATAAAGAATATTTGATACTAGGAAAAATCAGCAAATTTACCGGTGCACTGTAACTGTATGTGTTAATATAAACGGAGCTCTACTTCTTCTTCTTCTTCTTCTTCTCCTGTAGAATCTCCTACTCAGGATTATATAATCGCGCATAATGTGCGGCCATTAATCGAAAGGTCGTCAAAATTGCGACCCCGGTCGCGGGTAACAGGCCTAGAAAGTCCAGAGAATTGTCCAGTCACTCTATAAATAACCAGCACGCCGCATATTAGCGGAATTTTGCATAACGACTCGAGCGAACGAAATAATTGACTTTCGCTTTTGCGGAGCCATGCTGCTTTTACATGCACGCGATCATAATACCGTCAACTATAATCGCATTACAATGGGGTATCGATTGCCGGTCTAATTAGAGGATCGAATAAAGCTTTATAATTAATCGTTAGCCTTTCAGATACGAACTTCGATGCGTACTGAAATCGCTTCGTAGCTCGTTGAACTTGTTAAATGTGATTTTTAGGTTAAGTTTTATAGGGTGATTCACATATACGAACAACACACAGAACTACTACGATGAGCTGGTTTTTGTTTAATTAGGCAATCGATGTGAAGTTTAATTACTTGTTAGGCTTTGATACATAGTCGGTATAGCGTCTGTTGGAATTATTGGTTTGTAGCTGATTGTCAACTTCGGTTTTTAGGTTAGATTTCACAGGGCGATTCATATATATGAAGCTTACATAGGATTAATATGGTAAGTTTGTTTTTGTTGATTTTGTGAAATGAAAAGAAAAAATTTTCGTACTTTTTGTATTTGTCCGCTTGATGCTTCCGGAATTACTTTCTCCGTGATCACTCGATAGATAGAAGTCAGATTATCTGGATAGGCGTCTCATTAAGTGAAATGGTACAGGAGCTTTTTTCAATGATAGATCGGCCTCGAAATAGGATCCTGTAACGATCTTGGTCGGTGTACTTAGTTAACCTAACAGATTCACTTCCTTGCCAATTAGGCGCGACACGATTTAACGCTCGTGAATTTCGCAAATGTTATCCACTTGTAAAAGTTAATCGTTGCAATCTAGACACACTTATCTTAATACTGGGATCTGACTTTAAAATTCTGTATATTGATACGTATAATCTTTCACATCGGTGGTATTTCTTGATCTTACGCGCGTACAAGTCTATTTGAACGGAAAGTTAAAACGATTATCCCATTAACAAAATTATTCTACTCATGAATGTTAAACTAGTGATTATCCTATTAGCAAATCCTGAGCTATTAATTATTCTGTTAATGAAGTTATTCTACCAACAAATCCCAGACTATCAATTATTCTATTAATAAGATTATTCCTTAATTATACATCTACTAATAAATCCCCAAGTATTAATTACTTTACTAATAAACTCTCTTCTTTTCTTTTTACCGATAAAAAGATCCTCAAAATCTCGTAAAAGCCTCTTAATCCTGTTCTAACGCTTAATGTACCGAAGATTTAAAAATTACCAATCACGTTTCTCTAATCTTTTCTATTTCCTGGAAACCCCCGAATCTAAAACTCAACTTAACCTAACCTAACTTAAACGCGTGTCTTAATAGTTACATATTTTAAATTAATCTGGTCAATTTTTCTAAAGATAAAGCAGTGTAAGTAGTATATATATATATATGTCTTTATGAGCGACCGCGTATTTTCTGGAATCTCGTTTGGCTGAACACACTTTTCTCGACTTTTCTCGTCCCCACCTCGAGTACAGTTGGCTATCCTGTTCTCGCCACCTGGTTGTCTGACTTTTCTTCTTACGTAACCGCGTAACTGCGGCGCAAGGATGCGGTTAGACCTTTCGAAGCGTGTCTCTGGCCGATGTCACGTAAGACACGAGTCAGTCAGTCACGATCTTAATTTCACTCTCTCACGTTGTCGAATAATGCCCATCATTATGCATCGATGCGACTGTATTTCGGAAATTTTGTGGAGAAACGGATCTTCCATATTTTTGTATCTTTTTTTTATTCTTGAGGTTTTCTTCCAATTATTTGATACAAAAATTGGGTACATAAGTGCATGTATCTAATTCTTGTGTCAAATAATACAGCGTTGTATCACACAAATGCATGCGTTTAATTCTTGCATCAAATAATTCGAAGAAAGCCTAAACCATTTGGATCATTTCTAAGTTGCAAAACTACAGTTTTGTCTTTAGATCCTCGTGCGCTATTCTTAGCATTCCAAGACACGATTAACTAACGCGTCCTTATGATACTTTCAGTATTGTTTCACGACTCACTGTGTGCACGTTACCATTTTGCTGACGTAGGTAATTGAAGCTTTTATAACAACGACAGCCAATATTTTGTCTTAAACTTATAACGAATCTAAAGAAATTTTTTGAAATCTTCCGTGCTCTGTATAAATGAGAATTGTCGACAAATTTATAAAGACATAAGGTAGGATCACGGAGAGAACTACCTAAAAATCAATCATACAACACAGCTTCACCTTTCTAGCAATAAGAAGATCGAAATAAAATCGTAAATCAATGAAAACCGACTCGTCTTAATGAAATCGAAATTCCTTCGAAGAAATCAAGCGACGACTGTTTTTCCAAGCGAACAATTTCCGGGCTGCGTGCCTGTAATCGTGTGCAATTATATAGACTGTTAAACATGGCCGTGTTCTTAGGGGAGGCACGAAAGTCGCCATGTTGTTATCAATGCCTCACTCTAATAAAGTGTACGGACCGTGGCGAGGAATGTTTAGAAAAAAATGAAAGCGAAGCGTGAAGGGGGGGAATAATTCGACGGCGTTTTACCGGAACAATTTCTACGAATTAAAACCGTTTTAAATATTCTCGCGGAGGAGAAAATTCCGATTGGGCAACATATAGGTTAAGTGGAAATGTTGAAATTCCCTAGACGATCGTTAGTCTAATTATGAAACTATCTGGGGAAAGAGTTGATATATCACAGTTTGCCTATAACTACACTTAGTTTAACTGGGAAATTAATTCGATTAATATAATTTTCAAATCAATCGCTTACATCAGAAGTGTCTCTTATTAGATTCTAAATAAGAACAAATTGCAAATGCATACGTACATTACGCATTTTGCGTTCGAAATATCGAGACATAAAAGAGCTATTTGTATAAAAATCGACGCCGAGAAAAATACTCTCCTCGCTGAATAAATAAAGCAACAGTTGCGTGACATTGAGGAGCCAATAAAACGGGATTACGGATTCACCGATGAAATACGCAAACTATAAAATATCAAGCACGTATCACACACTCCACCGCACAATACATACCACATAAATAATGCATCGTCGCTCTGTCTTTTACCTTGATCGTCTCTCGATCTTTTATCTTCGGCGATATATTATACAATAATCACCAGTTTATTCACTTTGTTCCGTAAATACGCTACAGAATGCTCGCATATATTTTTCGACCAACCAATCGAGTATATGCATTATTTTTTACGAACAAATTTTTATTCGAAACACTTTGTTTCTATGAATTTTATTACTGTCGAGATATTGTTGAATCTTGTATAAATTCTCCATCTTCATTTTGGACCTTGGTTACCTTTGGATTTTTGCATCCAAGTGGAACGTACAGATTATCTTTGCATAAGTTCGCTTTGATTGTGTCGATTTTTGCGAATCGTCATCTTGCGGGATTGCTTTTTTGTCTCGGTTCTGCTGGACCAAGGAGAATTCGTACGCGTGATTTAAAATCAGCGGAGGAGAAAATTTGACGTTTAGAAATCGTGGAAAACGCGTGCTAAGATATCCTTGGAAAATTGTGGTAGAAGTGTTCTCATAAAAAATACAGAATTATTTTATATTACGTTTCTGGCAGAACTAGCAGTTTACGATTAACAACAACAATTACGAATAACAATTCGTTTACTAAAGAATCAAACGACCATGAAAATATAAATTAGAATAAATCATTTAATCGTAAATTGCTATAATTCATACTAAAACTCCGACGATGGCTGCACGCTTTTTAATCCAAGCCATGTCTCAACAATGCAATCTTTCTCTCTCGGATTTTCAACGGCTGTTACACAATTCCTCTCCGTTCAGGAGCTTCGCTTTTCTCGAAACTGCAAACACCGTAATACGAAACGAAAAATTTCGCGCGTCCTCCTAATTAATTCTAATTAATAGTCAGCCGAGAAAGAACACAATGGCGCGTTTCATCCGAAGCAATTGAAGTTCGTCCGACGACCTTTCGTCGTCTCCACGTTCGAGTTTCGCCTCGCTGCATTGTCTGCCACCAAAGAAAAATCCGGCCAATTTTCATTTAGGCGACTGCGTAATTAAAGCAGACACGCGATAGGCACACATCGGAGATTCCTTCGATACAGTCTGTGTGAAAAAAATCCCAAACGAGAATTGCTTAAATAATTTCGAAGGAATTCTTCGAAGATTTTTCAACGAGTAATTGTACCTGACTCGTCTCAATCGGAATATTTTTTCCTCGCTTAAAGATTCAAATTGGAAATTGGTGGAATCGATAAAAGAATTTTAACAATAAGAATTTCAGATAAATTCGTTATGGTAATTATTCGAATACTTGGCTACTATTGTAGCTCCTTGTACTCCTGGGCTACTCCATGTTCAACCATCTCGGCTAGTAAAAATTTTGTAATCGACCTTTTTCTGGCTTTTTGGTAAGAATGCTTCGTTGTACCGCGGCTTCTTATTGTTGCACGCTGTAATATATACTGTATGTATACTGGTCGAGGCCCAGCGGCCATTCAGTGAAAATAGAAGTCGTCGATAAACGCCCACGTGGCGATCCTGCAGATCCTTTCACGTGGATTTTTACGCGACAAGCGCAACCAACCGAATCGCGCTACCGGCGACAGCCTTTTCCCTTCTCGAGGAAAAGTCGTTCACCGACTGGTGTTTTCGCATGATTTCCTGCGACCAATCTTCTATTGGATAACTATATAATAGATGCGGAGTCGATGATAAGGAGAGGTTTGACCCTTTCGTGCTCTCGCAATAGAAATATATTTCGTACATTCGTATTCTTCTAACGCGATATAATTACGCGATCTCTTTATGGTTAAAGTGTTACGTAATGCTTGTGAAAGATTTCATTTAGGATAAGAATGGAGCGTGGATTATGGCAAAAATGTAATTTGAATTTTTCAACATACGACACAATATTTAAGATATTATACGTATTATATAATACTTACGAGATGATATCTACGACGAGCTTAACGTTTTTCAAACCAATGCTATTGTCAATTAAAATGTTCCGTTAACGAGGAACAAAGCACGCGTGACGGAGGAAGATTTCTTGGGGACTCACGTGACTATCGGCAGTATCCACGGGAGTGACATTTATTGTGAATGACGTCCGCTTCCTTGACTCATTCATCTTTCTGCTCCTCAATGAAACTCCCTCGTGCTTCGTACGCGCTTGCGTGAGTAGACACGTGTTGCTGTGTACGCGCGGCGATGACGACATGTGTCAGAAAAGTCTGAATCGGAGCCATGAATCACACCCACATTATGAAAAATAAAGTCGACCATATCGAGTAAGAAACAACGAAACAAATATTCTCTCTTAATATCGCAGAAATTTCTCAAGGGCCCATTGCCGCCTGTCTCTCATTTTTCTTGTTCGTTTGGCGTTGCTCGTAGTATCGTGCAAACCTGCTGCAACAACATCTGATCTTATCTGTTAATTTCTTAAAAATTCTAACTAAGAGCAACGTACGTACTCAGAACTATAACTTATCTGATAATTACAACAATTTCTCAATAGATTTTCAAATATCGAAGTAAATAAATGAACGAATATTTGGTCAAGAAATATATGCACAGTAAATCTCCAATATTCCTCGAAGATTAATAAAATATTCTCCGTTAATGTGGCAGAAATTTCCGAAAAATTTAATTGTCTCCATTCTCTGACAATACCCGTAGCTGGCAACGTTGACAGTTTGACAACCGTAAGACTGAATACGCGGCGATCCGAGGATACTTGTCGTGTCTTGTGGATAATCGGGAACTTCCGTTTCCTGCGCCAGCCCTCGAATAGCAATGACTCGGTTCTCGCCTCTTTCTTGCTTTCTTGCGCATAATGAACCAGCACGCATCGTCGCACGCCGGCACGTAATCCAGAAAGCCACGGAAACGCGGCCCGGGAACGCCGCGTCCGCATCGAAACCGGAAGTCGAGACACCAGTTACTAGTTACACTGGTTCGCCGCTTTGCCGCCCCACGCTTCTCTTCTCTCGCACGCACTGTAAACACGCTGTTTCGCTGCTGTTCTGCGTCGTAAGTTTCTAGAGAGCGATCCAGATTTGCATCGCACTTTAAACGAAAGTAGAGTGAAGCAAGCTGGACAGACACTTTCATGCCAGCTGGAGAATTTGATTTTTCGAGCGAAATGGATCAGAGGAAACTGGGGTCCACGATGAAACGTTGCCGAGTGAATTGGAAAATTAGAATCCTTTTAGAAGTGAATAGAACTCGTGTTTGGACTTGGTACTTTTATTTTACGAGGTGTCTTTCGATGCTTGGATACGACGATATGTTTTGCCACGTTTGACAATTTTAGGGTCGTCTCGTAATTTTTGCAACACAACGTATAAGCTATTTTTTTTTTTCTTCGAAAAGCTCTCCGATTAATTTTCTCCGCTGTCTCTCCCTATCAAACTGCTTGAAATCATTTTATACATTATAGAGAATGTCTCGCTAATTCCGCCTCCCATGATTACGTTCTTATTTGCACAAAAAGATCTTTCAGGCAAAAGTTGTACGTACCTACTAAATACCTTTTAACGCTAAACCTACCGACATTTCGTGTATACTTAATCCTACCATGAGCGGTCAAATGACCGCTTAAAAAAAATATGTATCTTAATATAGGAAGAGATTTCAACCAATTTTTTGTCGGAAGGTAAACAATAAAGAAATTTGTGAATATTGAAAAATGGGTTGTACGTATATTATAGGAAAAGTCAACAAGTTACACGGCGATACAGTAACGTTGTGCACAAGAAATTCTAAACGAAATTTCAAAAACGGTCGTTTGAAACGTCCAGGTGCGACAAAAAAAAAAAACAATTCGCGGCATTTGGAAACCGTGTGAACGTCAGCTGCAAGAGTCACGAAAAACGGAGATGTCCACTGAAAATGTTTAACGTCGCCTTTACCGAGCGTTTCGAGTTAATTAAGTTGGACTCGAGTGGATCGAATCGATAAAAGCAGAGCTCTGTTGCGCACGACTGTCGTGGAGAACCTTCTTCGGTATCGTGACAAATAAACGAGTAATTAAGGATGGTAGAGTTGAACGCTACACTCCGTATAATATTCTGAAAATCATTCAATTTCTAAAATTAGCGAATAATCTACAATTTCGTAAACACGCCATACGAGTACGTGCATCTGCGATACGAGCATTGCACGTCGACGTATGCAAACGTGTGCAGCAGGAAAGCAGGTTTACTCGCGGCGATCGCACGGTACACGCGTTACGAAACCCAGTAAGCTGGCAGCTCGGCGGATTTTCACGTATCCGCGGCGGAACGCGTGCAGAGATCGATAGATCGCGGTCCTGCTTCGACGGGATACGCGTGTTTGCGCCGCTGCAAGTGCAGGTAGATCGGTTGAATCGAGATTGGCACGTTCCACCGTTCAAATAAATCGATCCGCTCGATGACCGCGTCGCTTTCGTTTATGAACTCCTTCGAGCGGTGTTCCTCTGAACGTTAGAAAACCGGTATGGCAACGATTTTGTTCTTTTTCTTCTGTTCTGATACGTGTAGTATTTCCACGATATGGGGGAATTCGTGTCCCAGCGAAATTCTTCGTCTTACGTCCACAGGCTTGTCATTTTTCTCAACTTTTTCGTGACTTTCCGCGTGTCGTTCCGGGTAAAGAATTTCATGGACCGATAGGCGATAAAAAAAAATCACGACGAAACTGTGAAACGAGTTTTTGCTATGGTGGAAGGCTTGGTTTTCGAGAAAATCCAGGTTACAAATTTCTGGGTAATCGTTTGGAATTTTTGTTTTTCATATGTGGGTTTTACTTTGTCTTATTCTTCGGTTTAATACGTCTTAATAACGGTACTTTGACGTTGCACTTGCTCTTTCGTCGTAGATTTTCTCTTTCGGCCAGTATTTTTATTGTTTCGATTAATCATGGTGCTAATGATTGAGGATATCAGGACAGTTTAGAAAACGCACACGTTAACAAAGAAATTCCATCGTTCCTGAAACATCGTGGCACGTACTCGATCCTACTATTTGACCTGGATTGACATTGTCTGCCTACTCCGTCGAACAAGAACGCCGGTCTGATTGTCCGGGCACATAATTATGCTAACGAGTTCTATATATAGTAGGGCGACATACCGCGGAAAGTTGTTTCTTAAGTGACAAGATGAACGAAAACATGTGAGACAATTTAGAATAGTTGAGTTCCCATTGTTCTCTCTTCCGTATTAAAGTGGAACTAAGAAATATTACTGTAATTGATGAAACAAAGGAAATTCAATTTTTTATGCACGAAATCTTGAATATTTTCCAAGGATACGAAGGATACGAAGTAAATTTTATCGATACTCTGTTCAAATTCCAAGATGGACCAAAACGTATTCAAAGATCGTGGATATTCGAAAATTCCAAAAATTCGGATCGCTCCAACTGGTACCAAAACACGTTTCGACAGCAAAGAAAGAGATTTCTGCGAGAAGCGTGAAAGAGAGGACCCATCCGGAATCATCCGGCCTGTTAAATATTTATGAGGACGTTGGAGCATTATCCGAATTCTCATCCTTTGTAAACTTTCACCCGGCTGTGCTCTCGCTTTTTTCCTTGTCGTTGGAACACCGAGAAATATTGATGTATTAGAAACCTGAGAGTCGCCGGGCACAGCACCAGAGAGACTTTCTACACCGACGACAAGTCATCTTGGCCACCTGTTAAATATTTATTCTTCGCTGACTGGCGGGAAACGCAAGCGCGAACAATGCATCTGATAGGAGAGGATCGGATCTTACGATTAGCTATGGTCGACGCTGCTAGGGAAATTGCGACGTGCTATCGCGTATTATCACTAGAACTATGTCACTAGACCGCGGATATTTATGCAAAACTTGATATTTTCACGGATATAGCAAATATCATACTTTGAATATTTTCCGTAGCTTGAAACATATTTGAAACGTTATATTTGAAGAAATTCTGCGGGTATAAATCATACAATTATTAAGTTTCTTTCGTTTTATAAGGAAACGATAGATGCACAAACGTGTTTTGTTTTATATCATTTCATTGAATTACGTATGATTCGTTTTGTAATAACGGAACAAAATAGATCATACACAGTTCAATAAAATAATATAAAACCAAAAATGTTGCGCGTCCAGTATTTCCTTGTAAAGTGAAAGAAATTTTGAGGTTAGTTAACCTAATATTTGTATTAAATTTAGGTTATCTTTCGATATTGATATCGGAGAATCGTTGATTGTACGTTCTGAAACGAAATGATCGCCAAGTTACGGAGATTTTGGGAAGAGAAATTGAATTTTGCTTTCTAAAATGTTCCCCGCGTATCGTATCGTGTGATCGATGACGAGAAATAACGTCTGACGAAAAGAACAGACTTGCGAAATTCGAATCAATTCTATCATTTCAAAATAGTTATCGCCCTCTTTTCCCATAAAATAATTGTCATCTTCCGCGGCGTTTGGCAGGGAAAAAAATTAAATTTCACTTTCTAAAATGTACGCGGTCAGGAGGAAGTAACATTTGCCAAAAAGAATAGAGCATTTCAAATTTTTTAATTAGAGAGTCGAGCTGCAGAGTGGATCTGCTGTCTACTTAGGTTATTGAAAGCAGGAGAAATGAGGAACAAAGGGGAACGAGAAGGAAATAAAAAGATGCTTTGTTCTCTGGACGGGATGATTATGCTAACATTTAAGGTCGAAGGAAGAGGTGTTATATAACTGATCATATTCGCGCGTGTGTGTATGTATGTGCGCGTATAAATTTATACCGACCTATGGAGATTCGTGAATTTCGAGGTTGCGTAAAGGAATCTTTTTCTTGTGCATCCAGACTAAAACTTTCGGCAACCGTATTTAAATATCGCGATGAATCTTTGCGAAACGTAATCGCGCCAATCGGACGAGAGCGTTTTATGTAACAATTACACGCGAAATCTGTCTTTTTCTTTTTTTTTTCTTTTCGTTGCTCTATTTACGCGAACGACGCGTCGCGATAGCATAATCGTAGAAAGCGGTGACGTATCGACCAAATTGCCAGCTTCTCGTTCTTTTACCATCGCGGCCCGATTTTGCAACGATTCTCTGCTCACCTTCACTTTTATCCTCGTGGATCTTGTCCTTTTTCTTCCTTGGTCTTGTCCTTCTCTCGTCGGAAACTTGCGTTTTTACTTGCCTCGTTTCGTGCAGCTTCAACAGCTGATCCGTTTAACGTCGTTCTTTGTATTCGTCCAAGATAACGAATTTTTCGTCGTAGCTAAATCCGACGAAATACTTGTTGCATGTATCGGACGAATTGTTTCCGATTGGAAACTTATGTTTATAAGAATACAATTATTCATTTATAAGATTTGATTATTTATAAGAATCGTCAATTTCATTTTTCTTCTTCCATCGTTTCTCACCACCCTATAAATTTCCAGGACGTATAGAGTTTGTTGGATACAAAAATAATCAAATTATTAAAGGTAAAACTGACGAGTAACGGTGCATGGTTCGAGAAAGCCTGTTTGTTTGACAAGTGTTCAAACAATGATACACAGCGCGGAGTGTGTTTCCTGGATCGGTAGATCGTTCATTATCGATGTTTGTTCGGTAATCGTGGATATTCGATACAAGAGCAGGCTGCACGCGCGATCGACGAGGTGAAAGGTGCTCTTCTTACGTGATTTTACAGTACACCCGCGTGCCAGCGTGCCCTTTCGACTCTAGCAGACTCAGCTGACTTTCAGCCGATCGAGCGAGCCGCTTCCTCCTGCGGAGCGTCCTCGAGAGAACGTCTTTCGAGGTTACAAGGACTTTTCAAGCCTCTTAACATCTGCTCGTGCACAGACAGCTTTAATCTGGAGTTCGCAGCGAGAAGAAACGACGTATCTATCGTCGCACGAAAATTATTTATCGCGTAATATCATTCTAGCGAATGAATTATTTGTTCGTGTTATTTTATCGCGAAAAGAAGAGATTCGGTTAAGAATTTTACGAAGCAAGAACGAACAATTTTATCGTCGATGCTTTCGGACGTTGAATGTCGAAAATAATTTGACGAAGTTGATTTTAATTTCGTTAGGAAAACTGAATCGCCCATTTATCTTTAGAGAATTGAGAATAAAGTAGCATGAAATTGGCATTAGCGGAGAGGAATCGGTAAATTGAATCGTTTTTCCTCCACTTGATCAACTACAACGAGCCACTGATTCGAGTATAATTAGAGAGCAGCGCGTTCCAATTACACCAACGATACAAATGGTAGTTTCATGGATAACAGTTATTTCTCGATCTTCGTTAATCAACACGGAAGATCCCTACTTTATCAAATAAATCGAATCGATTTCAATCACAAGCTAAAGAATCAAACACGAAGCTAAGAGCATTGTAAAATAAGCTTTCAATTATTTCTCTCGATAAAACTGGAATCTGAAAATTTACAAAAATGGAAATCTATGAGTACAGTGTAGAACCTTGATAGACGAACGAGTCAAAAAAAAAAAAAAAAAAGACTAGAAAAGAATTCCAAGGCGGAAGAAGCGAATTATTCGAAACTAAAGGAAAATCTAAAAGACAAAGTGTATACGAAGCGATGAAATAATCTTTCTTCTAATCGAATTTGAAAGAAAGAAAAGGTATTGGCGAAACGGAACAAGGTGAACGAAGAGAAGACCAAAGAAGAAACCGAGACCCGATTATCGCAACAGTTACAGCCATTACCGTGATATTACCGTTACAGTAGCGTCTCTAAGACGTTACTACATCCAGCAACAAGGTTGCTCAACGTTGCTCATCTCTCGAACGCTCTCGACTCTGCTCGCGATTCGTTTTAACGAAGCTGTGACTTTTCCGACCTGAACGATCTTCCGTTTCAAACAATTATTTCTTCTCTTTTTATTTCCCCGTCTTTTTGTTTTAATAGAACAATCAATTTTTATATTATGAAGATTATTGGAATAATTATCCTATGTTTCTCTTTTCTTTATTTTATATTTTTTTTCTCCATCTTTCTACTCTTCGACAATTTTGCTTTCAATTTCCTGGTACTTTTATTCCCCGTATTTCCGCTTTGTGATTTATTTGCCGTCATTTTGCCTCTTTTAAAGCTCGACCCGTTTCTGGAAAATGTCCGATTCGAGCTAAAGAGAACCGATTCTCCGAATAACAGTACAACAGTACAAAAGTATCGAGCAAGTGTTAATCGGCCTGTTAATTCGGTAGTCAACCCTAAACAGGTCTTTCCTCCGCCACTTTGCCAATTCTCGTTTCTCAAGATTTAATTGTCCCATTGTAGATCTTCGAATCGCCACAGGTACTAATTGTACGTTTTTTTTCGTTCGATAATTCGTGGGAAATTCAATTGTTTCCAGCGGTCACGACTCCTAATAATCGCCCGAATCGCACGTTCTCGGATCGATCGATTCGATTATAAAACTCGATAATTCGTTCCGCAAATTATCGCCAATTTTTCTTTGATAATTCTTGTTGCGAATTATCTTCGCAGTAACAGATAATGGAACAAACGAAGATTTTCATTAACGTTTCTGTAATTTCTCTTACGAACGAGATAATCAATAAAAGTGGGTCAATTTCATGGAAATTTATGATAATTATTAGTAAATAATTAAATTCGTATCAGGATTCCTAATGAACTATAATTGCATAGGAGAAAAGAGTTCCCATGATTATCATGCGCTTGCCGCTATATTTCTCCGGCGTTATTTTAATTATAGTACGAATCGAGTGGCTCGTTTTCATAAATTGGGGCTCGTTAAACAAACGGAAGTCGTTTGTACACCCACACGCTGGAAACTTTAGCCGAACGAATTTCCCATAGCGCGGGCTGCACCGAGCATTCGGAAAATTAAACAGAATAATTTGCATGAGTTTGCGTAATCGTCGATTTGAGATTATTACTCTTCGTCCTGTGCAAGTTGTTGCATTTTCTTTTCTCGCATTTCTGAGACGGTCTACGAGATAATCGAGAGAAAACAAAGCGATGTACTTTCGTGTTTTAAACTTCTTTTCTACAAGACTACAACATACCAAAAAAAAAAAAAAAAAAAAAAAAAAAAAAAAAAAAAAAAAAAAAAAAAAAAAAAAAAAAAAAAGAAGCGTACAACAACGATAAAAGCAACAAAAGTTACATTAAACATATCACTATTGACGAAAGGAATTGTTGCACGGGTAGGAAATTAAGAAGTAAGATTTAACTTTAAGGAACGAACGAAGGTAGAAACAGAATGTAACGTTCTAGTAAAATTATCTTAAATAAATTTTTAAATGAATTTGAAAATAAACGAATAAACGGCTGAGCAAATAGAATAGACAAATCGAAGCAAATTAATAAATTATTATGCAAGCCAAACCTTACGTGATATACTATATGGTAGATATTATACTAATGAAATATGGCAGCACACGTGCCCCTTAATACACGCAGCCCGTCTAGCATCCTGGACGAAGGCATCGGACTGTCAAGAACTTGTCCCGCGAAGATGAGCATCGGGTCGGCCAGTTGGCAGATCTAAATGTCACGAGATTCACACAGACGTTACATGCTGAAGGGATTATATCACTGCCTCGTCCAACGATGCTACCGCATAACGAAAGATAAACAAAGATAGAAACGTTACTCACCAGCAGCAGCGAGAAACAGACTAGAAGCAAAAAGAGTCGAAGCACAGAGTCGAAGAGCTGTTCATCGGTGTTCATACCTATACGAGTTTCGATTCGCCCTGCTGATCGATCCACGAATCTTCATTCGCGATCCTACAAACCTAACATAACAACATAAAATTCGAACGAAAAACGACGTACCTCGATGACTATCCCTTTATGGTTTTCTCGGAGCGAAGAAGCTGTTCGGATGGAAGGGCAGAGAAAAAAGTAAAAGCCGAAAGAGACAGGCACATGTACGTTTCGATTAACGAACTTGGCGACTGGAATCTGAATGGTAGATAAATTACGCGAATTATGAAAGACGTTGATGACGCGAGCAATAACGATCCTCTGATTCCTGACTCGTCCTCGTTACGTCAAATTATTTATAGACAAATGGGCTACGTTTATACGGTGGTATCTCGTTTGGAAATGTCTTGCTGCCTCGGCGACGAAACGACGAATAGTGGCGCGCTCGGGAAATGGAACGTGTGATCTTGCTTATTTCTGATGATATTCGCGATTGACGACACCGATGGTTGCAGGGCGTTTGCAAAAGTTCGAGGAACGCCCCTTCGAATATTCAAAATTTCTCTTGATTTTTCACAACGATGCAAACGTATGTACAAAGAACGTCCAAGTACAATTGAAAGAAGGAAATCGAAATTTTCTGTGAATCGTGGAAAATTTATTAAGATAGTTAAACATTCTTGCTCGACGCCCTAAAATTTCTTCTCGTGGAATTCATTGACCTTTCACCTAGGTATTTCTGATTGTGTCACGTGACCACAGTTTCCGTCAATTTCGCCGTAGGCAATGTCATTAATAACTCCGCGCAGCTTTCTAGAGATGAAAGAGCGATCATCGAGTTTACGGGTGAGAGTCTGGGAAAAATATCTACTTTACGCCCGTTTTCGCATCGTACTGACGTTTCGTCACTATCCAATAACCTAACAAATACCAATATCATCTTCCTCTTGTAATTTCCACATGTCCTAAGTTTCTAATAACGACGTAGGTAAAAACGTATCGAGTCTAAAAATTCGAATCTTATTTTAATTCATTATTAGTTAAAATTTGAAATTTTGCGCGTAGAGTATTTAGCGGCGCGAACAGAAAATTAACAGCGTGTTTTATTTTATAACCAAATGAAAGAACATTTTCCTCGGTCGCGTTATTAGAGCAGTATATTTACTGTTACGAACAGGGTTTGTAATATGTGGAATAAAAGCTTCGTTAAACAAGTGGAACAATGACATACTTTGAGGCGAATTGGAAAATCCGTGTCGAAACGAATGTATCATATACAGTATAATTGGATATATTGTGTGGAAGGTTTTGAAAGGGAAAGGTGGAAGAAATGGAAAGCGCGTGTGGCCCCGCATGGCGGAATTCCATCGTAGAAACCAAAATTCGATGGATCGTTCCTGCAATATAAATAACGTTACGATAGAAAGTCGAAAATTGTCTATTTTTTATTTCTTCTTGTAGAAAAAATTTATCGTTAACTTTTATCATTAATATAAATGTAAATATAGATGTCATAAATATTAACTATTGTTAAATTTATTAATTTTAAGAATTTCTCAATTTTCCAAGTTCTTAATATTTCTGAATCCTTAATCTTCTAAATTGGAGATTTGTGAATATTCGTTTCTACAAATTGCCGAACAATTCTAAGAATTACTTAAATACAATCTTCCTCGAATTTAGTAACGTTAACATACCACAGATCAAACATTCGATCGCGACTCTACCGTAATTTTGTTTAATGATTTCCAATCGAGTTACTTCAATTGCTCCTTGCATCAGAAACATTCGTCAATTAACGAATGTACGCTGCTACCTTCTTCTGCAGATTCTGCACACTCGATACACTTGCGATAACGAGAAATAATCGTAAAACGAAGTTAACTCTAAACGTGTTTAGTACAAAATGAAATAATACTTCATTGCGTTTTAACGATTTTGTTATACATTTATTTGAATAACTCTCGTGTTCAACGTCAGCGAGTGAAACTCGCAACTAATGGACAGACAGCCCCATAATTGGTCAATCTGCCATGTAAATTATATTCTTGGTAATCGATCAAACATTGAATGTTGCGAATAAAAATGGATAAAGATCTTTATTCTAATTAATCAACTACAGCTCACGATTAAAATTCACGGTTAATTTAGCCGAGCGATGAAATTATTAATCGTCGATTTAAAAAAACGTTGATCATCGAGCGTAAGTTAATTCAAGGTTAATTTCTTCGAAATTTAAGTTTCGAAACTTGAACCTGGACCACATTATACGTGGTTAAATTCCATGAGACGTGCGTGTTCATCCGATCTTGATCGAACTCAACGTATACTCGCGATATCTTCGGCAACCGATTGCAGCTTTGCAAAAGACCTCGATCACGAATATTAGATTCGCGAGAGATCGACGGGATCCGGGGACGTATCCGATTGGATGGCCCGCGTGCACACCGGATGACCTCGGCCTACAACTGACCACTCGATCGTCGATCGATTCTCTCCGCTGCGACATTCTATTTTATTTAATAATCATTTTTCTCACTGTGACTCTGGCAGCACCGATTGAAATCAATGCCCCGACCGGATCCGGTAACAAACGATTCTGAAATTAGCTCTTTCCTCCGAGTCCCGCGGTACGGCATGCACTTTTAGAAAAAATTGAAGAAATGATGATTCGATTTCGATCTTATTATTGTCGATGATACCATCGGTCCGTGAATAAATAATATAAATTTAAACAATAATTCCCTGGAAATGTAGTGGTCCTTATACCTCCAAATATGCAAGATTTCAGCATATATATATATATATATATATATATATATACATATGCAAAATTTTAATTTCCATTCTAAGAGCTTGTTGTTCCGTATCGGGTATTTTGTACATGGAAGAAGAAGACTCGGAGAAATTTGATAATTCTTTCCCGCTTGCTACACGTCGTTGAAAATTTAGGATTCCCGAGGACTTGCAGCGCAAACGTAGACATCTGGAAATTCTCGTTGTACAAATATTCGTCTTGCGAGAGTTTATTTTTGGTGAATTTAAATTTTGAACACGTTTGGCAATCACCGGTTTCAAAAATTCCTGAATTCTTCGCCTGTAAATCTGAAAATTAATTAATTTGAACAATTCGAGGAGTTCTCCCGTTCTAGGAAAAACGATTAATCTTATAGAAATTGCAACAATATGATTGAAATCACGCGACGCGTATACCATCCTTCTATGATCTATCATAATCTGTTAAATTATCCTCTTAATCAAGTGCAGGCGAATGACTCTATTCCAGAAGAAATATCTACGCGTATCAATCTAAACCTTTTAATGTTCCACAAAGTTACGTGTCATTTACCAACAACGTAATCGAAAGACATTATCATTTATAAAATTGCCCACGTGGACGTTAGTATTTGTTGGATACAGATGGAATTTTTTTCAAGAAACAAGTATAAGATATTAGAGAGCAACGACCTAGGTGCGTGTCGATAGTTGGTTATAATTATAACCGTAACTGGTATAACAGGGTCTCCGAGTAGAGGAGTTACGCAAACGCATAAATTAATCCAGTAAATTATTATCCTCGTGCCGAACATGTAGCCTTTTATTTTATCTCATTTTCCCTTGCCGAATGAAAAATTGTTTTCCCTTTCGCGTGACACTTTTACTCTAGAATTTTTCCCCATTTTTCAGTCTTTCTTTCTTTCATTCCTTCTCTCGTACGTTCCGCTATTGCGAACATATGGATTGGTCGGAATATTATTAACGACAGCGTGATTGGCTCGTTTGTTACAGTTTTATTGTCGATCCTCAACCTCCAGCATGGCTCCTTGTTATGCAGCGCGGGGGAACCTGGCGTGAGTACTCAAATATATTTAACAATCTCGTTGGAACGCTTAACGTTACACTATACGTTTATCTCGTTTTCAATTGGAAATTATTTAACAAAAATTTCGAACCGCAATGAATTCTGCAATGAATTTTGTAAACTGATCGCGTGATACTATGTTTGGGATCGATCGTGATCGCGTGTTTTATAGTAATCATGTTTTATTATCTCGCAAGTATTTGGACTTCGACAACCTGCCGGAGACGAATTTCTCGTGTCAGGGGAAGGTGATCGGTGGATACTACGCGGACGTTGAAGCCGGATGTCAGATGTTTCACGTCTGCACCATCGGTCAAAAAGGTAATTCAGCAATATTTCCGCAGTCGCTTATGCAACTTTCGATTTTTCAACTTTTCAAAATAACAAGATAGTACAATTCCTCGCTGAACGTAATATTCGACAAAAATCTGAAATGCCAGACAGGCGCGCAAAATGCATTTATTTGAAGACACAACCCTCGTACTTTAATACTTTAACACCTGTTCCAAACAGATCTAGATTAAATTATACCAATTTGCAGGAAATATTCTCAGCTTAAATTAGATTACACCGGGACAGCTAATTAATATTCATTCAAATCGCTTTCCTACTTCGTCGATTTCCCGCGAAAAGCGCTGCAACCGACGTTGAATTCGTTCGAACGCGGATCGATTAATTCGAAACAGACTCCCCAGGCGATCGATCGTGATTTCTTCTTTAATTTAATTCTCATCGTTGATTCGTTACCGTGACAATTAGAAATCGATAATTAAGTTAACGTCAGGCAGAGAACGAGACTCGTAAACGCGAGACAAATCGATCGATCGATCGTACGATCGAAGGATCGAGAGAGGCCCGCCTCGGGGGCCTGGCAAGCGTCTGATCCAAGTTTTGTAATCGATCGAGAGATCACTCGGAAGAGAATGTCACGGTCGTCGAGGAACGTTTACTGACCTAAGTCGAGAACGTCTGGCTTCGACTCGTCACGAGGAACCGAGTAGATCGTCTAACCTTTGGTTAAGTATCTTCATTAGACCTGACGTTGTATCTTTTTTCCTTTTTCATTTTTTATTTTTTGTTTTTTTTTACCTCAACTTTTTAATCTTCCACGGGCAATACTTGGAAATTTTATCTTGCTCCTTTTTTTGGAATGAACTGGGATTTTTCAGTTTTAAATTTAGGAATGTTTCGCTGTACATCTTTTCTCGTATAAGTTTATTCATAGAAATTCTGTGTCTTCTCAGAATATGATGCATCGTTCTTCCATAAAAAGTATATATTTGTAAGTTTATGTCATGTGCATATATTACAATAATATCCTCCATCTCTATCTGTCTATAATATCTATTTTATTTTCTTTATAGTATTTGTATTTTTTTACGGAAACTTTGTGTTTTTTTTAGTATAGTCTTTTTTATAAATCTGTATTGTACAATATCCTCTTATATACATACGCATAACGATTTTTCTACCTCGTGGAACGTAATTCTTTCTATTCGCGTGCAAACGATATTTTGAAACTGTCTGATTCTAAATCTACTTTCCAATGAAAGAATCTTTATCAAACTACATTTACTTCGTTTAATGTATCTAAGATCGAATTCACTTCGTAAATTACTGTGGTGATTGAAATTATTTTCGAGTAATGTGGGATGTATGAACGTTTCGAGAACCGTGACCCAGAAGAGCATCCCCGAATAATGATCCTGTCCTTCACCATGAGACTTGGTTTCAGACGAGATTATGGACATAAAGTTCCTCTGTCTGAATGGAACCGTCTTCGATCAGGAAACCAGGGTTTGCGAGAGAGTGGACGAGGTCGATTGCAGCAAGAGCGAGCGGTTCTACAACTTGAACTTGGAACTCTATGGAAACAACGCAGTCACTCTCAGGTATGTTAATAAATTCACGTATGAACCATACGAAATCACGTACCAATTGTATATTCGTCTCTCGCAAACCGACTCGCCATATTTGTTTTCCCATTAAAAGAAAGTAATTTTCACGTTTCCTGTTTTAATTGGAACAAATAAAAGCATCCTTATCGACTAACACTTTTCAAACTTTCCGCTATCGTTATATCCTTCATGTGAAAAGGAGCTCGATACGCAACATTCCCCCACCTAACCTCCAACTTCCCCAAAGACCCCAACCTAACCTCCTCCTGCTAACCTGCTTTCGCGAAAGGACACATTTGCGAACAGGAATCGATTCGCTGAAAATAATTATTGTAGCGACTCGGTTCACCTGTCGCGTACCAAATGTTCGCCTGTCTAGACGTTCACCTATGCTAGATGTGATTTCGAAAGGACCAAAGGTGCATTAGTTCGCGTAACTGCCGGTTCTGCTTACGTAGCCGCGCGATACAGGATCGATAGGTGTGGTGATTGCGTGTATCGACGATTTTTTGATTGATCGCGTCTTACTTGCCGCCTGTTGCGGTCATTTCCTATGTAACCTAACTTATACATTTCCTAACCTAACCTAACCTAACCCTATCTTTAGAAACATCATCTATTTTCGATACCAGAAAATCCTTTCCACGCTGAAATTTCCAATTTCCAATTTTCAAAAGCGACGAGTTGCAATTCTCGACCTTCGACGCCTCCTCTAAAGAGAAGTAAAAGCCGATTAAGTGGATTTCTGAATGCTATTTTTATTCGCAGTTTACACGAAAATAACGAGGACGACGTCGATCCATCGGACCCCATAGACGACCACCAACACAGCACATCAGCGCGACCAACTACAACAACCACAACGTCCACAACAACCTCCAAACCAAGTAAACCCTCCACTACGCCATCCTCCGGTTCCTTTTCCCACCCCACGGGCTATCCGCAACACTTCCAGCCCCAACCACCATTTCCTCAGATTCACACGAGTCAATCAAAGTCCCTGTACGACGACAAGAATAGCGGTTACCATCACCAGTATATTTTCCACAATGGAGAGAGGAATAATAATCAACAGGCGACTTCGTATCAACTGTTCAGCAATCAAGGAGTCAGTTCCACCACTGTTCAGCCGCCTCAGGTGCATCAGATCAGATTCAGCTCGACTGCAAGTCCACAGATTATTCACAACGAACCATCGACGGTGTCGCCACTGTTTCACGCGACATCTTCCACTATTCAGACATTATTGAATAGCAATGGAAATAGTCCAGCGTTGATAAATCCTATCTTTCACAATCATGGGATTGCTAGTACCACGGAGCAGTTTATTCATAGTAATAATCCTAGGGAGACTTCGGATTATAGGGAGAGTGGGGCGCAGAGTATTAGGCCGTTGGAGGTTGTCCAGTCGAGCAATAAGGGACAGGTAACTTTGCACTTTCTCTTTCCTAGTTTTTTATTTTTATTATACGAGGCGTTCCGTAGTTCGTGGTAGAAATCGGGTCAGGCAGACTCTGTGGCTCGAAGTAAGACGAAAACGAAGAATAACAAAACTTCGAAGGGAGGGAGCTCATTTTTGGGGAAATAGAGTTTGAAAAGTTTCCTAAAACTGGATAGAATAGAGACCTTTTCTGAGAAGAAATAATATTGAAATTGATTCACCTGATTTTACAATTTCATATCATTTCTCTGGTACAAATTCTACATATTGTTCCAGGTCTCAAAGTTAACGATATCCCCAGTGCCAACGCCGGAGCCCTCACGCTCAGTGCAAACGAAGGCGAGCAGCCAGAGCTCCCAACAACCAAGGATTTCAGGGAACTTCCTTCCCACCCCATCTCCCGACGAAACTACAGTGAGATCCTTCTATCCAACCCCACGAACATCTTCGAAACCTTCGCAAACCTCTCAATCCCCTAATGATCAAGTCACTCAGCACATACACGTGCTACCCCCTGTGCAGATCCCTCAACTAAAACCTCACCAAATCACCATCAACCTACCACCTCCAGATCTTCAAAGAATAGTCCAGAATCCATCATCCTTGCTACCTTCTCAATCTAGAGTAATTGTAACAGCCAAAGCAAGTGTTAGTGACGAATCCGGTAGACCATTAAACACAACCCAATTAGTCACTCTTCCTTTGCCGACGATCCCAGCCAGTTATGATGATTATAAAGAGGGAGATGAGTCCTTTGATCCGTTCTATAGAGACGTTCCTAAAATCAGAAACAGCAGAAGAATCTCTGAAGGAACTAGAACGGTTTTGAGATCTAAAAGATCTGTTGGTCAGACCAAGAATTCCATGGTTTCTTTTGTCTATGCCGGTGGTTCTAAACGAAAACGCGACGGACAGGTGACAGATGCGAATAAGGAAGATACAGAAAGTAGAAGTCAGGATTTCACTTCTATTAAGGAAAGTCTAATGAGGTTTAGGGATATTCTTCTTGGAGAAGACTTCAGCGAAGACACTATAAGAAGTGTCTTTGAGGGAAGCAGGCTTCAAGGACTTGGCTCTGGTGACGAGAAGAACAATTCAAAGAGAGATTCGTTGGAAGATTTAGAAACAAAGGCTTCTAAAAATTTTAAAGCGAGGGATTATGAAGAAGACGATGTTGAAGAGAAGGAAGATGAAGAGACGGGAAATGAAGAGAAGGAAGATGAAGAGACGGAAAATGAAGAGACGGAAGATGAAGAGACGGAAGATGAAGAGACGGAAGGTGAAGAGACGGAAGATGAAGAGGCGAAAGATGAAGAGACGAAAGATGAAGAGAAGAAAGATGAAGAAAGTAAAACTAAACAGTCAGGCGGATTTGAAATTCCTTTGGAAATAGATACTAGGGAGTCTGATGCTGAAGAATACATTGACGCTGACGAGGAAAAGGATGCTATGTCAAATTTGAAGAATGTTGGATCGCATTCGGAGGATCTCGAAGTGGAAACTCATGAGGCTGAGAAAGATGAATATGTAGATTTTTCTGATGTGAAAGATAAGCCTAATGATGAAACTAAATCAGATTCTAAACCAAGGAAGCCAGAAAGTGTATTAGATGTTGTCATTCTTGATCCAGGCGAGTATGTAAAGCTGAAATCCAAGAACGAAGAAGAATTTTTAAATACAACCGAGAAAGAGCAAGTTTCTACACAGACTCCAATTCTGTTTTCGACTGAAGAAATCACTGGAGCAACGACAGAAGGAGATTCGGTGCATAAACAGGATTCTAAGAGCTCAAAAGACCTTGATGGCGCTGTTGAAGAAAGTAAACAGTCTAAATTGCAGGAAAGCGACAATGGAAAGATTCTAGAAGAAGAAAAAAAGGAAGAGAAGCCTATTATAGAACCCAAACCAAACATGAGAAGAATAAGTTCCAAGATCAGAGCTAGAGGAAAGATTTCTTCCAGGAAAAAGGAAACCAAAATTGAAAATGACGAGCCTGTTGGATTACTTGATGAAAAAGTTCCTGATCAAAAAGTAGAGACAACAACAAAAATAGTGAATCCTGAGGCTGGGCAGATTGACAAGCACATATTCAACGAACCAGAGTCACAGACCTCGAAAGAAGTCGATATCAGAGCTGTGAATAATCATGGAGGCTACTTGAAGAAACTTCAAACTGGTAAAGACCACGGTACAGGAAAAGACAATCGGAAGAGCGAGGCTAACGAGTATGAGACTCTAGAGAAGCAATCTAGATCTTTGGAAAAGGATGAAGAAGGCGTTGAGATTTTGGAAGATGAGGAGAAAACAACTGTTCCAAGCTTAGACGAAGAAGAAGTTGAAGAGAAGGAAAAGGTTGAGGAAGAGTTTGACGAAGAAGTGGAGCAGCCTGAAGCTCCTAAGAAAGATCATTCTGTAGAAGAAAAGAGCTATTCTAAAGAAGAATCTTCAGTAGAGCACGAATCTATGGAAAATGAATCAACCACAGTCTTTAGCAATGAAGATTCTCAGGCTGACAAGCATGAAATGGCTAAACATTCTCGTAAAGAAAAGATTATGAAGTTTGAGAATCTTTCAAAGGAGGTGTCTTCTCATAGGGAGGTTAAGAGCAGGAAAAGTGAAAATGAAAAAGAGGAAGCGAAAGAATCTCGTGAATTTTCGACGATGAAGAACGAAGGGATGAATTCCGAGGAAGCTTCCATGGAACATTACGACTCTACCGAAGCATTCTATGAAAATACTTATGAAATGAGCACAGACGACGACTACAACGACCCTGGTAGCTCTGAAAACTCCACTATTTCCTCAGAACATATGACTTCTGAAGAAATTCCAAGTTCTAAAGAAGAGACTGTTGAAGAACACGAAGACGACGAATCTGTTTTGAGTGACCAGGAAGAAAGTACCGAAGGAGTTCTTAAATTCACCGATGAATTGCCTAAAGATAAAAAAGAGGACGTACTAGAAACGAAAAAACCTTCAGAATCTGTCGAGAATATAGCTCACGATTATGTAGATGACAATTATGAACCAGATAACTATAAAGAACACGAATCTTCAGACTCTAACAGTCTAAGTGCAGAGAAAATACGTAAAGAAATGTTGGCTGATGATAAAACGGAGGCCGCCAAGAAAAAGACTGAGGAAGACAAGCCAGAAACAACCATAGAGCCTCAGAAAGAACAGGATGTGGAGACTGAGAGTACAAAGGAGTCCAATACGGAGAAGATAGATTTGCAGACGACAACAACCACTACAACTACAACAAGTACCACTACAAGTACAAGTACTACAACTACAACTGCTCGTCCTATGCCTCCAAAATTGTTCAAGCCAATCACTGCTAGAAAGAATTACAATTACATTCCTCCAACGACGACTCCAAATCCTGTAATTATTAAACCTAGGCTGAGTCTGTTAAATCCCAAGCCAGCAAAGCCACCTAAATCCTACAACGAGCTGGCACCCAAACCGGTGATCAGAAAGTTCACTTTATTAGCTCGAAAGCCAACTACTACTATAGCTATCACGACGAATATGGACGAGAACTGGACCGAAACTGTGGAAACAATGACTACAGATGTATCGACGACTACTACTGAAGCTAGCAGGAGCGAAGAGAACATATTAGAGAGCAAATTTAAGCCTCTGAACGAATCAGAAGAGAAGATCCAAGCCCCTGCGAAGAGCAAAAACGACCAGGACTCCAGTCCAAGCGAACAGAAGTCTCCAACAAACGTAAAACAAGATCAAGAAGAAAGTTTCACGCCTTATCCTGTTTCTAGACTGTCAACTCTTGCTTCTACTGTTGAGAAATCCTTGAAGGAAGCCGAGTCTGCTGGCGCAGAGTTTGAGAAATCAACTAGTCCTAAGAGTTTCACCTTAGTGGACCTAGAAATTGTTAGTACGACAACTTTACCGATCGGTCTGACGTCCATTGAGTCTGATCATTCCGAAGAACCACCCTCGACTACTGTTAGGTCAACCATAGAGGAAGAGACAACGCTTGCTTCGTCTGCCAAAATCATGGAACAGAATTTGGACAGTAAAGCGACAGAGGAACCTGTCACTTTGACTGTTTCTGAGGCAACCACTACTTCAGAGACCGCAACTAAGAGAACTGAAACAGTGGAATCTACCACGATGAGATCTCTAAGTCGAAACTCAGCGATGTTGAGGAGGCAGGGTGGTTTTAATTGCTTGGAGAAGCAGATGTATCGTTTCTATGGTGATAATAGGGACTGCAGACTGTTTCACTATTGCTCTCCTGGGTTTACTTCAAGGCAGGTGCTTGATTTTCGATTCGTGTGTGAAGAAGGCACTGTGTTTGACGAGGAGAGCCAGAGCTGTCGCCACAATGCTAGGAATAAGGATTGTTTGAAGAGGGAGTGGTTAAGAGGAGAGTCAGGATTTTGATTTGTCTGTCCTCTCTTTGTGGCTGCTAGCAACGTTGATTTTGGTAATTGATGAATCCCCTCCCTTAGTGTATATTTATGTATATTGTTAATAGGTAAGATTCCGGAGAAGAGGGCGGCACCTCTTCCCCTCAGCATTTGCCATAACCCCTGTACATGACGATGATGGATTCACACTTATTAAAATTAATATGCTCGAGGTAATTCGAAGAAGCAGCTCACGGAGAAGATAGATTTTAAGGGAATTTATTGTTGGAATGACAGTGCTAGAAAGTGTTTGAAAAGAGTCGTGTCGTGAATAATGCCACACCCATTTTTTTTAGAATCCCTTGTTTTTATGCGGTGAATGGTAACATGATTGCGTTTCATTCCGTCGAAATAAGTGATAGACGAAGAGTAAGGAATAGAGATTGAGGAAATCGTTGTGAAGTAGCATTCAGCAACCAATTGATTGAATATTAGTTATAGCTTCGTCGATAAAGTAGGTCAGTTTATCGATAAAGCAGAACAGTCATTGATGGTCGATAAAGTAGATCAACTTACCGATAAAGTAAAACAGCCATTGATAAAGTAGAACTGTTCGGTTGATACATACTTGGGCAGATAGCAAAGCTTCCAAAAAAAACCATATGTAAACTAGAAATTAAGAATACTGCTGTGTCCAACTATTAAATTGTATAGATAACCATAGTTTGCACTGTCATTAACCAACACGAAAACACACGAGCAAGTTTCCTAAATATCTTCGTTCAAAGAAAAATATCAGAATCTTGCTCGTATCAATTTATAGAACTTGATAGTCAGACAATAGCCCCTGTCGACTTCCTTTAGTCAAAAGAGCGAATCACGTCTGTTCCTACGTTGCATCGATGGTTTTCACGATACAGTCATCGATGGAGTATTCCCTCTAGCGATACAGCAATATCTAACGCGCATTGCTCAACAAATTACGAACGAACGTTCGTATCAGCTGGCTAGATGCAACTGCATGAGTAGATTAACAAGGATGTACAGTAACAAATAAAGAAAAGAATTTTGAGAAATACTCGTATCGTCGTGTCGATAAAATAATTTCTTAGAGAAATCGACGCGTTCTTGCGAATTTATTTAAATCCGTAGATCCATCGATTTTCGTTCTCTTAGCAGAAATATGGTCCCTTGAACCGAAATTCCTAATACTAGTAAACAGACTGAGGATTTTTATGCATTTATTCGAAATTTAAAGATACAAAAATATACGAATAATCAACCGTTTAAATACTTCTATTTAAACATTAAACATCATGTACATTCTGTGTACATTGGTTTCACAAATCTGTTTCAACATAGTCTCGAGTCTCATGATAATGATAATGATATTTTGAAACATTTTGTATCACGCATACAATATATTCGATCGAATACATTTATCAGCTATTCTCTTAGTTCGTAAAAATCATGAATTTGCATAAATATTCACAGTCTACAAATAAGTGTATAAATAGAGCCCGCATACACATACGTACATCATAAAAATATATATATATATATTTTTTTTTACATGTGAATTTATCCCGCTACAGTTTTAGAGATTTTCTAGATAGGTAATTGCGACCGATAAGTGTGTAGAACGTTTAAAATATGGTTTCAAAGTGTGTACATTCGATGGTTTCTGTAAATATCCTGTGTCCCTCTGGTAGAGTAACACGTTATCGATGTAAGAAGCCCTGTACTGTGTTAATAATAATTGTATACTACGTGCAATCTCTTGTTCGTCCATCTGCACGATAAGTTCTTTATTCTTTATTTATTTTTATCGATTTAGAACGTTTAGTTAATTGTTTCTTTTTTTCTCTTCCGTTTGATGTTCTCATGTCGAGTGTGGCAACAAGATTTTTTCCCATTTTTGTTTAATATTAATCGCAGAACAATTAATCTAATCTTCGTTCCTAAATATTTCGATTGTTCAATGATGGAGGAGGTAGCCCGAAATAATTGAATTTGATGAAATGTGTAATTTCGTATAGTTAATTAACGATTGTAAATATAGTCATCTTTCAAACCACGATATCGTAACATTACTGTAGCTTAAAATAATAAAACACGTGAGAGATTATCCGTTTTCATATACCACGACACTGAGACAGATATATTTATTTTCCAATCTGCTAGTTAAACATTAATAAATACTTTTCGTAATTTTTTTGAATCCATAAAAATACCAGATTATACCTCTGTTCTAATAAGTGTATAATGAACATATCTACACGAATAATATTTATATTATTAATATTACAATACTATAAATATCAATATTTATTTAGTAAAATATCTAACTCTGAAAAAAATATTTTTTCCACATGATAATACACATTCTTTCTCAAATAAATATATAAATAACGTATAGTATCTGAATACTAATATTAATAAAGCACACGTGTCATTCACTTGGAGTATGTCATTTTAAACGTCTTATTATAGAAAATACTTGCGTACGCAAGCGTAGCGTGTGTAGCTTCTGATTGGTCAAGCGTAGAGTGTGTAGCTTCTGATTGGTCAACCGTAACGCACGTAGCCTCTGATTGACTGACATATACTATTGTCCTTTTAATTGTTAATTCACAGTCGGCTGTACACGTACGGAATTAGAGAAATAGGATTCTATTGTATATCGCGAGCATTTTTGACGTCACGGTGAGAGTATAATTTAATTATTGCCGCGTTTAGTACTGGGATATGATTAAGTATATCTCTGGTATAATTCAGCGACGCTTTACGAAACTATTTGTTCCACCAGGCGGTATAACCTATACGCGAACGACATCGAAAAAATTGGTTACAATGGCTAAAAACGTGAAAATCGGAACACACGATGGTACTTTTCATTGTGACGAGGCTCTTGCGTGCTTCATGTTGAAGACGCTACCCAGATATAAAGATGCAGTTATAGTGAGGTAAAATATACTTATAGAGCTATTTAGTGTAATCAGATTTTCTTATGGAGTTATATGGGACAATTTGAAATGAGAATGTTGTTACGAATGAGAAGTATGAAGGAACAATTAAAGGAAAGAATTAATTAACATAGGATATTGAATGTATTTGTAGATCACGCGATATGAGTATTTTAGATACATGTGACATTTTGGTTGACATTGGTAAAGAGTATGATCATTCCAAGCATCGTTACGATCATCATATGAGGTATGATTTGTTTTTTAATCATTTTTGGTATAAAGCTAATAACGTAAAGTTCATTCGTTTAATTTATGAGTCAGAGATTTCAACGAGTCAGTAAGCACAGTAATAAAGAAACCAGGTTATAATTGGACAATAAAACTGAGTAGCGCCGGTTTGGTTTATTGCCATTTTGGTCATGAGATTATCAAGCAGTTGATTCCACAAGCAAGCGATAGCGACGTAGAAACAATTTTTAAATATATTTATAGTACATTCATTAAAGAAATTGACGGTATAGATAATGGAATTCCCATGTTCAGCGAGGAACCTGTGTAAGTATCCAATAGTATCGTCGCGCAGTTAAGATATCATCATATTAAATTATTTACAATGCGTTGTCCATTCTAGATATTATATCGTAACAGACTTATCATCTCGTGTGAAATTCTTAAATCCTGCATGGAATAGCACGGATGTTAATCCCGATGAACAATTTTTGAAAGCAGTTGAATTAGCCGGTCAGGAATTAGTGCAACATATAAATTATGCCGCAAATGTTTGGTTGCCTGCTAAGTTGATTGTGCAGGAAGCTATTGAGAAACGCTTTGAGGTGAATAAAACAAGGACTTAACAGTTTATCAGTGTTTACCATTTTGTAATTAATAATTGCACTATTATGGATATTGTAACAAATCATTATGCATCTTCGAGGCTACATTTGCATAGATTTGAATAGAATAACATTCTGTTTGAATAGAGTTCAAGCATTAGAATACGTGACTATTGTTAGTTGTATAAAAATGTATCATAGGCATTTCCTTACTGTGATATTATGCAAGAGAAGGTTCCTTTCTCTCTTATATGTTAACATAAAAACATACCCTACCAAGCCTTTTTGTTATACAATTTAAAAAGCATATTTAAGAAAAAGCTACGATAAATATTTGCAGGTTGATCCTAGTGGCGAAATTATGGAATTATCACAGTGTGTACCATGGTCTCTGCATCTCTTTGCAATAGAAAAAGAACAAAATATACAGCCACCATTAAAATTCATAGTTTTTGGAAGTCAAAATAGCTATAAGGTTCAATGCGTACCTGTGGAACCTGAAAGCTTCGTGTGCAGGTATGTACTCGAATGACAACTGAATTATTTTTTAAGCTTTTAACGTACATTCTATGTTTTTATAGGCTGTTTCTTCCAGAATCTTGGGGAGGTTTGCACGATGAGACGCTTGCAAGCGTCTCTGGAATCAAAGGTACTGTTTTCGTGCATTCAAAACGATTCATCGGTGGCCATTTAACCAAAGAAGGAGCGATGACGATGGCACGCAAAGCTCTTGAGCTAGGAAAAGCTATTTGTTAATAAATCCAATTAACAACAATTACATTTTAGGATTTCAATTGATCGAACCTAAATTTCGTATTTTGTATCATGTTTCGTGTACTTAAAACAGATTCGATGCATTTCAAGAGCAAAGACAGTGTACAAAAATAAACATTTATTTATGAATAGATTATTTATTATGCGAATCCATTATATTAAGTCATACAAAACTAACACGATACTTTTGCTGTCTTGTTTCACACACATAACATACAATTCCAATTTTTACGGTATTTACTAAAAAAAAAAAAAACCAGAACAAAGACAGTCGATCATTTTTCAGAATTATTCGTCCACTTTGTATTCAAATAATCCAAATAGCGATTAAATTGCTAGAAAATTATTTTAGAGTTGCGTCATTATCCTTTCCAAATATTCCTCACAGTGGTGATCAGAGATTTCCAGCAGTTTTTGCGGCCGCATCAGCGTGCGCTGCAAAATGAGCTACCTTCGCTTGAACAACTTCCGGAGTGTCCACTACTCTACCATCAGGACCAATGGGGGCACCATATCCAAATCCATAAGCGTAAGGTGTTGAGGCGTAAGCCAGGGCACCGTATGGATAGAGTCCTAGATTCTTTGCAGTCTCCTTCAATATAAAAAAAAAAAAAAAAAAAATGATGGAAAGTCAAATATCGATAATACTATACGTTCTTCGGCTTGAAACGAAACATTTACTTTATTATTAAACGAAGGGAATATATTTCTAAAAGAAAAAGAAAAAAAAAAGGAAACAATGTAAGAATCTGCTCTTATTCTCACGAGTGTTCAAGAATTCCTTTGCAGATTTAAAGCGTCTCGAAAGAAGAAGAAAGAAAACTTTTATTTTTTCAATTAGCATACGCCTCCTTTTAAGTGCAGATCCTTAAACTTGGTCCAAGGACTTTCTTCTCAATTAAAATACCGAAGAACAGGCGAGTCGTTTATTTTTCAGATTTTAAAAAACTAATTGCTCGTAAGTACCAACGCGTGAGCAGTCAAGTGAGCAGCTTTCGCCTGCGCGACCTCAGGTGTATCCACGACACGACCATCGGCGCCTATGGGCGCACCAGGTGCAGGTGCATAAACACGTAACAGAGCCGGCACGTGAGCGTAGCTGAGTGTGTTTCTGGCCGCCTCGTACGCCTGAGTGGCGAGGTGCGCTGCTTTCGCCTGTGCCACTTCCGGCGTGTCCAAAACTTGGCCGTCGTAGGCTAATGGCACCCTGAGGTAGCTGTAAGGTATCACTGGAGCCACGTATCCGGGCTCAGCGATGGCCAGGGCGCAGATTGTAGCGAAGATGATCTGCAATTCGAATAAGAAGTACCTTGAAAACTTAATTCGTTAACCAAGGAAGATACAAATTTTAGTTTGTTAACTGAGTGAGACGCGACGAACGATAGACACAGCAGGTGAACATTGGGTGCAATTTTCATCGTTGTAACTGTACTTTAATATTAATTAGGTCGGAGATTGAAAGAGCAAGGTTGATGGAAACGGAGCTACGGTGGAAAATTAATTCAGCGAAGCGTGTCTTTGCGTGCAAAGCAAAACGTGTATTTTTCAACAGTTCGAAGCATAATCAGGAATGGAACAACGATCGGCAAAGAAGGTTCCTTGTAGTTGAATTAGTTCGAGGGGACGTGATTTCTGGAATTTGTTAGCGTTTAATAATTTGAAGCGTAACGAAGATAATTAGGTAAGAGGCGTTAAAGAAACAAGTTAGCGGGGAAAGCGTGATGAAGCGTGGAAAGAACTTTTTTATAGTCGGTTTGACGAACGAGCAGGCATTATACGAAGTGCAACTACTCATATAAAGAGGCTCCTGTTAGAACGTGGGATGTTAGTATGTCAATGACGAAGAAACCTAGTGGCACGGAAAAACTCGGCTAGTTATTAATAAGTAACGATTGCAGATTTCTTTTTTTCGCTTTTCATGGCCGAAAAAGCAAATACGCTCCAATACGTAACAACTCTTTACAGTAATTATTATTCAGTATAGCGATCTTTCAAATAATAATCGTAATTCTCTAGCAATGGCAGTTTAATCGAGCCAATTGTTTGAATTCAGAAAATTCGTGTCTACCTAAATTATCGTTAATAATAGTAAGAAAATGGGATGGTTTCTAATTATCTAATAACAGGCAAGAACATTATATTTTAATAATATCTTAACGATCAAATTTTACAAAGAAAGACTTCTAAGAATCTATAAACAGCTATTCGTTTCTACGATAGTCAAACTCAAATTAACCAATCGTTAATTGACGTAAATTCAAGAATTATTTAACCAACTATTTTTCCCTCGCCGCCCCCTAATCCGATCTACCACCTCTGCAATATCCCTCGGAAACATCCTCACCAATACGTACTCCCATGACGAAAAGGAAAATCCCTGGATGTCCATACTCACTGTCGTTCTCATGATTAGTAGTCACGTGGAAAAGCGCTGCTGGTAAGTTGAACGTGAATTTTCCAACCAGTACTCGCCCTAAAGTACCAACGGTGATGTGCTGCCCTGTCGAGCCACGGTGTCTCCTTTTATATAGCGAATCTGGTAGGGAGTCGTCGACCCGTAGGAGGGGACCACACCCTGGGAAGCAGTTGGTACACCTAAAGTGGTGACATTGACATTACTCTCTTGTCTGTCCGTCTCTTGTCTGCTCGTCTTTCAAAAGGATCTCTCGAGGTCAGGTGCAACTGGTGAACTTCCTCCTTGGAATCGGACAAAAATTGCCAACCATTCTCTTTTCTTATAAATGGTACGTTCGTGGTGCCAAGAAACCGATATCTTGGACGAATAGCGATAATTTATATTATTAGGCTGATCTCGTGATTAGATCTCTGTGCAAACTCGTAACGTAGTTCCCCGGTGTAATTAGAAAGATAGAACTTGAACGGAACTTGTTTCATTTATTTCAATATCCAGGATATGTCGCTAAATAAATGTAATAATAATATACGAATGCATACAAATTTGCAGTCTATTCGTTGGATTTATTAAAGCTGGATCTTTCGTTGAACGTTTCACGCGGTTAAATTTCTGACGATTCGTAGGAGGTTCGGCGTTCGTTATGTTTCTACTTGTCGAGTATAATTGAATATAGTAATTTTCACTTTGAATCTTAAGGTAAGTGGCTTTCATCGATTTTCCTGTATCTTTGCATTTTTTTTAAAAAAAGGTAGTTCTTTCCTCGATCACGAAATATACAAAGCAGTGCTTTTGATTTTATCGAGGGTGAGTAATAGCTACTCTATTTTTTGTACTTGTATCGAGAGAAATAAAGTGGTTCGAGTATCACATGCAAGTGATAGTGATTCTATGTGTGAATCTAGCCACTAGAATACTTAATAGAATATTTAGAGTGCCCTCGTTTACGTGGAAAATTTAGATAGATTATTCGCGTGGTATTAAGTGTTCTACTTAAGTAAAGTTATCCTTTTACACGAGAGTGAAAAGAGATAATTCGAGAATTTGTACCTCGTACTTTATCCTCACTTTTACGGCTTGTTTGTTCGCTGCTGTGCGCTTTAAATGATTGGTTTTATCAATTCCATGGGTTATAAAGTATAAATTGGTTTATAAACTATTTAATGTTCTCGATACGAGCCCAGGGAAAGATATGATTCTTTTGATGCTTATAAGTCACTAAATATAGCTATTAAGAAAGTTGTAAAGTGAGTCGTTGAAGGGCTAATTGAGAATTCATGGGTAGGTGACAGTAGTTTAAGCATTTACCAAGGTAATACGCTTTAAGTAAAAATCACCGAAGGATACAAATAATTAAGTTACATTTCACTTTAAGAAAATTAATGTTTCGTTTTTTTATTTGAGAATATTTCATATGTGACAAATGTTTCGATACCTCGAACGTTAAATTGATTCGCGAGAAACCAGGTCAAAGAATAATCTCGCCTTGTCTTTTCAACACACGTCCGATATACCTCGTCGAAAGAAAGTATTTGCGTATTGTACGATTAAAAAAGTTCACCTTCGTGAAAAAAATTTTTCGAGTCGCCATTTTAAAGAACTTTCCAGAGTATTACATTCTATAGTCTAATTCTACGATCCCTCGTAAAACGATCGGAGAATCGCTACTCCAGGATCTCGATCTTAGACTTCTCGATCTATTCGCGGAATAATAACTTTATCGATAAATCCAGGTTTCGTCCGATTCTTCAAATTTTCTTCATTTTCACGATCTTCCCAATCTCCGAAATGTAACGTTCCATTATATTTGAATCGACGTCGTAAATTTATAATTATAACGATCTGTACATTGTTCTGAAATAAATCGATCATCGTCCCTTCAACTACTCTCGTATTCGCATTCTTTTCGACGATAACGACGATAATAATCGATAATCGACGGATACGGATTTTCGCTGAAAAATTGGCGGGAAAATGTAAATAATGGAAGATCGCGTGCGGTGTCGTAATCGAATCAACGTGTTAATTGTTATTCCGAGAATCAGGAGTACGGCCTTGATGTGTAAGCCACGGATTCAGGGAAAGAACAGGGACGATATGCAATTAAATGGGAAGAAGGGATAAAAGCAGAAAGGAGTAGGAAAGGTAACTGATACGTTGATCAAGACGAAGGCCGTCCCGCGTCCTCGGAATAAACAATCGCACGTGATTGGAATGAAACCTTTCTTACCAATAAAATAAAAGAAAAAAGAAAGAGAGAAAAGACACGGAAAGATTGTAAAGAAAGACACGCGTAAGATATCGGTTTGCTTCCGAAGTCGTATCTCTGTATCTCTGACTTGATTCTATCGTAATGAATTTATTGAAAATTTACAGGAAATCGTGGTGCATTGATTGGAATTATTATTATTACGAACAACGAAAAGCTTGGTATTTTATGTGACGTCGAAGACGTTGAATTTTGCAAGACTTTATTGCTCGAATTTCGTATTACCGAGTTTAATTTTTTTTTTTAGTAATTGCGGTTAATTATTTTAACGAATTTAATATTTGCGATGCTCGAATATTCTTCATATATTCTTGATATTTGATATTGAAAAGTGTAACTTTTTCGACGATGTAATCTTTCGAAATTCAATTTCCAACATCGAATGTCGAACTATGGAATATGAAACATAACGTCAAACACCCCATGGCTAAAAAAAAACGCAAGAAACATATGAGAGAACATACGAAACCGGCAAAAAATCAATCCGCGCAACGACGCCGTATTAAAAAAGCGATTGCGCGATTTGCGTGAAATTCATAGCCAAACAATTCTGTTTTGCATAATAGACATTTTTCTATGGTCACGCACGTACGCTTTCGATCACGCATATAAAGTTCCTTTTCTTTTTTTCTCTTCGATCGTGGCTCTCCGATATCGCTAAACCGTCGATTGTTACAAAACTGTTTAAGTAGTTTTAAATTTGTTTCAATGATACGTATCTCAGGTATTTTTCTAATCTTTTGTTTCGAGACGTATTGTTTTAAGCGGATGAAATTTAGGCCCTTCTCGTGAAATTGCGAATAAAAATGGTTTACGGTACAGTGGTTATATGGTAGTTTCTATTAATACAGGGTTAGGTTAGGTTGGGGTTAAGGTTGAGGTTAGGTTCGTATCTTACAACAGACACCATTGTTCACTCCGGTATAATTCACTGTGATTGATACAAAATTTCCTAAAAATAAATCCCAAGACTCCGTCACAGATGCTACGACAAAAGCTGATGTTCGAAAAATATAGAGATTGAAAAAGTATCGGAAATACTCGCCGCTACTGTTCGCGAAAACTACAGTGGGTCACAAAATTATTCGCTCACTCGCTAATGTGGCAAAGATGAACGAAATAATCAGGCAACGCAAGGTATTTTTAAATTTTTTATTTGGATATACATAGTTCAAAGTTTAATTTGATAGAATAGTAAAAAAAAATTGCGAAATTTTCATTTATAATTACAGAAAAATGAATTTTAAGAAATCTTTACGNTCCTTACTGAGCGTTTGTTTATGTTATACTAACTTTTTCCAGCAACTATCAGAAACAAATACCTCTCAGAATTTGTAGATTGCATTTGTTTCAGTGGATTTCGTGGCATGAGCGAATAATTTTGTGACGTGAAAGAACATAAAGATTTCTTAAAATTCATTTTTCTGTAATTATAAATGAAAATTTCGCAATTTTTTTTTACTATTCTATCAAATTAAACTTTGAACTATGTATATCCAAATAAAAAATTTAAAAATACCTTGCGTTGCCTGATTATTTCGTTCATCTTTGCCACATTAGCGAGTGAGCGAATAATTTTGTGACCCACTGTATATAACTATTAACGTGACCAACGTAACCAAATCTTCTAATAAGAATTAACGATAATCCAAGTATCGAACGTGCAGGAAATATTCCAATTAATAAAAAATTTTAAGCATTTAAAAATTTCAAAAACGCTCACCGTTATTCTCCGCGAAAGGAAGACGCAGCGTTGAGAAAATGCGGAGAAAATCGCGTAGATCGCGTAGTATGTGGCGTGGGCGACGCACTAACGCATAGATGGATAGATACGTTGAACAAAGCCCTTTCCACGAGATTCCAGGGGCTCTCGTCACGCGGCATTGTTTTTAATCAGCTGCTATCCACGCTAACCAGTTAAGGATCTCGCTAAACGTTCGTCGTGGTGCCATTAATTGGCACGCTGTGCTCGTTGCGTGGGCGGTGGCGCCTGATTCAGCCGAGAAGAACGGGAAGCAAGCGTAAACGTAATAACGATACACGTTATGCGAATGTTACGCCAGGTTTCGTGTCGTTCGACCGAGGCCATACGCGCGAATCGTACGTCGCTTCGAAAATTCGCGAAGAATTCAATTTGACAAATCGTACGATAGTTTGACAGTGAAGATAAATTTCACTGGCAGGTACCGTAACAAAGTTCTTCCATCAAACGTTCGACAAGTTGGAAGGAAAGCAACGTAGCGCTTGTGACGAAAATCATTCTCCGAAATGAAGAAAATTCGAAACGAATCGATACTCGTCGAATTTACACTGTGATCAAGTGTCGCGGATTAATGCTGCACGCGTAAAGTTCTCGCGGAAAATTCAAAGAAATAAAAACCACTATCGAAATCCAGAAGCTGTAACTAAATGTCACGGAGTCGATGTGCGATAATAGCGAAAGAATCGATCGGAAGTCTTGGTTGGAATCCGACAGAGAACGTGACTTCCTCCTTCCTGATCCAGGATCATTCTCGAACACTATGGGACGATTAGGCGTGTCACTAACCCGCTACACATTTGCCTGGACGAGGCCAGGGACGGTTGTCGACAGGGAATGCCTGTTGCACGTATCGAGCATCGACATTCACTCGATTATTTACGCTGCTCTGCATCCAGTAGCTCATGTCATAAAAGACCGACTAAACTTCGTTTCGATTGGCATTCAGACATGACAAGAAGTTACAAAAAATGCCATAATCTTTTTTTCTTCGTATCTGCATCTGTATCGATGATATGGATCAATTCTGTTTTCAGATGCTGAATGGTAAATAAGAAACGACTCAGTTTTTGCCACGTTACGTAACGATGGTCGAGGAATTCGGTTGTCAGAGAATTTCGAAGAAAGGTGTATCTGGGGTCTGGCAAGGTTTTGTGGGTGAATAAAAAGTGGGCAGGTATCTGGACTTTTTAAGAATCAAATTGGAATGTCGTTTCAGGGTATTTAGGAATTACATTGGAATGCTTAGTATTTCTTAGATTATTATTTCTTCAAATTGATATATATATATATATATATATATATATATATATATATATATATATATATAGAAAAATTGGGAATTTCGGTAGAAATTTTAATCGGTCACTCGAGAAACCAGTCTAAATTTTTCATTTTCCTCGGTATCCATTTGTTGATTAAAATTCGTCGTTGTTAATATTCCGCTTAATATTCCTCGTCGTTCGGAATTTTATCAATTTTATCGCAATGAATATATATTTCATCAACATCAACCAATGATTCAATTACAATAGAGCTTTGAAAGACAGAGATAACCGCTTCCCTTGATGGTTTATTGATCCCTGCCCCTGTATGGCTTGTCATATCGCTGTACTCTATTGATGGAATATAATAATACCGTGATTACAATGATTGATAGGTTCAGATAGAGCCACTGGGATAATCCACGTTAAGTGGCGAATGCGTGCCGCGCGCTGCTGATAGAATAATCTCGTCGAAGCTGGATTTTAACTTAATCTCTTGGGGGGTTTTAACCTGTGACTGCAACGCAGACATTTCGTTGTCGAGAGTTACATAGATATTTGGAAAAATCAGACTCGAACGTTTCTCTAAATTATGAAAATGAAGAGAAGATATTAAAATAGGCAAATTAGAGGACGAAAATTCAGTAAGATCTACCAAAAATGGTTCAGATAATTATAGAGCTGGAATTTCGTTCTTGATTCTATTTCCGCTGTCCGTTTTAATCGCGTTATTGACATTGACGCGAGATCATTAATATTGCGTTAATCACGGTTGCGTATCAATATCGATTACTCAAGTGAGCGTCGCTGGTTGGAAATTTCCTCGTCATGGTTTCTCGAATTCTTTCGTCCCCCGGCAATCGTGCGTGAAATATCTGGTTTACACAGAATCTTGGTATCAATTACTCAACAACGATATTTCTACGATCGTTTCGACCAACTGTCGTTCGCGACAATTCCATTTTTACGAGACACGAATATATATTGTTCTCGCGTGTTTTTTTTTTTAATTTACCTACGTCTTTCTCTTTTTACATTACTTTGCAAATTATTCCATTAACTCCATAATTAGTAAAAGTGAATTTGCGTAGAATTGTTCACGGTGTTTAATAAATTTGAATAAAATTCATAATTTGATAAATCATTTTACAGAGAGAAGCTATCCGACACATTCGCACAGAAAAATTGCCAGACGAAAGTGATTACTGATAATAACTACTGTAGCATAATAATAAAGTAATAATTCATTGCACAAACCTGTAATGTATTTATAACAATGGAAAAAATATTTGTACTCGTACCTGTCCGTACCAAAATCGAATTGCACGCTCATCAGCCAAGTAACATGACTTACGCCATTTTCATTGGTAGCAGGCCACGAATAATCAGTGGAAAATGATTCCATCGTAATGAACTTGTCCCAATTAGGTTGTGGACGCTCGTTAGAAATGATTGTTCGAGCACTGGGTGTCATTGTTCTGCGTTTCGCAAAGTATAATTGCTGCAGGGCCTATTAAGAACTCGGGCGTAGCGATACGTGATGGAATCTCGCGGAATTTGCATCGAACGCCACGTTCGACGATCTCTCGATTCGTTATTGACCATAAACACCGTGTAGAATTAGAAAACAGAGAGATTTGATCACATGCAAGATGAATAAAGTCTGGTAAGTGGTTCTGTATTGCGTAAGAAAGTGGTTGGTTGCGTAAATCGTTACTGTCGAGGCAAAGCTTACCCCAAAACACAAGTAAATCGTTCATTCTCCAATTTTTCATACTTCTCCATCGAGCCACCTCTCTGTAAACCATGAAAACGCAACGTCACCAACACTTCAAATACTCTCAGAAAGCCAAAATCCATTCTACGAAGCAAGATTCGCCTCAAGATCCATTTCTCCATCAAACGGCTAACCCTAATTAATGAAAAATTCCATTTCACTTCACCAACCTTGACCAATGCAAAGTTTCGAAGTGTCCAACCCTGGCCAATGCAAACTTTCGACATGACCAACCCTGGCCAACATAAATTTTCAATGTAACCAACGCTAGCCACGCGAAACTCTCGACAGGCCAACCCTAATTTCTCTTTCGATCGCTATGGAGCTCTTTGGACAGAAATTGACGCAACGAATCTTATCCCATCCGTTTCTTTTATTGCTGTTGATTTCTTCTGCCGATCTCTGTGTCGGTTCGCTGTCGATCGATCGCACGACTCTCTTTTCCCGCGTTGCCAAACAGAAATGCCTCTCCCCACCCCTTATTATGTGAAAATCAAGCGGAACGCGTGCGTGTGCGCGCGCGAATATTTCACGTACACCGGCGTGTCCGCTTGTTTAGCTGTTCTAAGTGGGCGCCCGTATTGTTCCACGACTATATAAGGTGTACCACGGACCGTTCGACCAGCAGAAAAGCATCAGGTCGTGGATCATGGCTAACATGAGGCTCCTCGTGAGTAACGACCGTAACATTACACGTTTCGTAGAGTTTCGGTTGGTCGCAGACAGTTTGTTGATCATTGACGTATTGCCATTGGTGGACTGCGGATGTTTGGGTCTCTATGGGGAGATTAAATCTGGAAAATCTGTAGAACGCACGTAATTCGCACGAATCTGTAGTAAATGTATATCACTGTGATATCCGCAGTAATAAAAGTATTTGATTCGTTGGAATACTTGGAGGATGAAGCTATTTGAGTTTCACCGCTTCGATTGTGCCGCGAAGAATTGTGAACTTTCATTGACGTCCGCAGTCTAGCTATGGAGTTTGGTCCGAATTTGAGAAATTCGCGAAGATATTAAGATTAAGCTTGGTATAGACGATAGACGCTGACGAGATTCAGTTGATTTTTGCGCGCAAAGCTAGCGTGCCCCTTGTCGTAATCTCCGTAATGACGCACTTGGAACAAACATAAATTTGCAATTGCCTATTTTCTTCTCGAATAATCGAGTCACTCTGAAATTGAAGTTTCCTGAATTTTGTAAACAGAAAAGCAACAAAATTCGTTCTGATCCATTATAATCGTTAATTTAGACGTAGCAAATATTTTCTTTCGTTTCAGCTTCCTTTCTCGTGTCTCGTCCTCGCGGCGTCCGCTATTCCAGGCTACACAACCTACGGGGCAGCGTACCACGGTCCTCCAGCACCCCTGGCTCACGATGGGAGGGTGGTCGACACACCGGAAGTGGCTCACGCCAAGGCAGCTCACTTAGCAGCTCACGCAGCCGAAGCTGCCAAAGCTGCTCCATTCGGCTACGGCGATTATTCTGATGGAAAATACGAAGACTACAGCGCCCCCTACGCAGCCGCGGCTCAGAACATCTACCATGGCCCGCCTGCACCCTTGGCTCACGACGGAAGAGTAATCGACACGCCGGAAGTGGCGCACGCCAAGGCTGCGCACTTGGCAGCTCACGCTGAACAAATTTCCAAGATCGCTCACCTCGCTTACGCTGATCCTTATCCTCAGGCACACTGGTGATAATGGAAAATGAGTCGCTATAATCGACGCCACCGATGACACAGAATCGTCGAAATTTTCTGGAAAAGCAGCAAAGGATGGGAGAAATTTAAGAAAGAAGGAAAATTGTAAAATATCTGCAATATGTCATTTTTTTGACGGAGTTGTGGATCAATTGGCGTTTTTTTTTTTTTTTATTTTACTTTACACTCTGTCGTCGGTGTGCGTTTTTGGGGAGTTTTTGTTGATGGAATTGTTTATAATAGGCCAATTTTTGTAACCTCGTGAAGGAGTTGTGTATAATATAATGGAGGGGCTGGTTCTTTTGTAAGGTAGATGTAGATCGTGCATTGCTGGGAGGATGTTTTGTTATGTTAGTGAAGTATTTTCATTAAAGATTGCAAGTATTTAACGGATACTTTATCTTTATTGTATTTTCTATCTAATCCTGTTCCCTTTTGTAACCTTGGCGCGGTACGATATGTGTCTTTTCTCCTGGTTTGCTGAGCTCTCTGTACAATATTCTTGTGTTTGTATTAAAATAAAGGAATTTATATGTACTCGGATGCAACAAAGACTTGTTCCTTTACTTAAAAATCATGAGTCAATGCCAAAATGGATTATCTGTTTCGTAGACATGCACCCTTGTCATTTCAGTCAAGTGTCCACAAATTTATGACTAATGTGTAGAAGATGAAGACAATCTGGCGTAATTGTAAATGGATTCTTGAGGCAACTATACCTAATTGTACTTAGGTAGAACTCAGATTCATTTAGGACACGATAACGTCAAGATATACTGTATACGATTGTAGGATGCAAAACAGAAATTGGCAAATGAAGGTTTTCGGTGAGCTACAACCAGCTGATATTTTTTATCTGATCTATGTGAGTCTTTAAACTGTCTGAAACCTAAAGACATGGACCCTTGATAAATTTGCCAAATCTTTTGCCCCAGTGATCACAAGATAATATGTTGTATACTGTTGATATCCTGTTGAATTTGATATTTCTGTAAAAATAAATAAAATACATAGATATACTTTACAAATAAGACGATATAGTAAATGAAAGTAAATTAGAAGTAAGTAATTAGAAGTACTGCAAATATAAAATATTTGCTAAATGTTACTTATAGGTTGCCAATAAAATAACAAGTACGTATCAAAATACACGCGAATTACTACGCATTATTACTTGGTAAGTTTTGTTACGATTGAAAACAGAACCGGATCTTATTTAAATACTGATCCACGTATAAAATACGCATTTCATCCAAAACCTCAATTTTATAGATGAATATAAATATTTTCAAAAAGAACGCACGGATACATAGCATAGAATGTGAAGCAAATGTTATTAATTAGGGTAGACCGAGGTGAATCGGACTGTAAAAACGGTGAAAATAAATTTTAATCAAAATTTATATATTAAAACATTTTTCACAATGACCTAAGAAATATAATTTGTTTTCACTTGCAATAACGAACAATTACCACCTGTTGTCTATTGTTCTTTATGAAATAATTAAATTTATAACAAGCTCTCTCTCTCTCTCTCACTCTGACTTAATTATATACTACGTAAGAAACTGGTATTCGGCATGGCACGTCCCGACCACGTTTGTCTGTCGTTATCAAAGCGTTGGCGACAAGCTCGCGCAGTTCCGCTCAGGTCAGCACGCGAACAATGCGCGATGGTGGTCTTTGAACCGGCACCAACTGTCGCAACTCGGTTCGTTATTTCAAAAGAAAGAAAGAAGGGGAGAAAAAAGCTTGGAGTAAAGAACCCAATGCACCGATTGTGACGCCGCGTGACAACACGCGGGATCGTAAGAGGTGGGTGAACACGGAATGGGCGACGATCGATGGAATTTGTTTCGTCCACTTGCTGTGGGCATACGATGAAATATCGCTCGGAGGATATAGAGAGTGAAATGCTTCTGAAACACGTTGTAACCTCGTGTTACGTACCTATGCAAACCATAGCTGTTTTTGTAATTACCCATTGTGTCATTCTTTGGAAATTAGAATAGCAATATCTTTCAGATTTTCCGATGTCCCGTGAAATATAAAAAAAAAAACTATGCGTGGATATAAAAGATACAGAGAGCATGAGAAAATATGCCTGTGGAGAGCTATTATCATTCAGGTTTCTGTTACCAGGATATTACAGAATATTGCGACGCTGAAATAATTCTCCAAAATTAATTTCGCCTAGTAGAATCAGTTATACGACGAAGACAGTGGTCATTTCCTAACGAATAAGCAACATTTCGATTTAATAACGAGTACGTTCCGGAATAATTACGAATAATTACGTAAAGAATATAAAAATAATTTCTGAAAGAAAGGTTAAATAATAGCGGAACAAATTTCTTGGGGAAGAGAATTCTTTAGATCTATCTTCGCAAACTCAATGTAAACGCTTGAAGATGATGCTATATGATTCTCGACGTGTATCTTCCTGTACGGGCGTTGGAGTCTCCAATTCATTTGTAGCCGTAACTTTGCAGGTTTGTGCAGGCGTCCAAGCCTTCATTCAGACCGAATACGGTTCTAATAATTACAATTTTTCTCGCTGCTTCCCAGGCACCCAAAGATACTGAAAAAATTCTGCGATACTTGTCAATATCCCCGCTACATTATACAGTCGTTTATTTTTTTCGATTATTACATCAAATATTTGAAACTTTTTTCGATAAAATTAAAGAAAATATATATATATATATATATATATATATATATATATATATCAATCCAACGATAAGATTCATTCAACTATACAACAATTGCGAGCAATGAAATTAATAAATTTTCAAACGACGTGTTCCATGAATTTGGTTTCCGCTTTATTGAAAATGTATCGAGAACGTTGTGACTGGATCCGCGATGACGTGCGTGTCCACGTCTCGCGCATAGCGTCGCGTCGAGGCAAGTTTTATTCCTGACGAGGTTACGGGACACACGGTGTCATTGTTAATGGCTGGTAAATGTTACGGAGCTGGGCAAGGCAACGTTTAAAGCAGAGCATTTTTCTGGGTGTGGTTGTATACCCCGTTGTCGCGCATGGGGTGGGGCACGCGACGACGCCCTATACCCCTATAAATTCGACGATAGCAGATTGTGGAAGTCATAATGCGGATCACAAGCTCTGTCGATAGTCGCTGGATCGACCTGCGCTGAGCTTCGACGACATGCTCCGATATATTGTGAGTATTACGCCATTTTCTATCTTTTCGTCGAAATCGGAATTTTGTATTTTATTTGAATTTCTGGTTAAAATGATATTGAAAGGCTCGAACGTTTTCTAAACTCCTTTTCAATAGGTTTGGCCATTCGCTCTTTGATTTGTCTGTTTGATCGAAATTTTACGTTTTACACCTGCATTTCGCTTCTTAGAGGAATTTTTCTTCCGAAGAAAAATCGTATGTGTGTTTTTGGTCGGAATTATCACGAAAAGTGATTATTTCTTGTACGCTTCTTCAAGTAGATTTGGATATGTTCTTGGACTTTTTGTTTCGTTCTTTCTTCTTCGACGCAATTTGACGTTCCTTTCCTTTTCCTTTCTTTCAGAGATTTATTTTGAAGCGTACGTGCTTGAGTTTCTTGTTAGAGGGAATACAGATAGCACACGTTTCTTAGAATAAAAGGTCGAGATAAAAATATATTTATTCCATAAGTGAATTTCGCTTTCTTTCAGATTCTGCTTTCTGTTATTTCGAACGTGGCCTACTCTGCGCCACAGTGGTACGGGGGAGCCTATGGTGGCCACGCGGCTCCAGCCCCATTAGGAGCGGATGGACGAGTTGTAGACACTCCAGAAGTTGCTCAATTGAAAGCAGCTCATTTAGCTGCTTTGGCTGATGCAAATGCCAGGGCACCCAAAGGACCTGGTGGTGCTGGTCCTTACCCCGGCCCTGCTGGTTCCTACGCACCTGGAGGCTATGCTCCGCATTACAGGTTTTGCATATTGTCTCATAGAACAGGAATTTCTCTCTCTCTCTCTTTTCTATATATATTTATATATAGAATATATACAACCAGGAAGAGAGTGAAAAAATTCAGATATTTTTGTTTCTGGTCTTTTCAAAATTGGAATTTTCTATAGAAATCAAACTTTAGTTAGAACAATATAGTATTGCACTATTGTACGTATAAATATTTGCTTAATATACATATTATAATATACACATTCTAAAATAATGTACATATTCCACTTTGCACTAAGTGAATATAAGATTCTAGCGTGGGTATAATTTTAAATACGGAATTAGCTTGAAGTTTCGTTCGACTTCTGTTCCCTGTTACATTGCCTTGTCCTACGATACTATTATTATTATTAAGAAAATTAATTTATCTTTCAGTGGACCGCCAGCCCCTCTGGGACCAGACGGCCGCGTGGTAGACACACCGGAAGTGCAACAAGCGAAGGCAGTCCACTTCTCCTTATACAATGCGGAGGCTCAGAAAGCTCCAGCCGGTCCAGCTGCTCCTAATCCGTCATGGAATCCTGCGGGTGCTTCATGGAATCCCTCCTGGAATGCTGGGAACAATTGGAATCACTATTAAACTGGCGTTGATCGTCGCAGAGGAAGAATCAAGCTGACAGAATGACAGAAAATATTCACATTCGTCCATTGTTATCGATGATTCAAGAGAATTTTGAGAAATCCCCTTGAATCATCGAATTTCAACTACCTCCAATAAGTTTTCACTTCGAGAATCAACGAAATATTTCTCTCGGAATTTTTCTGTAACGTCTTCCGTATCTTTAAGCCCTCTTCCTTCTAGCTCTCTCTCTCTCTCTCTCTCTCTCTTTACTGTGATTCTGTGTTTCATCTACCTCTTGATTGTCTGTATTTCGTTCGGATTTCAACGAATTTTAATATCATCACAGATTAGAAATTATCGACTCGTCAGATCGTATCACAGAGACGATAAGTTTGCTTGATACAATTTCGTACGAGTTTCATACAGTTTTAATACAATCGAATGCAAGTTGAAAATTATCGTCGAACTTTGAAAAATAATGTATGTAAATGTTGACGGAAAGCGAAATCGACACGTGTGCTTGTCGCGGAATGGAAATGAAATAACGGTAGCCTGTACCGTTACAGATATTATCGAGATAAAAATGTCCTCTTGTCACATTCCTCTTCAAGGTGATCTCTTCATCGCTTTCGCGCTCGTTAGTCAAGGAAAGTTTGCGTTTGCGTGAGAATTAACCTTTGCACGTGAACTATTCATAGATATTGTTCAATGCTATCGTGTTTTCCATCTTTTTTTTTTAATAATTACAACGATATATGTACATTTGTAAATTATCGTGCGTGTACATAACGGAGAAACGATTGTAACACGAATGAAACGAATAAAATGCAGCGAAATGTTTTGCTGAAGCAAGCAAGATCAAGGAATCGCTCTTCTTAATTGCAAGAAAATTTTAATTGACTTTTAAAGTGTTTATATTTTTTAATTGTGTTTTACTTTTTGTTATATTAATCGATTTTTTCCGAATATCTTGCACAGTCAAATTAATTGAAATAGTTGTGGCTATAAATTATAAAAACAATTATTAAGTTACAAAAAAGTTAGCAATTTATGCAAACGATCACTCAATAATGAAACAGTTATGTAATTATAAGACAGCGATCAAATTATTAAAACGACGATTAAAGATTAAGATAAGAGTAATCTAAAAGGAATTGAAATTATTAACAAACCATCAAATTGTTCATAAAATAGTTGAACGATGGTACACGGTTAAAAACTGTTTAAAAATTGCGCAACACTGACATAATCGAATATATAATCAGAGAACAGGCACGTGTGGTCGACTAACATGCCCGTGACACGAATCAGATTGATTCGTGCTCGGCTCAGAACACACGGCAGTGAAAACGAGTTAGAGCTTGAGCGACTACACGCAAATCTGATTGCACAGTGAAGCCCAACACGTGTACACGGGCGTGAAAACGACGCGGCGTCGATTAGTTTATTCAGGACACTAAAGGCAAACTTGTGGGCGCTGCAACCAGGATGCAAAGTGATTTACTAGTTTTTACATAAAGATATACGACTCAGATAGAAAATTTAAATATTTTATTGGTGTGCGTTACTTTTTTTAATGTAAAACTTCATTCGGATAATTTATTTTCTAGTTAATCGATTGAATTAATAGAAAAAATTCCAATCAAATTCAATCAAAGACCCGCGCATAGAAAAGATGATTGGAAAATTCGTACCAAGTTCTCCACTTTGATATTCTCAAACTTTCACAAACCAGATTAAATTCTCCGCAATAGAAATCGGAAACCCAAGCAAGTACAAGCTCAAGTCCAAGAATTTTATAATCTTTAAACTGGATCAAAATTACTCAAAGCTAATTCAAGATTTTCACGAAATAATTCAAATAATTCTCCGTGACAAAGTCCCAGGTTTGAACTAAACTTAACGTAAAGCAAAAATTGGCGAGACCAAGCAAACTGATTAAAAATTCTCAAATCCAAGCAAGTTTATCTCAATTTTACGTTAAATACACAAAATTGCACGAAAGAAACGCCCCTCCCGTTACAATATCTTTAAATCGACATTGATATACCAAACCCAATAAATTTCCATTTCAATTTTCACAAACCAACCGTATTCCCGCCAATACCTTCAAACTCGAGTTAACCTCGTAAATCCACCTCCAACTCTCACCTTAGCACCCTATTATCGCTTTATACGATCGCAGGTGCAACTCGACGACCCTATCGATATAAATCCCATTAAGGAACAACACGGTGGCAATTTTTCTGCTCCTAAATCCTAATGCATACCTCGTCAAGCTCGATCAAACACGTCCTTGCTGGTGCCAGCGTCTACGATACACGTTGGCCGAGTCACGGACAGAACCGGTTCCATGGTGTCTGCTGGATAAGTGCAAGGCGAAGTGTACCGGTAGCAGACACCGTTCGTGGATTCGTTTTCTAGATCTGGATCGGCATCGTTATCGGAATGATCGCGCGTAATTGACTGTTTAAACTCGATGGATATTGAAATCGAGAGTTGGCTGCATAAGGAAGTGAAGGTTTGGGGCGTGGAAGGTCGAGATTTCCTGTTCCCTCGACCAGGTAAGTGACGAGGAGATTAGACGATTGTTCGGAAGGATCGATTTTTAACAGATTATGTGCGAACACGGCGGTGAATTACGGGTCACTGGTTATCGAGTTGAGGTTATGTGACGGTAAATAGTTTGGCGAGATTGTTAGAACGGTGGAATGTTTTTAATCGATTAAGCAGTGAAAAATTGTGTAAATGTATTCGATATTACTGAAGAAATGCAGTGGCTCGCCAATGTATTTATTTCTATCGTGAATTCTATCATGTGTACGTATATTATACATGTATAGTATATTACCCGCACGTGCATTATATGGAACATTTTGAGATTTTTCACTGAGGCGATTGTGATTACATGGTTAAAGATTAAAACGAATTTAAAGACAAATTTAAATATTCGTCTGTTGTTCGAGGTTTCAAATTCATAATAAGAAAAAGAATATAATTTTCTTGAATATGTCACGTGGGCACACTGTGCTCTTATTCTGTCATCCTACGCCATACTGTGCCGGATTACTCATGCTCGAATGTAGGTAAATAAGCGAGCAGGTAGGCGTCGTCCAATGAGAAATCGAAAGGAAGAGCGCTCCCAGCTTGACCTGTATGCATCTTGCGTAATGTAAATTCTAGACGATAAGAGTTCCCTGACATTAACCGGAATTCAGTTATATATCATAACGCTATTGAGTTCCGTGAACTTTATGAAGCCGGGTGGAGTCCATTGTTCAAATTCAGTTTTATGCGTGTTATTGCGCGAATGAACCGGGTAAATTGCGAATTATATCTGACGTATTTTAATTTTTATCGTCAATCGTGGACTCCGTAGAGTTTGGAGGAGAAAAATTGCTGTCAGTATCGATATTAATTAATTATATTTTACTACGTTAATACATGTTTTGATTTGAAGCAGAACAGGAGAACAGAACGAAGAATAGAAAGCGTTAGAACCATATTCATATTTTATTTCACAGGAAAGACAATAAAAAATACAGAATACACTTTGGTGGTAAGAAAGAGATTTTCTAATCAACATACGATTCATTTCGCATAAGTATCTTAACGTCTACGACTATCATAAGTTATTACTATTAGCTTAGAATCTAGTCATTATTAAAATCACTTATTGTTAATCATTAGTAACAATCGTATGGCAATAAAATGCGGATTGCAGCAATGGCAATGTGAGATAAAAAGAAATCGTCATTTCATATAAAATGATTCATTTTAATTAATATTACGTATACGTAAGGTCGAGTGTGTGCGTAGGTAACGTTATTTACAAAAAGCGCGTAGGTTGTTTTCGTTGTCAAACTGCCGAACAAACGAAAATCAAAGTCCAAGACGGTGTTAAATGTAAAAAATCAGGTACAATACAAACAGTGCTCTCATTGCTGCGAAAGGTTACATTGTGCGATTCTCGTAGAACGAATGCGAACAGTTTGACAGGAAATCGAACGATGCGAGAAGAAAATTGAGCGACACACGCAATTTTCTTGACTCAAGTACAATATACGTATATAATTTTAAAATATATCCGATGAAATTAATACTACTAAATTTCTCATCATCCTTAGCTTGAAACAGAAATTTCAAAATATTACAACCCTTAAAAGAACGGAGTATTACATTTTTTCATCATCCTTAATTTTAAACAAAAATAGCAAAATTAATCGTTTAACGTATCGTGCATGCCCAATCGTTTACCAAAATCTCATGGAATTCACGAAAAGAGCTTCTATTTTATTCATCAGTAGTAAAGATCGTTTCGTGTTGAAAGCGCCACAGCGCGAGCATGCGCCTTCATGTGTGCCTCGCGTGCCCTCATTACTTCCGGTGTGTCTATCACGCGGCCATCCGGTCCCAGGGGCGCCAATGGTCCCCGATAACCTATCGTTGGCGTGTGTTTATACGTCACTCCGATAGGAGCAAGGTAAACCAAATTTTTTCGCCCGTCAAAGACGTCGAATTCATAAAATTCGGATGCCTTTGAGGCTGCTCTCGCATGCGTTGCCACATGCGGGATTTTTGCTTCTGTCATCTTGAAAATCAGAGCAAAGTTTGTACATACAGACAATTTCTACATAGAAATTAATAATTAGTAATCTAAGAATTTTTCTGACTATTTCATTTGAGAAAAAATGGAAATTTTAAGATTCTTTTAAGGTATTTGTAATACGCAAATATAACAAAATAAATAATTCGAAATTCGGCATTAAATAAAGGATTCATCTGTTCGTAATTTCTAGTTTCTTTAAATTCTCAGACTAAAATCTCTTTAATAATGAATAATCGAATTTACCTGGGGTATATTGCAAGCCTTACAGGTTTCCATGGCACGTCCGCCGTTCTCCAAAGGCGTGAACGTCCTCTGTCTCTGTCGTTTCTGCATAATAACCTCCATGGGATCCATCATCCGAGGCATGTACATTTCGTTGTTCTCGTACGTTTCGTAATCGTTCTGAGCTTTCCTTAATCTAGCTATCGTTTCAGCGTGTAACGCTAGATGGGCAGCTCTTGCGTGGGCCACTTCCGGCGTGTCCATCACCATCCCATCGCTGGTTAATGGCGCCTGTGGGCCTCTGTATTGATAGTACTCTCTCTCTTCGTAAGTCTTGGCGATCGTTGACGCCACTAATGCGGCCAGAATTATCTGAAAAAGTCGATCGAAAAGAAGACGAACGATCAGGTTGCATTCTGTACAATTTTCGCCGCAGTTGAAGCTTACGGTGCATCAAAAGTATTGGAAATTAAATTTGAAGATTAAAATTGAAAACTAAAGAAGGATTGGCTTGGGAACAGATAGAAGATAAGGAATAGTGATTTAATTTCATTTATAAAGATCATTGCTTTGATTTACTTAGTTCAGATTGATCTTCAATTATTAAAGAACAGTACGAAGAAGAGCAATTTGGAATTTAATTTTGGAAAGTGGAACAAAGGTAACTTTGATTGTCAATTAACTTAATAAGCTAGAAATAGTTTCCTAGGTTTCTTCCTTTTTACTGAGATTACAATATCTTCCCAATTAACTTTTAAATTGGTTTCTCTCAAATGGAGATTACGATTCAAGTTTTAAATAAGTTATTTCAGATTTATCACTGACGTTGGTTCCGGTTGAATTTTGATAGAATTTCCAATGATAATTTATCTAAGCTTAATTAGAAGCAAAGCTCGACAAGTACCTTGTAACTAAAGCTTCATTTAGAATATTGATTTTCTAATGGACGAAATCAGATTTTGATTTTGTGCAGAATTAAATATACTCGTAAATGTCAATAGAATCTTGAAACTTCGTTAAAATTTCAACGACTGCTCAAACTGTACGACTTCTATGACCAGTTTAATCTTTTTTCGTATTTCGTTTTTTCGATCAACGTTCAACGACGACAACGAAACAACTTTTTCCTGGGCGAAATTACACTTACGAGCAAGCTCATGCTGCTGGACACCACCGACCACGAAACGGACGTCTCGATTACGAGTGTGGCTGGTTCGATCGAACGATCTAGCTTTTATAGCGTCGCGGCGTCGATCATGTGAGTAAACCACGTTACGATGATCAACACCTGACATGAAAAACGATACCTTAATTGTTTTCTCGCTAATGATATAAACGTGAACGGCGATCCAGCTGGATGCGTCTGTGTGAAAGCTAAAGCTGTTGAAAGTTGCGGCGAATTATTGAAGAAATAAAGCGTTGCAGTGTCGAGGGAAAAGTTGGGGCGTATTACACTTTATACCGTGTATAAATACCTATAACAGGAAAAATTGGAAAGAAAGCGAAGGAATTCCTAATTTCGGACTAAGTAATTCCTTGGAATACGTAATTCTGGAATTTTTCATTTCGGAATATTTGGCGTAGAAATCTGCTATTTCGGCATATGTGATTTTGGGACATTTTTATTCCGACGTATTTCATTTTGGAGCTATTTAATCAAGAAAAATTTCATTTTGAAGCGTTTAATCGCGCGGTATTTAATTCTGGAATCTTCACTTGTGGTGTAATTTAACGTTGGAATATTTAACTTGCTTTCTCTTCTTCCCTTACTGTTTCTTCCCTCTTCGAAATATTTTTAATGTTTCGAAATTCGAAATTCCCGTTCATCGCGTAACAAGTCCGCTGTATAGACGAAGAGGGAAGTGAAAAATTGCGTGTTCTATCGATGAAAAAAGATGATCCAGTTTTAAAGCCGGCCTCAAACGTCCCTGATGTTTTTTCTCTCGACTTTTCGAGGCCAGTTCTCACGCGTTGCAATTTCAACCCCTTCGCCGCGAAGGCAACTTAGGCAGAACTTTTCTGTGGTTTTCGACACATGCCCGATTCACGGACGACTGGACGGGATCATAGATCCTCCTAGCGATCTAGTGATCCTTTCAAGGCAGTCCTCTTTCAACAATGAGCTTCTGTTCCCTTATAAACAATGGCCCAGATTACGCTTCGACCATCGATGTCCACTCAAACCATTGCACAGTAAATGAATTTATGTAGTATCTGCTAAAATATTGAAATATTTATTTGCCTATAAAATATTTATCGAATATTAAATTTAAACGCAAAAGCAAAGGTAACAATTAATTGAAATTTTTCTTATAATATATTATATATATAACATTTATAGATATATTAATTATATTTTAATTACAATTAATTATAAATATATATGTAGACATTATATTAATTTTCAGGTGTATTTTCTAAAAGTAAATGAATTGTTGAAAGATAAAAATGTTTTATATATATATATTATGTTCTATATACAGTATACATAAATGTTATATATATATTAATAAAATAACAAATAAGATGAAAGAAAAAGTAACGAGTGGCAATAATTTTGCACCGATGGTAAGATGAATCAGCGTTTACACAAAATTGTTCGCCATGCAACAGTTCATTCTTGTAATTGCGCATTACACGAGCAGGTAAATTAGAATGCTGACCTCGTTTGGTTAATTAACGTCGATTCAGATTCCCTGTTTACACCGTAACACGATATAATTCGGTCGATAACTTCAAGAAACAGTTGCGCAAACTTTTACGCAAACAGGGTCCTCTAACAAGCAATGCATGGAACATACGACGCGATTAGATCATGCTTGATTAAAATTCATCGATAATATCAAACTCGTCTATCTTTCTCCTTCTGCAAAAATAATAAAGTCCCTTCTGCCTCTTTTGACTAATAACGATCACATCTCGTCAAATTCAAAATTATCGCAAAATTATTGAAATCTATTTTATGTACGATTACTAGGAATTACAATCAGTGGTTCAATTGCCAGTCAATGTGTTCACGTGCTCGAATCTCAGGAACGTGCTCGATTCGAACAAGTTACAATTCTTGACCTTTCCGAGAGCGACGAATCGCGATGCTTGAGTTCGTTCAGGAGGAACGACTCCACGTTCCACAGTAGGTTTCTTCTCACGTGTTTCGTACACCGGTGTGACCTATGTCGCAAGTATTACGGTCCGAAGGTAGTTCGTAACCAGCTGGTAATCGTATTTCGACAAGATTTCTCGTTATTTCTTCGTAAAGTCATCTGGCTGTCGGTCAGTTCTGAATTTAGAGATTTATCTATCGTCATTCCCGTTTAGTGACGTTTCGCCCGAGTATATCTTAAAGACACTATTAACAGTGTTTCTAACATACAAGTTAATTACAAGTTAATATGCAAGTAACGATAAACAAGAATAGACGAATTTATGAATCATAATTGACGGATGAATGAATTTTGACGAATTACGATGAAACGCGAAAATGGGTTAAAATAGGATGGCAGATTTGTTGCTCGGGATTCGACAGGCGATATGAAAGTCTGGATCAGTTGTTTGAGAAGCAGCCAACGCCACAAAATACTCACATTCTCGTTGATCAACCAACTACATCGTTCTTTTATTCTAATGGCGAAACTTTTTTGCGCGATCGCTTCTTTTCGCGTGAAATCGCGCGTGCAAAGAGTTCGCAATCCCCTCGAGACAGTCTTTACGATAAAGAACATTGGCAGAAAATCTGAACAATCGTCCCTGATATCTCAGCGAATTTCAATCAAAATCGCGACATATTGAAATGTTTGCCTTTCGTATTTCTTCTTACTTTTGCCTGGCCAATAACAATCAATAATAGTAGTAATAATAAGAATAATAAAATAAATGTGAAATGGCCATGAAGACACGTTCTCGCTAACCCGGGATCGAGGTGAGCAGATCTTTCTGATTCTTGGATTACGTTAACCGCAATGCATAGTGAAATCGAATGTAGGTTAACTCGTGGTTTCTGACGACTAAATAATACTCCTTGGTCGTTCGTTCGGCGCATTGGTTTGGTCGCTTCTTGGCCGAGAATTGCGCGTTAACCTATATAATACAAATTCATTAAATGTCTGAAATACGAGAGCCTATTTTTTAAATCGTACTACAGCGAAAACTGACTGTTCCTAATAAGGGGTAAATGTAAATTAATAATATACAGTTTCTAGAATTGGATAGTTAAATTGTTCAATTAATAATTACTATAATATATATTTATATATTATTTATGTTTATTAAAAAAAGAAATGTATCGCAACCGAGCGAGTTGCTTCTATGGGAACATTGTTTAAAGGTAAATTATTTTACGATAAAACTCGAAATTAATCTGTCAGAGTAGAAGCACTAGAATTTTCTGACATTTTTAGCTATATTGATTTTTCTAAAAGAACGAGGCACAGGATTCTCGAAAAATAATTTTAAGAGGTTTCTTCAAAACTTTGAAAAACTTAAATACCTTTAACTTCAATCTTATTTAAAGAAAAAAGAAAAAAGCAAAAAGAAAGAAAAGAAAGAACAAGCAAATAATACAAATCCATTAAAAATCATTTTAGGGAGTATCCCTGAAACTTGGAAATGTTTAGAAATTTGTCAACGTTTGTTATTAATATTCGTTCATTCTTTTTCTCCCGCAAAAAAGTAAAATTCAAAGTCAACTAGAAGCGACTATAAAAAATTTCTCCGATAAAGTACAGAAAGATAAAATAATACGAACGAAGGGACGAAGGAAAGGGAATCAGAATGACAAGTTTAAAAAAAAGGAGGGGGAATAATTTATTTGCCTAAATTATGTACAGATATGTCACGATTATGAGTTTAGTAAGCACCGAATTGTTGCGATTGGTAGTTCTGGGGTTGGAAAGCAGGCTTGCCGAACGCAGGTTGGCCTTGAGCAGGATATGAAGGTGCTGCGCCAGAAAATACTCGTGTAGCAGGAGCACCATATTGAGCGTTGTATGGAGCAGGAGCTGCTGGACCCGCATAAACTGAAACGAGGTAAGGAACAATGCAATTATCTATTACCGATTCTTGATCTGGTGAAACATTTGAAGGAAACCTGTTTATTTCTTTTTTCTATGGACAGAGACAAATCATTAGAAACTTGTAGATCTGATAACTTGTGATCGATTCTATTATTACTCTGATAGAATAAAAATGATTAATCTGAAACTATAATATAACGTTATAAATAAATATTATAACGCTTTGCCATATTGCTCAATGAGATTTATATCTCACTGTATATCTGCAGTTGTCAATCTTCCAATTAAAAGGTGCAAATTATAGCATCCAAGGCTTAAAAATCGACCAAGGTGACACGTCAAGGAAGCTTAAAATTCCTTTTCGTGATTTATTCACTGGAGTCGTTTAATTAGTTCCAATTTGCTTCAGGATTGGCAGTCGAATGAATCGGAACAAGAGGAACCGGTTCCTGTCTGACCTTTCCCCTTCGTTATTAATGATGCAAGTGTCCATTCAAAGAGATCGAAATAGTAAAAATGGTTTATTTAAAAATAGCTGATTGCTTTCAATTTCTCGTTAGTTCAGTCTCTCGCGTGGTCCTTTCTCTACTCGGGAAAAGGAAAATATGGTGCTCGATTAGTTCATCATCTTCGACGTCAGTTATTTGTTAACAAAGTACTAGCTTCGAATAACTAGAGTGAAACTCGTTCCTGGTCTACGACATCGTTGTTTGATATTCCAGAAGAGAAATGGCCGGGTCACGATTATATTCGTAACGATTAGTGGCCATACAGGCCATTCTCACAGGAACAATCGATCGATTAACTTCTTGAGCAATCAGCTGGCTCTTACGTTGCATCAGGGTGTTACGAACGTATTTATAACTGGTCGGAGTTGAGGCGTTCTTGACTGTAGAAATTCATCGATTTGATTTGCAGAAAATATTACATCATCGTAATTGTATCGAAGATACGATGGAAAATATTATTGGAAATAGACTTTTGTAAGTAAGAAATTTTCAATAATTATATTTTTGCTCCGTCCTGTTTTCATAATTCTTGACAAATTAATGAATTATTCATTTGTGAATCGAATTACTCTAATTCTCTAGATTGAACGTTAGGAAATTAGATTGAAGATTATTCTGTTTCACAATACTCATTATTTTATGCTATCACTGGCACACATTTTTTAATGTATGTATTTCATTTAACGTTACGTTATTTCAATGTATCAGGTACATGTCATAAAATAAGAAACAAAAAGATTTACATACACTTGTGTCATTCTTCCCACTATCAGATCCTTGTATAAGTTATTCCATACAAGAATCATCGTCATTTTTGTTCAAACATATTCAACATTATGTGTATCCTAAATTCTCACGTTGCATTCAAATATTTTACATAACGGCCTGTCTTAGATAAATTGGTGAAACAATCTACTATTTATGTATATTAAACTAGTTATTTGTTACTCGAGTAGTGTGACTACTTCAGTCACATTATATCAGATACCTTCAATATACTTCACTGAGTATTGTATAAAGATTAGTGTCTTGTAATGAACGAACAGAAAATGAGAACGTTACAAATTTTGAAAAGATTTACGATAAAAAACAGACTGTGGAATATTACAATAAAGGAACTGCAGAATTATTATGTGCGTGTTGAAGTGACTTGAAATTTACTGAATTTTCCGTAGAAATTAATATTCTTCTCTAACATCTATAACAAATTAGTAAATAAGAAACGTTCAGATTTTAAGGAAGAATATTTTCAATAAAGCAGAGCACCCTGAAACGAGAAAAACGATTAAATCTCTAAAAACACGAATTAACAATTAAAAACAGTTTTCAGTTATCTGCCTTTAGTTTCCATAACAATCTTGTCCAATTACATTGCAAATATATCAGATTCCTCCTCAAGCAGAATCTCTCAGAGTAAACGTACCTTGGCCTTGCACTTCCGGTTTGTATTCCTGAGCGAATTTATACGCCCTTGCTTCGGCCTCGGCCAGTTCCGCCAACCTGGCGGCCTTAAGAGCAGCCACTTCCGGTGTATCGATTACGGTTCCATCCTCAGCGAGAGGCGCTGGAACAAACGGGATGGCTTTCGCATTCGAAGAGAAACTTTGTTGGCCAATGAAGTTCGAGTTTCCGGTATACTGTGGCTGGTACGCCGCGTTAGGTTGATTATACGATGGTGGTGCTGGAACTGGAATTTATATGATTGGTTTTGTGAGTATATGCAATTAGTAAAATTAAAAAACGAGGGAAACGTGGTTAAAACTTATTCGAAACATCAAGGATATTCGATTTAGCTTCGTAGATCCATATCTGATGAAATTGGCAAATTCGAATTTTTATTTATGATCTGTTAAATGTGTTAAAAATACCAAAAATACGTAAATTAGTTTGATGCTTTTATATTGTATAACCATGGTGGAACTAGAATATTTGTGGTTGCTTTTTTTTTTAGTACATATTTGATAATGCTGGTAAAATGAAAAGTTTTATTTTTGCTGATTTTTTACTTAACACCGTAGTCTTCCTCCGGTCCATATACCCGACAGATATTACTAGAATTTACATAGTTATTAAATATTTGATTTGGCTACTCAGTGTAATTTTTGTACCTTTTGTGTATTCCACGTTTTTTACCAACAAATACTTCAAAAAGGGAAGATATCTGAAGAGATACAAAGCGGAGAAGAAGCGACGAGAACAACGGAATTAATAGAAATATTTTACCTGGAGCGGAATGATAGATCGGCGCAGGAGACTGATAATTTTGCTGTCTGAGGTAAGTGGGTTGCGTAGGTTGCGCAGAAGCGATGTTGTACGACTGGACCGGTACTTGATTGTATTCAGCCGACTGGGGTTGATTCTTATTCTCTTCCGCCGCTCTAGCCGCTGCTCTGGCGAATTCCGCAAAGTGTGCAGCCTTCGCCTGAGCGACTTCCGGCGTGTCGATCACGTTCCCATCTTGGCCAACCGGTGCTGGAGGCGGGAACCTTTGAGGTCCTGGCTGAGGCTGCCGCTGGGACTCGACGAAAGAGGGTGGTGCGCCGAGGAAACCGGCTCTGCAGCTCGCTACCGTAACGATTAAGACGATCTAGAATGAAATACGAATGTCAAGAAGGTAAAAAAAAAAAAAAAAATTGTGGAATGATTAATGAAACAAAAAAAAATTTGTATGCCAATTTATATTTTTGTGGATACAGCAAAAGAAGTAGAATTTAAATAGAGCAAATGGTGAGATTTTCTAATTAATTCCACAGATTAAGTTATAACATATTAGGGATGTGCACGAGTTGAGAATTTTTAATCAAGTATGATCTTTTACTCTCGTTTTAGTATTTGGATAGAAAGGCTGTTGAACAAAAAGGTTTGGGTATAATGATTCTCCTCTATACATTTCGTTACATGCAGGACAAAATTGTCTTTCCATGGATCCAAATAAGGTTCGAAATGTAGTCGTCCAAATGTTGAAATTCAACATTTGCGAATTTTACAGTTTCCAAATTTTCAAGCAAACAATTTACAATTTAGGAATGTTGCAGTAAAGTACAGATAGAACTCAACCTCCCCGATCTCGACGACTTTTTAATACGTGGTGGAGGGCACGATCACAGGTAGAACTCACAGTAGCGATACCGACAGTTTCTTGTGAATATTTCGGTAACTAAGAAGCGAGTTCAACCCTCATATGTATAAGAAAAAGTTGTTGAAAATATCCATTTCTACAACATCAGAAAATCATCGAGATCCGGTGTATAGTCAATCCTCCTACAGTTTCCCCAATTTACAAACGTACTAAATTCTAAATACAATATTTTAATAAAAACTTAATAAAGACCTAAGAAAATTTTCCCCTCCCTAAGGGAAATCGAAAAAAGTTCATTGCAGAAGCCAATCTGAAAATCTTCAAGGAGCCCTCTTGAACATATCTATAAACCCTAAACCCATTCTAGCTCCTATCGTATCTCTAAGCTCCGCGTGGGCCTCCACTGACCTGATCTACCCTAACCTTTCACTTTCCTTTGTTCGTCACGTCGTCCTATCCACTCACGCAAGCAGGACACTCACCAATCCCCTCATGGTCTCTTTCTCTCTTCCTCTCTTCCCTCTATAATCCCTCTCTCTAAAATCCTTCTGAGCTTGTTTCCTGTTTTTTTGAAAGCGCTGCTGGTGACCAGTACTCGCTTGTTTCCGCTCCAGCCACGGTTAACCCGGCCCGGTCCGACGTTTTGTGTTCCTGGTGAACGGCTGTTGGTAGCATTTATAGCGGTGATCATCCGCCCCCTCCCACGTGGACCACGATTGGCCACGACCTGGAGGGAGCCAAGGAGGTGATCGGCTAACCCACGTAGCCTGGGAAGCGCGCCAGGAAAAAGGATACTCCCTCCTTTCGGTTACCCGGCTGGCAGGACCTTGGCATTTCAACGAGGTCCATGCACTCCTGTACCGGAAGGATGGGACCCGAGATATTGTGACGGGGCTCATGAAAAAGGTTTGGGCTAGGTCTCGGTCAGAAAGTGCCAGGGCAGCTGTGGACTGAATTGCGACGAAGGATCAGGGATTTGGAGATTATTAATAAATATAAAGTTTATAGATCGTTTCTTATTATGGGAAGCTTTAGTTGGTTGGAGCGAAGTGGATTGAACAGTGCGGTCAATCTGAGATTTGGATTCGGTTGTAGCTGAGGATCAGGGATTTTGATATTAGGTATTGGGTATAGGTTTCGATATAAATTAAATTTGGGATATGAAACGATGATTTGAAATTAGATTAAAATTGATATACGCACGTAAAAGAATATTTATGGACACTGCTTCTATAGTCGGTAGAATTGGAAGATTCAGTGGTTAAGTATGATCGCTTAGAAGTGACTTAGAAATGGTTTTTAAATAAAATTGGAATTGAGTGGAATTAAAATTAGACTGGTGGAAAGAGCTAAAGAATTTTGTGAGTGGGAAAAATATACACATAGTGTCTAGATATAGAATTATTAAGAGCGTGGGATTGGCAGAGGTATAGAATTATAGCTTCAAAGATCAGTAGGGTTACTTAGGTATACAATTGGCAAGGAGGAGATTACCGAAGACATTAAAGCTGTAGGTGTGCAAAAGGTTTCAAAATTTCATCACGCAAGTATAAAAAGAAACTTTGTAATATTTTTTTCTCATTCTTCTAAGATTTGACAATCTCTTCTACAATTGTACGATATTTTGAGAGATCGTAGAATTTTTGAATTAAACAAATGGAATTAGTAAAATGTTTCAGGAAATATACAGTTAATAAAATTATTCGGTTATGATATTATAAAATTGTGCCTAAGTAACAAATTTTCTAGCATCGTTGTAAACTGCTAAAGTACTTGAGACATCTTCCAATTTGCGAGCAGAATGCAATGAGAAGCTAGACAAGACAGCAACTACATTTCTGGTAATCAGGAACCTGAGAAACCTCATGAGATTCGTACATTGCATGAGAAGTAGGTTACATCGTGATAGAGGAAGTTACATCCGAGACACTTTTCTTTCTAATTACATATGGGAAATAATTGTATGTTCGCACTTATGAGAAGATGCTTAATGTAATAATCATAGTACAACGTCTATATTTCCCTATCGCGTTTTATTTCCTTTTCTCTCTAAAATATAAAATTCTTCGGTATTCAAATATATTAAAAATTCGAAACTAATTTATACTATCCTTCCTATTTGAATATTTATCAAATAACTTTTTTCCTTAATTATAAAATGTAAAAAATTGTACATTGTAATTATTAGAATTCGCAAAATCCTCCATAATATGTTTTCTGTCATTTTTTTAAAGCGGTAATGGACAAGTTCATCAAGCCGTCGTTTATCACACATGAAATAAAACTTGTCAAGATCTCCCTCCATTTTGTTTTATTTCTCCTTTCGCCCAGTATTTCGTTGTCTTTTAAAACAAAGCGGCGCATGGGAGTGTTAAACGACTTACCAACCCTGAACGAACGAAGGACTCGAGGCTGAAGGACACTCTGCAGCAAGAACGCATTCCTTCAATATTTTTGCATCGCTCTCGAAGTATGATTATAGTGTACGAAGTCAGATCGTTCGATCAAAGAAATCGATTCGTATGAAAAATTCGTGTCACGCCTGACAGAGGTGTCATGATTAATTAACAGATATTAACAAGAACATTAACTACTATATTATATGTCTGATTTATTATTGGTCGCGATTTTTTGATTTATTGACTTATCGTGAGTTATTGTTCATTGACACACGTTGAACTTTGTATTATTCCAAGTTTTATTATTCACAATTTAATTAATAACTGTCAGTGAGTGCATCTACCGTTAAAAAGTGAAATTAAAGCGTGACGTACACAATATATATATACACACGTGTATAGATTAAATACCAAAAATATAAAATTATGTTTCATTCGCTCTGTTCTCGATATTGTAAATAAATAACGAGCCAACCAGAATCTCAATGCAACCATAAATTCTTGATACAGAAATTAAATCTGCGATTTCTACATTGATCATTTTAATAGCTACTTGTTTTAAGCGATATCAATGCAATGAAGTAAATCATTCATGAGATGTAGACATATATTACAAATTCGTGTAATTTGCCAATTACAGCTGTCTATAATCAAATAACAGAAAGAAACATTCTTTGCTCGAGTCGTAATTTATCTAATTATCTTATAATTTATCAGCTATCTCGATTTAATAATGTTTATTTAAATCCGCTGAATATTCTAAGCCTATTTAAGATATCGTAATTAATATTGTAAGACTCTTGTAAGGATCTATGTGTATTTTAATAATTATGAATAATCAATATTTTTCTATTTGTTCAAACAAAAATAGAGTTTTTACACTGATCAAAATATAAATTTCAAATTCTTTTAAAACAAAATTTACTCGTAACGAAATTTGGAACATCCAAAATTTATTTGGGAGCGAAGCATCCAAATTTAATTTGTAAAGAAATTCAAAGAAATTCGGAACGTCCAACATCTATGTACCAAAATATTCGAACTTTATCTTCAATCGATATTTCTCATAATGTTCTAATAACTTTAAGCAATAGATTAATGAAATTGATTGAACCAAATGTCGAAAGAAACAATCAAATAAGCGTCAAAGGCAAGAAAACAACTCCGAGGACTGTTTTGTCACCCTATTGCATGTGTAATTGGGAAATCGCGAATATTTGCTTGTCCAGGTGTCACAATCACCAAAGACAATTTTCAATTGGCGAAATAACAATTGTAAAAACGATTTTGTAACTGCGTACGAGTAATACTAGAAAGCCGGCGTGTTCCCTTTTTTCTCAATCGACTGGGAGAAACCCTTCCTTTGATATTACACCACGGACCAATTTTTCAATTACTGCATTGCGGTTATCTCTGGAAAATATTTCGTTATCAAACACGGGTCAGAGATTGAGAGAAAGAAAATTTGTCAAAGTTATTTTCGTACCTTTGCCTTGTAAAACTATTGTTTAATTGTCGAAATTAGTCAGACAAAAGTGCATCGCGTAGAAGGACGTAATATTTAAAAATATTTCCAGCAAAAGTTTTTCAAACGTTAACTAGAACCTTTCGTAGATGTAATAAAATTAAGTGGCCGTTCTAAATTTGTAAACGTCGCACTTTTATATGAAATTCTTTCTCAACTATCAAAATTAATCACCGACTATGAAAAAGGGAATAAATTTTTTTTTATATTTTCAAAGAAGATAGTTAAAATCTTTATGACAACGATAAATGAATGGAAGTATTTTAAAAAGATAAGAGAGTGAACTGTAAAAATGAACAATTTTTATTTTAGTTTTGACGGAATATTTGCTTCAAGAATTTTTATCATACGAATAAAGTGAAATAATATATCGCTATTTAATTAATCTAGAAACTCATTAAGATCATCTACTTAATTTATGTACATATTGTGTCCGACACATTTGTACTTAATTAGAAGTCATTAAGAACGCATTGTGCACCTACAAAAAAAGCTAGTCTAGATAGTCGCTTTAATCTTTTTCCGCCGAATTCCAAGACCGCCTTATCCAAAAATAACTAACTTTTAACGAATTAGATATGAAATGTAATTTGTTATTTCAGAAATGAAAGATATATCATTTACACAAAAAATTGTTTTTAATTCCTAAGAGAAAAATATAAAAAGTAGAAATTAAGTAACAAATTCCTGGAATTACTTTAACAATGATTTATTATTGGACAAATTTTACAGTCGAAACTCTTAGAAATTTTATATGTAAAACACTAAAAAATTTCGAATCTTAGTTTATTTATTATTGTACGTTTCTGTCTGTGACAGTGTATTTAAAATGATTGATGGAAATTACTCGACCAACGAATTCAGTAAATAACCAGTCCTCTTACGATCGAGATAAGATATCGTAATAGTCTCTTTTCAGAGGCACGCCCCGTGATTGAGGAACAAACTCGTCGACCGTGAATATCGTAATTTCGTGACTTTGAATCGAGCATTACTCGAAGGACACTGAACTCTTTCCGAGGTCCTCTGGAGCCGGAAGTCCATCCTATATTTATCTTAATCAACAAATATAACATTTTCTAACAACTTCATTCATTACCCTATTTACTTGCTTTCTAATTCGTTTAAGTACGATTATATAATACTTTAAAGTATCGCAAAATTATTACTATCAGTGTATTATACGTATAGTTGGAATATGATTGCAAATCTCAAATTGTAACAACTTTAAGTAAAAATTTGAATGATAATTTCCAGATACTGGAACCAGTTTGTTCTTTCTTTCTTTTTGAAAAATTTAAAACTTTACGAATAAATCTAATTCTAATTTTTATCGCAACCTATCGTCGTTACTATAAACGAGTAGAAATTAAGAAAGATCAATACCAAAGATACCAGAAAAATATCCCGAATAAAATAAATTAAATTTCTTTATTAACTAAAGTAGAACAAATTTAAATATATTCAGAATAAAAGTACACTTTCTTTATCTAACTGAAGACAATTTACGATTAACAGACTTCACGATTTATTCTACAATTATTAAACGTTGCTTCTCACATACTGAATATTTCTGAACAAATCGAAACACGATAGTGAGCTTCGTGGCTCCTATCGTAGGAACATATCGTTGTTATAGTCTCTTGACAATAGTGATCGAATTTATTTCTACGAGTGCACGTACGTGGACAACACTCTTCGTGGGCGCAGGAAAAGGCTCGAGTAACGACCTTGACTGCCTCATATTCTTCGATATCCTGACGAAGAAACAGCGTGAAACAGCGGTTCCCAAACAAAGGGCGAGAAATACATGGGAAATGTATGTGCAGTATTACTTACCTTTCAACAAAGCTGCGGGTCGATGTTCACTGAATTTATGACAATTTTTGTCCGATACGTCATCCGAGAATTTTACTTTGGAAATTTTTGTAGCATAAAATTGCGTAGGACATGTTGCCACATGCAGAGTGTTTCTAGGCTATAACTCTGTCCCAGGTGGAACACTTTACACTGTTTAAAACGATTCGTGCGCTCTTCCTTCGAAAGGGTCTTTGCGAAAATGCATTAAGATAGGTACCTAGTTTAAAAGATATTTCAATTTTCGTTTCACCAAATTTACGATACGAAAGACGAAGAAAACGTATACACAAGCGATTTTCCTTCTTTCTCACAAGCAACGTTTTCCAAAATTACAACCCAACTATCTTTCAAACTAAGCATTTTTTGACCCAAGTACGTCGATGCTTTTTTTGTAGAATTTGTGGGGTTAATCGATATCTTTTTATGGGCTCTGTTTTACGTTTAGTGGAAGAGGTAATCTGCCCCCCTTCAAAGTACATTTTTTCAGTTTATATGGAACTTATGATGTTTGGGGTATGGGCAGCGGGTTTGAAAATACGGGAAAGACGATCTAAGACGAAGAGCAAAGGAAATTAGTTTGGACTTGGAACTTAGGAAAGGATATACCGGATCTGGGATATGCTTTAAGAAATGTTGGTCACAGGATGTGGGAAAAGAAACGTGGAAAATGTGTCGTAGAATAAAGTACACCAGGTACATATGGAACAACAGAGATGTACGATATAGGAGAGAAGATAGGAAATATAAAATTACTTTACCTTGCTAGGTATGGGAATTGGAGTATCGGTAGTGGGATTCATGATATAAAATGTAGGATGTGAGATACATAACGTAAAAGATGGGATAGAGGAGGGAAAAGGAGAAGAGATGCAACACGACTATGCAAAAGACACATTTATTTTACATAAATGAATAAAGATTTATCACCTATTTAGAGCATTATTTTCAAAAAATTAGAAACTTGATACACGTACTCATTACTTAAGTAGTGTTTAGCTGAGTTTTTCTCGTTAACATTTTATTGATTATCTTTGTAATTAATTATTTCTCATATAAATATAAATAAAAACTGATCAGTCCATCGACGTACAATTTTTCACAGACGATATTTTATTTTAAATTCTATACGTAATATACTAATCATCGTACGCCAAAGGAATAACAATTTCAAAGTTACAACACCAATTATATCTTTAAGAAGATCCATTAATAAAATATTCTTACCCCTTACGTACCATCATACTTCATCCTTTAATGAAATATATAAAACTAATTTACTCAAAGAATCACATAAGTATGACTTGTCAAAAAGCTTACAAATTTCACATATACGACACTTGAACGAAACCCATTGAACATTAAAGTAGCAAATCCTAGATCAAAGTGAAGGAAAGAACAAGTAAAAGATACTAAAAATATAATTAATCATATAATAATCATTATATTGTTAAATATCGTTTTATTTAATCAGCTCGCAATTATGTACAAAAAAAAGGTGTGTCCCACGTAACCAACATCGCCACAAGAGATAATCCAGCCAGTCATGTCCTATCTTTATATCAAAACCTTTTGAATAACTGGTGCAGAGTACGTCGATAGAACCACAGGAAGCTCCAAATTTCCTTTCGATGCTTGTTCAGCAGCATGTTCAAGTTTCTCGTTGATATGAGCAGCAGCGTGTTCTGCCTTGGCAAAAGCAACTTCCGGTGTGTCGACAACGCGGCCATCGGGTCCTAGAGGAGCTGAAGGAACGATTTTGGCTGCAATAGCCACAGGTTGCACGCTACTGCTGATTACAGGTCCTGTGTAAGCGATTAAATCAGCGGATTTAAACGCTTCGTTGGCCAAAGTGATTCTTTCGTTGATGTGGGCTGCTGCGTGTTCCGCTTTTGCGAGAGTCACTTCCGGGGTGTCTACGACTCGACCATCTAGACCGATGGGTGCACCAGGTACTAGTTTGGTGATGGTAACAGGGGACGCTAGAGCTGTTACGTGTGGCGTCAGCAGAAAGCCTGGACGCGCGTATACTGCTGCCAACACGGCGGAGAGAACAATCTAGAATTGAAAATATTGGGGATTCTTAGTGCTTAAAATAGTATTATAGTATAGCGAGAAATACGTGATTGTTTTGGCTATGAGTGTTTTAGAATTTCTGGGGTCGCAAGGATTTTATTTGACTTTGAATTTGACAATATCACATGCGTATGTTCAAACTTAAAAATGCCCGAGTTTAAACGATTTACGAATATATTCAAAAGCAGGCAATTGTAAGATTGTCGCGGTAGAAACGATAAATATTATACTCGTGGAACAGGGAATATATCGATTTTCAATCGTTGCTTTTTCTAAGTCACTAGATGAAACTATGACCAAAAGACTAAGGTCCTTTCCAGTGAAAATAGCAAATATTACAATTATGAGACAGAAAACTTCTTAATTCCTGATTACTCTTAATTACTCTTAATTACCGGTTGATAATTGCTAAAAATATATGCTTCAATTTTTTCACATGTATCTATTGTTGTATACCATCGTATACTATTACGTTTATTATAGAATTTACACACTGATTAATTAAATCCAGGTATAGTGAGAGTCAAAAGTGGGTATACACTTTGAAGACACGAAATTCACTCGACAAGAGACGAAAAGAGTCAAACATAAATTGAAAATTCATTGAAAAGATATGAAATTAATAGTAGAAACCACGATTTATATCATGGCATATATATCTGTATGAATATATATATATATATATATTGTACGAATTAATTTTTGTAAACCGTGTACTCATTTTTGACTCTAACAAATATATTAAATTTCGTATCATTTAACGATACTTTTATACGCGTACAAAAATTTGTCACTGCGAGAATAAGACGTAGAACCTGATAAAAGAACGTTTTATTGAAGAATAGGGTATCAGTATCGTCGTAGGCACACACGTATCTTTACAAAGTGTCTTGTCAAACAGCTCGAGGTAGAGGAAACAAAGAGAAGCAGAAAATCTACACGAGTAACCAAGAAATACCAAGGCTGAACGATCGCCGAGAAAACACTCACCAGGGTCTTCATCTCGTGAAACAAACGTGGCTCCTTGCGCGCTATCTGAGGTACAGTACTCGCCAAGGTGCCTTGGTCCCGTCTCATGGTGTCCACTTCGTCCCCTCGTCTTTATATAGCACCTGGGAGAAAAGGTTTCGCTCCATGGGGCACGCGTTCATCGATGGGAGAACGCGCGAATGGGAGACGCCCTGTCCAATAAAATCAACTACACCTGACATTGACATTCGTCCAGATCGACATCCGTCTGGAATTCGTCTCTCTCCATTCCGTGACCCTCGAATCATTGATCGAACCACTTCCAACGTTCCTTTCTTCCTTTTCCCAATTTTTTTCTCCTTTTAATGGATTAGGTGAACTTCTTAAGGAGTTGTTACGAGATTTCCTACTTCGATGGCCTTCGAGTTTCTTTGACGACTTGACATGAAATACGTAGGGGGACTTTAATCAAGTTTTTGTTGGTTTGAAAGGGAAATTTAGGCGTAAGGATTGTTGTTTGGTTTAATGGATTTGGAATTTTTGAATTGTCGAGAGCGACTGTTCAAACGGATAAGAGAATGAACGTTTAATTATGGTTTTGTTTGTTACGTTTGAAAGGGAGATTGAGTCGGTGGATTTTTATTTAAATTAACGAGTTTGAGATTTTTTAATTTGCCTGTTTGCTTCTTTTTGAGACGTTTGGCTTGGTACGACGTGAATTGCGTTTATTTGATTGTTAGGAAGATACAAATATTGTTTGAGCATTTATGGGAAGGTTCAAAATGCAAGAATATCCAAAAGTATATGAAACAACTAAAGTAGAACTTGTTACAATATTTTGGAAATAAACAGAATTTCTGTTTGGTTTCTATCGTTTTACTTGTGTTCGTGAAAAATATCAAATAATTATAATATTACTGTATTAAATATTAAATAATTTCGTATTATTTTTGATAAAATGAAATTTGATCATTTTCCACGGTTACCAATTTCGTGAATTTTTGATTACTTTTTGCTGGTTGCATTTATTATTATCAGATATTGATGTGTCAAGTTGAAATAGAGTAGAATTTTTTTGTACAACAGGAGATTATTGGCGTTGTGTGTAATAAGAAATAATATGTTGCAAGTGATTGTAAAAAAACTATGTTTCAGTGTCACGTTTCAGGTAGAAGCTCGTAGACCATTATGTAACGTATTGTGTATACGGGTTGAGAAATTTCGTCTTGAGTATATTCGACACAGTGTGTTTCTTCATTAATTAATAACTTATTAGTTATTAATTATAATTATAAAACATTAATTGTCACTGATTATTAATTATGAAACATGTTTATTCTACTGCATTATTTTGAACAATCGAATATTGAGTAAATATTAATCATAAAATTGTATCTTGTAAAAATTATAAGAAAGATTTGAAACAATCTTTCAATTAAAGTACATATCGGTTTCTAAAGTTAATATTTATGCGACGATAATATGGTAATATCATGCCAGTGCTATAGTATTACAGCTCCATTTTATTATACGTTTTCATACCACATCGCTACATTATACCCTCATTATTCTAACAATATTAATTTACTACAAAAAGCGGTGATTAAGTTTCATAAATTATTTGACCTTTAAAATCATGTAAAAGGAACAAACAATCCCAAGAACAACTTCAACAACACTAAAAAATAAGGGAAAGTAAAAAAAAGTAATTCGCTAATGAAGCAGCTAAACCTTTCACCATCGCTCATTCCAATTACAGAAACGAAGAAATACTATTTCCAATATAGCTCACCCAAACTCACCTTAAAATCCAAGTGTCCACTACACGGATAAAAAAAATTCTGCTACGTGATCCAATCTCGCGACAGCTTATCGCCGATACACCGATAGTCGAGGGACGGTTACGCGATCATCGGCCTTCGTCAACATCGCCCTTGGTGTCCATGGCCAGGCTAGGCGCGGAGAGATGACAACGGGATCGGGTGTCTTCCCGTGCTAGTGAGAGAGCCACGAAAATGGAGAGCCCTCCATTTTTTCTCGGCTACGACGGCGGAGCAGCCCGCCCGCAGAGCCTGTTACTCGTTTTACAAACACGCTTACCTTGCCCCGGAGGGGAACGGAAACAGCCTGCGCCCAGTGGACCAGATCCATCGTCTCGAAAAATCCACCCTATTCGTTACGTGATCTATAATGCCAACTATACAACTAGACCGATCTAACAGCTATAAAAGCCGATCTAGGACGACGCGTCTCATAGTCTCGAGCGCGTCCAACGATCCCCCAGCGGTGCAGTCGAAACGATCGATCAGCCAAGTCGACCTGTCGCCGATTCCTTCTTCGAGCTAGCCGGCACTCGGAAGCCTCTGAACCTCTGAAACACCATAAAGCGACGATCGTCATGGGACCAGTCTCCGGTTTGCTATTGGCAGGCCTGGTTTCTGCGGCCCTGGCCAAGCCGGGACTCCTGTCCGCGCCCCTGATCGCCACTTTAACCCCTGCAGCTCCTGTCGGACCGGATGGCCGGGTCCTAGACACGCCAGAAGTTGCTGTTGCCAAGGCGGAACACGCGGCTGCTCACCTCAACGAGAGATTGAAGCTTGCTGACGAGGCTGCCAGGTCAGGAGCAGGCCTGCAACAGGTCCAGGTTAAACAGTCTTCGCTGTTGATCGCTGCACCAAACGTTCTGGTACCTGGTGCTCCACTTGGACCTGATGGCAGAGTGGTGGACACCCCAGAAGTCGCTGTCGCCAAGGCTGCGCACGCTGCTGCTCAGGTTAACGAGAGGATTAATCTGGCAAACGAGGCGGCCAGATCTGTCGCTGCGGATCTTAACAGGTGAATTTGGGTTGGGCATTGACCGATGATCTTTTCTGTTCTTTTTTAATTTTGACGGACGATTTTCTTGGGGGTTAGAGGGATTTTCGAGTCTCTGAGTCTTAAGAAGCGGGCTTTTAAAAAATTACCTATTACGGCGACTTTGAGATTTTGGGATCTTAGTTGATGGTCTTTGGGGAATTGCAGATTAGAAAGGTTTTGACTCTTTTGGAATCTCAAGAGACGACTTTTGTAGGATTTGGAAGTTAGGACAATGTTTAGGGTTATTTGAGCAAAGCAGATTTTTGATGGCAGTTTAAAGATTGGTTTTCGGTGCTTTAGAAATTACTTTCGAGTTTGGGCTACTGCTTAAACTTCGGATCCCATCTTAAAACAACTGTCTCAAACGGAAAGTCCTTCTTTCAGACCACTGGTTCCTCTGGTAGCCAGCGGCATAGTGGCTCCAGTGGTGCAAGCAGCAACAGTAGGTCCCGACGGAAGGGTACAAGACACTCTAGAGGTAGCAGCAGCAAAAGCAGCCCACGCAGCAGCTCAGGTCAACGAAAGGATCAACCTGGCGAACGAGGCGGTGAGATCATCGGGGACGATAGTCGCTGCTGCTCCAGCAACAGTGACCGTACCATTAGTAGCCAGCAACGCAGTGGTGGTCCCTGGTGCACCCATTGGTCCAGACGGAAGGGTGCAGGACACGCCGGAAGTGACTGTGGCGAAAGTTGCCCATGCAACTGCTCATCTTAACGAGAAATTGAACCTGGCCACAGAGGCAGTCAAGTCTGCCGATGTTCTCGCTGTTGCTGGCCCTGCCCTCGCCTATGGACGGCTCGTCTATTAAAATATCTGATCGTCATTTAACACGTTCACCGTGTCCACGCGTAGATCTGGTAAAAACAATCACGAGGAATCGCGAGTTTCTGAAAAAGCATCACAATTAGACTGCGGATTTTTATGCAAATTCATACTTGTGAGAGTATAATTAAAAAAAAAAAAAGAAAATGGAATATTTTTGCAGTAAACTTAAAGAAGCACTATAGTTGGAAAAAGTATTATTTGAACAAAATATATAATACATTATAAACACGGGATATTTTGAAAAGTAGAACCTCGGCGAGCAAAAATTGTTTTATAGAAAGTACTGTACTTTGGATATTTTATATATTTCCTCATACTACGTGCATTCGCCAATCTTATGAAGTTCCACACTTTCTAATTTGCCGTGCATAAAATCCACAGTCTATTCATAACAATTCATACAGAGCATATTGCATAAACGTAAAGTTTAGCAGACAACACACACAGCTTTTCCTATGGAAATTATGTGTTTAGAGTATAATGTATCACACGTACTTAACAGTGAACGCGTTAAATGAAAATAAAATGGGGAACCACTCGTGAATAATTAGCGGATAAGTATCATAGTCGATAGCAAAGAGGGAAACATAGCGCATGGATCGAACGATTTACAATTACCGGTGTTCTCTGGGAGATATTTTTCTTCTTTCGTTAATTCTAGATTCGTTATAATTAGCTGGCTTTACGTTTTGCTGTTTGGTTATCTCATTTTTTTCTCATATGCGTTTTGGGCTATGGAAATTGACGTTCTGGTCATTTGTTGCTTTCTTCGTTTAACGTGCTCTTTCGATGTTGATCGATTTTGGAGGGCGATGAGATTGTCGAAACTGCCATGGGGGATGAACGATGATTGTAGACTGGATTAATAAAGAGAATTTCGAAGAAGTTCAAATTCTTGTTTTAATCGAATCCAAATTCTTTCCTTAATGTTAAGTTACGTTTCAGAGTTCTCGCATGAAATTCATCAATTTTGATGCGAGAGTACAGAATACATAGAAACTGTACAAATATTCGTTATACGATACGAAGAGATTTAAACACGATAATCGATGGTAATAGTATAAACAATTAAAAATTGGTTCTTACGTTTCAACTGGCATTAAATTCGCCATCTGTTCGACAAAAAAAAAAAAAAAAAATCCCAGCATCCAGTTTCATTCTGACACGATAGACGAGGGGAATCGATACATATTAATATCGCGGCGATTTTGAAGCAGAATGCGTTCGTCACGTGAGGATCGATTGCAACGAATTTGGGTCGAGGATAGTATGCAAATAGTTAGACTGAACGATTACAGAGCAAGAGACGAGTATACAGGTGTAATGGAGCCAACGACTTTCTACAAGACGACAGCGCTTATAACAAACAAACGAAATTTCTATAGAAATATTTTTATAAAATAGTGGTACGTTAAAAAATTTGTAAGTTCTATTTCTGTTAGGTTTTTTCTTCTCCAAAGTATAATTTTTATAATGGCGATAAAGTTGTACATTTATATCGCTACCTGTGACTATAGTTTTATATTATATCATATTTATATTACATTATTATAGCGAGTTTATATATGTATATACATAGATAAATTATTTAGGAAATAGAAAACATTGAAATTTTGTGCAATTGGCAAAATCTCGACTATTCGAACAAACGTGATCCAACGTTTATGGAACAGTTGTCCGATTATAGCACAATAAAATACATTTTCGATATGCATGTAAAATAAATTGTTCGCGAACCAGTTAATAGGAGCCTACACAGCCAAAGAACGTATCAGATTCACTAATGAGATGCAATCACTGAGATTTTGCGATATTTCCACACAAAAAATTACTATTCCTTGGCAACAACGCTATTGTACACTTAACGATTTCATTAACTTTTTTCTTCGTACATTAATGCCGGAGACTATTAGCCGAATGTTTCCTTACACGTATACATGAAATGAAATTTCTGACGGACTATCTCGCGAAACTTGATAAAAGTTCTGTTCTTCTCATTCAGACGATTATTTATGAAACAATTTACGAAAACATTTCTATTCTCTTCCTTTTATCGACACAATTCCTCCATTATCACATACGTTCGATTTTTGTTCATTTATTTTATTTTTTGCCATCTAACAATCTTTTCACTGTTAATAGTACGAGTAAAGCTTCTATTCAATAAAGAACTTAAATTTTGAACTCTAAGAGCACCACGACTAAAGTTTGCGTTAAATAAAGAATACATTACGCGTTCATTGCACAAAAAAAAAAAAATATGTAAGTATCATTACAGAGACGAAATACTCTTCAGAAAACATCACACGATTTTCAACTTGCGAATCGCGTTCCGCACGATCCACGCACGTTACAGCGCACCGTACCGTACCCTAGTCCGTGTATTTTATATTTTTCCCGATTCGCATTCTGCTCATTTCTACATCTTCGAATTTCCCATAAACGCGTCAAGAACCTGGCCGCAACGGCGCCGATAAAAATCGAAAATGTTTCACATAACACGCGCAACATATCCGCCAACATATTACCTACAGGCGTTGCCTATTTCCCCGAGCCTGTGTAACGCCATCAAAATTCCTTATCCGCGTATTATTTTGTAAAACAGCGTGAACGGAAGATTCTTCGCAGATCTCCGCGCCGAGGCGACCGTGAACATCGTACATATTAGGGCATGGCCGGGTGTTCAGGTTTCTAACCGGGGAAAAAATACTTGGTGAAAATGTTTACCGCCTGGAATCCGGCTCTTGAAAGTCCTTGAGGACAGGCGTGACCAGTTTCACGCACCTCCGATCCTCGCGTTTCCGCGACCCGAGCTGGTTACACCCTCGAGGCTCGCGTGTTTTCTATATAAAGTGGCGGATGCGTGAGCGAAATTTAAAAGAACTCGAATCGAATCGCCATGAAGAGCGTATACGTAAGGAAGAACGTGTGGTTGCGTGGGTGAATGGAATGGTGGTTGCTTTGCTCGCTTTACGGCTCGAGTGGGCTGGTCTCACGGGGTTGCAGCAGTGTTTCTCAAGCTTTGCGTTGCTCTCAGATCTTATTTCCATCGCGCTTCGGGATTAGTGTCTTGTTACGTAACGCGTTTACGAATCACGTTGATTTTTCATATCGTTCGCTGATTCTCGAGTTGGGCAACTCGCGCGCTGCATTCTTCTCAGTGGACTCTTGTATTTGTGTCGGATCGAGTAAATTCGTTCGTCTCTCACCAGTGTCTACTAGCTCGAACAATGTTGTAACGATCGTTTAAAGATTCTAAACCTACGATTCTTCTTCTTTTTAAATATATCAATTTACGAAGAAGAAGAAATGGGATGGAGGTGCGCAGAACAATCTACGAGGCACTCGATGGACTTTCATTTGAACAGTAATTTGATTTGCTCTTCGAAGAAAATGCGAGTGAACGTATTGCTCGATCTGATAGGAAACCTAAGTGCGATTGATCGAATTTTGCTCGTGGTCTGGTAATAGTGCAATTGTTGTAAAGCAATGATACGAAGTAAGAATCAATTGCTTGTTGTGAAATTATGATAATCGTTGAGAAATCTATGTTCAGGTACTTCTTTTCTCTTATTGTCTCGTTTCTTCCGGCTTGGCCAAGCCGACCGCGCCTATCCTGGGGTATCAGGACAGTTACGGCCAGTACAGTTTCGGCTATAGCGCTCCGGGCTCTGCAAGGTCGGAAATCAGGACGTTGAATGGCGAAACACGAGGTGTTTACAGTTACGTCGATGACGCAGGCTTTATTCAAACAACCCAGTATACTGCTGACAGTAAAAATGGCTTCCGGGTGGCGGCTACCAATCTGCCCCAGGCGCCACTTCCGGTAAGAATTAAGGATATCGTAGGAACGTATAACAGTTAGGCAATAACACATAAATATGTTACAATTCGGTGTATGTAATAATTTGTCGATGTATCACTAATACTTGATACTATCAATTATCTAATGCAACTTGCTAGGAATATTAGGTTGTCCGAAAAGTTTCTTTCGTCTTGTAAGGAAATAATCGATGCAAATAAATAATAAAAAGAGGTTGTGCGTCTATTGTTTCCCTACGAAGGGAAAGAAACTTTCGGGACAACCTAATATCTCTTACTATTGAAGATATTCGGCGTGTTATTTTTGCTTGATATTGTCGTCAATTTTACGAGTTAGAAAGGTTTAATGGTCATGATAGTAAATTACTTTGATGTAATATTATTAATACTTTATACCAGTAGCTGCTTGATACTATTCGCGTTTAAGGATATTAACTGTTAGATAGTACTAGTACCTGAATATTAGTTATTAATTAATTGGTTTTATCAACGTTTCATATGTTTTCGATAATTCTCGTTCAATTTTATGAAATTACGATTTCATCAGGCACAGGAAACGCAAGGCGTGAGCCTGGCTCGAACTGGAGCTCCTCAAACGTCTGAAACGGCGCAGAAAGAACATAAAATAGGGGAAAAGAACGTATTTTTGCAAGGATTGCAACAATTAGAGAGGAAGACTACGGAGTCGAACGAAAAGGAGCAGTCGCAAACGAACATAGTACGATTCACTTTTATCAGAGCGATAATTTTTTAATATACTTAAATTGTTTTTCAAAGTAACTAATTTATATCATACGCGTAATTTGGATATTTTTAATCGGAGTAAATAACGTTGTTTCGAATGAATCAGATGGAGTCTGAAGGCCAGTCGTCGCAGAACAAAAATGCTGCGATCTCGGTCAAATCAGCGACCAGTCCAATTGCTCCTAGGATAATCAAACCTGTCTTTCAAATTTCCCAAAGAAATCTCTTGATTGATCCGTACTCTATACAAGCGCCGATAAACCTCGAAGGTAAATATCTTACACGCTTTTTGCAAGATTAAACTTTCTGTAATTAAGCGTAGCAGAAATAATTCAAATTTTTACCACAGATCACAAACAAATTCTTATACAAATAACTTAATCCATTCTTTACAACTCGATCGATAAATTGTGGCTTTAAAAAGCGATCCAAGTACTTTTTTCCCCGATCAAAAAACCTCGAAATCAGATTGAGAGGTAAAAATATACCGAGCAGATATTTAATTCCTCGTGAAGGTTACTCTGTTTCGAGATCACTCTGTCATCAGACTTTAATTGTACCTTCGCATTTTTCTTGATCCGCGATCTTCCTTTCGTTGTTGAAAAAGAAAGATACGTCTCGAAGTAAATCCCAATCAAAGCCGACTACTTAATACGTTTACATAATAAGGATTCGGGCATTGAAAAAGAATCAAAAAATTAAGTGATCGAAGATTTGTCCGTTTGTCACAGGTTCTTCCAACACTCCTGCGAGCACTACTTCAAAGATCAATGAACAGTCTGTTCAAAACAGCGAACAGATTAACACGAAAGAATTGCCTGCACCAATGAAGGAACAAGCAGAGTCAGAAATACAAGATAAACCAACTGATCCACTGGAATACGTAACCGTACCTTTTGTCAAACCTGCGAGTTTAAATTATCAATATACTCTTTTCAAATATTCTGCTATTCCTCCAGCTCTTCACTATGTTGTTTACAGCACATAATTATATCGTATCGTAATACGAGATTTTATTTTTTCTATATTTTGATTGATCTTTTCATGTTTGAAGTAGTAATAAAGCATTTCAGATAGAGAAATAATCGCTTGCGTTTATTTATTTAAATTCCGTATAAATGTTCAGAATTTATTCCTAGTATCGAGCAGTTGTCGAGTCGTTAAGTTATTCGCGGGATATCTTTATATTTGTGAAAAATGTTTAGTATTCGATAAATAAATTTGATGGAAATCCAAGTTTCATAAAAGTACGTATGTGTGTTGTTCGTTGTATAAAGAAAACTAAATTTTATTCGTGACATGCAGAAAAAGGATTAGTCGAGCGGTACTTGTACATTTGTCAATTTATTTTTATTCTTCTTTACAAAATAATGCCGGCTGCCATAGGACAATGAAACGTAGGAATACACGACGCATATATAATTCATGTCAATAATTAATGTCGATCGAAAATTAACTCTAACATTCTCCATCGTCTTCTTCGTCATCCGCCATCGTCGGTTTCCCCATAGAAAATATGTATCACGCTTATAAAAAACAGCTGAATCGTTAAAATACAATTTAAATCATTATTATCATCCTTTCGTTCGTCGTTATGAAGAAACTTAATCTAACTTAGTGAAGGCCATCGTTAATTAACACATACATCGTCATTATACTTTGTCTTCGTCTCACGAAAAGCTTACGATAAAGAAACCCTATATTTACATATATCGATTAAAAGCGGCGAATAAAAATGGAAGTTTTCTGATTAATCTACGAAAAGAAGGAAAAACAGTACAATTATTTCTTGGACAACTATAAATATTTCTGTTCACTTAATTATCGTATAACGTGTACAGTCTACTTTGCAGCTTCTTGTTGGCTGTAAATCGTTTATCAATTATTTCGAAGAGAAGTGGAATAGAAAATAATGGGAAAACGATGGGAATTTCATTCAGAAATAAAATCTTTAACGGGCGCCGTAAAGAATGTTGGAATGGAAAGATGCTGGAATTATTTGACAAGTATAGAACAACCGTTTTCAATTTGTCGTGCACGATAGTTGGAATTTCCAATCAATCAATCCTCCTCTGTAATATCTCTTTGCAATTAGCCAATTCTAATTTAACTTTTATTTCGCTCAATCATAATTTCATTCATTTTACTCGCACCTGAGCTGACGATTACTTTTGTGTCTTTTATTTTCAACGTCTTTTATCATCCCCTGAACACTAACTTCGATTAATACTGAAAGAAAACAAAAGAACAAACGAACACCGTTCAAACACGATCGATAGATCACGATATCCAAAATCTTAATCACTATTAATCATTAAATATAATAATGATTGACTCGACAATAATTAGAGGCATATAAGATCAGACGTCGACGTCAGTAATAACGAGGGCTAAATTTCCCATTGCTATAATCGATATACTATAATCTCGTTTAAAAATTGTAATAATTCACATATTCAACGGAAATATTTGCATTATCGCTAATAATCGGTAATGGTAATGAATTATTAATAATAGTAATAAAATGACGCAAATGTCCCCTGTGTCACTCGTTCCTTTTTTTTGTTCATACCCCGCCGTTGTCATAATCGCGGTATACGTCAACACATCACCCTATACATATAATATAAATCTAAATATTAATATATATATATATATTTTTTTTTATAATATTCATATTTATATATATATATTTATATATATATATAACATATTCGTCCTAAAACTGCGCGTTGTTCACGCGCGATTAAATCTGATTAGCAATATTTTAAACACCAGCTGTCTCAACGCTTCACTTTCCACCCCCTTCTCCTTCGCTGCTGTTTCTTTTTTTTTAATTTTGAATTCTATGGAACGTGAACTTTTTCTCTCGATAAGCAAAGGAATTTTATTTCCTCCTAATTCTGATTGGAAGATATAAATAATTTAACAAAGCCGGGAAAAATAATGTCAATCTTGATATGTAGCGTTCAGTTAACGTGGTTTAGGTAGCTTTGTTAAATTATCGATTATGTAGTTTGTACATTCTTATTTATATCGATATTATAATAATTTGTACGTTTTCTTTCTTTTTTTTTTCTTTTATAGATGCGTACAAACGAATTGCAGAATCTCCTCTACAAAAATCATCGTAAGAAATTCTACGTGAAATTTATAAGGAACTGTGGTAACAAATTTTAGCAGGAATGTTATTCCTGGAAAAACTTCCATTTTTTATTACTACAGACAACTTTAATTTTTAATATCGAATAACTTTGTTTCATTATTTATATTTCTCTTTTTTTTTTTCTTATTATGTACCGAATACTTGTTGACGTTCCATAAAACTCAAATATCCACACAATTTTTCCACCTTCCATTTTTGCAGAGGATGGAAAGTGAACGAATTTGGAGAATGAAAGAAATACTGCTGGATCGAGGAGCATTTTAATCAATGTCCTCCCCTCTATTGCCGCACAGCTCTAGATTTTTCAACTAATTTCACAACGTATTCGACAGTTTGATATATTGATGCTTCGACAACTTCTCCCCATTTTTTTTTTTCTTCTCCTTTCTTCTTTTATTCGACTTCCAACTTCTCACTGTGAGTTAACTCTATCGCTTTCTCCCTCCTACAACCTTCGACCTCTCTCTTCTTCTGTTTTAGTAACGTGGGCGGTATTATCTTGAAACGTCAACGAAAGAACTCACACTGAGCCATTTTTCGTCCGATTTTTATAATAGTTTTCTTTTTTATCCACGTTTCTCTTTCTTTAATTTTCGACGATCGGAAGTTACAACGATTCGATCGATTTCGCTCGGTCTATGAGAATCTTTAGTTATTTTAGAAAAATTTCGTGGAATCACACGCTGCTGTAAGAGTTGGAAGAAAAGATTCGACGATTACAAAGATATAGTTGACAGGCGATGTTACTGAAATTGTTTTTTTTCTTTTTTGTTAAGATTTGAAGAATCCAATCTTTCGTATTTTAATTAATTAGCCCAGGACGAGAAATGGCTCGACGAATATTTATACGACTCTTCTCTTCAATCTTTAATTACACGCTAATAATTCGCGAAACTACGTCGATTTACCTTAGCGACGATAAAACATTATACAACGTTTCTTAATAATCTTTTTTCTTTTTTTTTTCTTTTATCCTCGTACAATATATGTTGCAGTGTATCGTGTGTATGTATGCGCGTGTGTCCGTGTGTGCACGAGTATATCGAATAAAAATTGCATAGTAGTTTACGACAGCTTCCTTCTTCTCTTATCTTTGACCCTCGGAATTATTATTTAAATCATGCTACATAGCCAATAATTACCTATATGTAAATTTAACACGATGATTTTCGAGCGATCGAAACAAAATTCAATATCACTTAGACGTAAGAACTAGAAAATAGAAAATGTGTTTGAATGCACTTATGTTACAGTGTTTGTCAAACTGATTGTCAATATTGTAAAACTTCTAATAACATTAGTACGATATGCTACAATTTTGTAACACTTTGTAACATTAGCAAATAATTTTTCATCTCGAATTTAGTAATTCTACCATATTATAGTATCATTTAGTAATTACGCTATAATAATAATACGGTAATTGTACCACATCAGTACATTATATTAGTATACTATTATAACGTACCATATACTTAATAATAATAATTCCAAGTATCAAACGGAATAGTTTTCCCCGTCGAAGTACGATGTATTTTCTCCAAGGGAAACATCGTTTTTCTCGGAGAACGTCCAGCATTGACTGTTGTAGCGTCGTTAATCGTATATCTATACAATACTGTTTGCGAGTATCGAATAATCTTAAGATCGAGACTAATTATCATCAGCGACGAGTTGTCCGACGTTAAACGATAGAATTACGAGCAATTGACTTTTTATCGTCCCTATATTATATTATAGTGTTCAGACGCACGTGCCGAAGAGACGAATTTTCATTATTATAGTAATATTAGAACAATTCATTCTTTCTTTCTTTCTTCGTCCATCATTCACGCTGCAACTTCATTTTCTCGGAAAGATACGAGTCTTTATCGAGATTTCTTAAAAGTTTACTTTTTCTTTTTTGTCCCTCCATTCTCTGTATATTTCGAGTTTTCGAAAATTTTCTACGAGAAAAATGGGACATCTCTTTTTTAAAGAATTTTTCACGGTATACATAATTAGCTATGGATCGAGAAAGTTTAGTGTATTTGGGATTTTCGATGCAACGATGCACAAACTCGTTCAGGGCTATTCTCTGGAATAGATTTTTGGAAATATTATAATAAAAAAATAAAAAAAATATTAGTATTGTTTCTCGAGAAAAATATTCATTCCCAAATTTATTTTCGCGTAGATTGAATTAAATTAGATCGAAAATTCTAGTTGGCCAAGGTATCACGAAAATTTTGCAATTTTTATAATTTCACGTTTCTATGAAAAAGAGTTTATACATCGTTACTTGAAGGAAAATCGATAAAACACCATCCACGGAGAACAGGAAAATTCGGAGGGAAGAACGTCGACATTATTCCAATTTCACGATTAAAAAATTGTTTTTCATAATTGTACAACCACATATTACTGTCGATACTCCAACAATGCATTGTCAAATTTCGACCAGAATCCTTCAAGTTTATACTTTTCTAATTTCAGTAAGATTGGCGTAATACAAACTCTATAGTGCGATAATCAGTTAATTAATCCTAAATCGTCATAATTTTCAAGTTAACAAACGAATAACAAATTATTGTTAATTACCGCTAAAACTGTAACACCTTTTAATCGTCAATCATATTTGTCAAATGACACATAATAAAAGAGACACGTCATTCTAAGAAGAATATTTGTATCTTCAGAAATAAAAAAAAAAGTTCAAGGGAAATACATTTTCCGAGATACTAACTTAACAAGGTTGAGTCAGATTAATTAATTATCGCACGCTATATCTACGAATACTTTACAATTAATTATCATAATACTATCGATACGCTTTTACAAGGAATTATCGTCGAATATTAAACATTATCTATAATTAGTACTATCATTATTATCATAGTTATCGATTAACGTTAACGATACTAATATTTTCTTAACGATATTTCTCCATTTTACTAGAATTTTCATTTTTACCTTTTTTTCTATTATACAGAATCGAGTTTCACCTTTGCAAACGCTCTCAAAATTTCGGAAATTTCTTTCGACAAACACGATCCTCTTATCACAGATAAGATTTATGATAGCTCACGTCGCGTTTGCAACCGATCGATCGAAATTCGCCAATGCACCATTCCCTCGATCGGATCGAAGCTTATCAGAGAAAAGAATCGATCAGGACCCCATTTTTTTTTTTCTTTTTGATGCGAAAAATCGAAACGATTTCCTTCTCGTTTTATCGTCGAATTGCTTATAACGAAACTCGTGATATCAATAAATCGATCTACTTTTAAGTTTCGTTTGACGCAGAAAAATGTTGCAAAATTGAATCGTGTCGAGGAATTGTAAGAAAGACACTTTATAATTGATGCTCTTAGGCCTTGTTCAAATCCTGTGACATTTCTCCATAATTTACCAAATTACTTTTGAAAAACGAAAAGTTCCAATTTTGTCAGAAATTACAGTTTGATTTGATTTTTCACTTTGTTCTGTTTTTATCCTCCAGTCAAACACGTTGGTGAAACGTTTGTATCGTTAATACAACAAGAATATTGAATTTTTAATAATGGACAAATAATTTGTTACATCTAATATTCCTTTCTCACAATGAATTTTACTATAATTCAAACGAAATTGTTTCAAACAGAACAGAACAATTGGATTTCGTAAGATACAATTTGAACCTGTTTGTCCGTGTTTGTACATGTGTTCGACAGATTTGGCATAATGGTGCACAGCATCATGCAAAAGATTTCTTATTGAGGAATTATAGTCATCGTCGATTCGGCCAAACTTTCCATCGTTCACGTAATTTTTCAATACCGTTCAACTAATTACCCAACACTACCAAAACAACGAAACACTACCATACTTCACGTTCCATATTACAAACTTGAAAACAATAATAATATCCACCAAAAACCCCTCATTATCAAAAACGTATTAACAATAACCTCCATCAAACCCGATTAAGAACGCCAAAAATTCAAAGTTCCATGACTTTGAACATTGTTGGTCTACATTTTAAAATGCCGCCGGACATTCGATTCCGGAGATTTCGTCGTTGGAAGCGAAGTCTAATTTTCCTCGTTTCGATATCGCTGTCTCACTCGCACTCGCCTACTGACTTATCGCAAGCGAGCCAATTGCACGCTGGCCAATAAAGCTCGATAGTAAATAGTTTCTCGCTACTATTCGGTTGACTAGTGACTATATTACTAGCTCGCGTTCACTTTCTGGAAAAAAAACGTAAGTCAGGCCGCTTCACGTACCAGGGCTAAACTTTGCATATCTCCGGAACGGATTGAGATATCGAGTTAAAAGAAGGCGCGTTTTAAACGACGTGCCTTCTTCTACGCGCCAAACGCTATGTATTACACGGACAAAATTATTTATGTTCGTTACTATGGGGAATATTTGTTTACCGAAACGATAATTATTATCGACGAAATTTCCAATTCCGACACGTTTCGATCGAAACTTTCGAACGTGCGATATTTAGAATCTGACAATTTCGCAGTTTGCTGCTGCGTAAGTATTTTAACATTTCTAGTGAACGTTAATTGATTTAATTTGCTACTTCACAGGTGTGTTTTAGAATTTCTTATATACGTATTAGTGAATTTATTTTGATAATTCGTTTTTTATTGGAACGATGGAAAGTGCAATAACGAATCAGCAATGACGTCGGCAATAAAAATGCCCCGGTGAATGTTCACGTGCTGAGAAGGTCGAAGCTTCGAGTGACAGTAGCAGCAAGGTAAAAATAGGGGAATCTCTGCAAAATGGAACCTTCCTTCAAAAAACTGAATCTTGCAATTTCAGAATTACGCGTGTCGTGCAATTCTCCTAGAAAATAAGGCGAACAATTTCTTTTTCTTCTTTTTCGAAGGTCGAGCTTCCTTTTTGCTGTAATAATTGTGAAAAATGACAACAGTAGTAGCGATAGTAGGCCGTTCGTGAGTTGACGAAGAGGAGGAAGACGACGATAGGCAGTAGAGTAGTGAAATGGTCGATGATCGGTTTTCGAGCTGGAAGAAAAGTTAGTGGAAACAGAAAAGGCGCGAACAACACACCGTTCAGACGAGTGAAAAGAAAAGCGAAGAAACGTAGTAGTAGTAGCAATTTCAATGTGAAGATTCTTTTCTAATCTTTCGATATCGATAATTAAACGTTCGAAAAGTTAACAAAAAAGGAAAAAAACTAATAAAAATGGTATTTTAAAAACGAACGAGAGTAACGTTATAAAAATATTTAAAGAAAAAGGACTTGATACATTCACGATTATATATTAAACAAATATATGAATTATACTAATACGAAATGAATTACGTTAATTTTATTAAACGAAATTAATATAAAATTTGATATTCGTCGTGAATTTTTCTTATAACGTTTCATTTTGATATACTAAAAGAATATTTTGATAAAACGACGAAGTGGTCCATGACGTGGTTTCCCTTCTTTCTTCATTCGAATCTCTTCCTTTTTCTTTTCGTCACACAGTTCATGCTGGAGATGAAAACTTTCAGAAGATAGAAAAAGGAAATGGTAGATGTATATACATCGAGTAATTACAGCGTACATATTACTACATATGTATATAGAATATATAGCGTATAGATAGAGCTACATATAGAATATCATATTGTGAAGCTTGAAATTATAAAGTACTATTAGGTGGAAAATTTCTTGTATACTATATCTGTGTTTCCTTTTTCCTCTGATTTTTCATTTACGAAAAAAAGCTTCAGAGTCTCGTAAAAATTCAAGACCAGCAAATTACGGCTGATGTCGCGATAAATTCGTTCCGACAAACGAATTTTGCATTTCGTGCTGCTCGATTCTCAAGGAAAGTACTTTATGGGATGGATTTTAGAGAAATTCTATTGAACACAGAATCGAGCAACGCTTGATTGGATTTGGAAAACGACGAGTTTCGTCTGTTCGAAGGCAGAACTCGCAGAATTCTTATTATTTTCTTTTTTCTCTTTTTGCGTTTGTTGTTTGCGCTGCATTTTGGATTTGCTTAATCGAATTTCGGTGGAATTTAATATGTCTCGTGATGGATGGTCCGCGATTGTCAAATTGAAACTTTTCAACGGAATGGAAACGTTTCTCCCTTTCCATTTTCTGGAAAAGAATATGGGTAATGTGTATCGGGAATATATAAATATTTCTCTGACTAAATATTATTTTTCTTAAAGGAATTGAATTGTCATCTTGTATAAAATAAATGTTCAACGACAGAGATGTAAAACTGGAATTTAAAAAAGTTCATTCAATTTGTAGAATCCTTTAGCCTACTTTTTGAACTTTACGTATTACATAATTTTAGATTCATAGCTATAAATTAAAAAATTTACTTCTTCCCGTGATAATTTAGAATTCTAAGAATATGTTTGTACCATTTACAACAAATATCTTACTTCGCTACGTAGCTGAATTATATTTTAACTTCAAACGAATCGTTAACATTTTCTAGATTATTTTAAATATTCGAGTCATCGAATAAACCAATTTTTAAATAAATTTACCCAACGTTGATTTTAAAGGCAGACAGAAAAGACAGAGACAGAACAGCGTGTCAAGGTTTTAGAAGAGAGACTAATTTGTTAGAAAGAAACATCGAACAACAGGCAAAATAAAATATTGAAATTCGAAGAAAAAATGCTGACACGTCGTCTCGGTGCCATCTTTTCCTTTCATTCCGTTGGAACGTCACGAATGATCGATAATCGATTATCGATCATTTGTGATGCTCGATCTAAAAAAAAAAATAAAGTGAAATAGAATTAGCATGGATAATTAGTGAAGTGAAAAGTGATCGAACGCGTAAGAAGTTTCTCATAAAATGGTCTCTATATTGAAAGGAATTTTTATCATCACACTTGAGTAAATGACCAATTTAATATTCAAAATAATATATTTCCTTGAAATCGTCCATAATTTCCATTAATTTTTAATAATTACCAATTTTCAAATCTCCAATAACTCTACTAATTGCCAATACCGAATTTGGCAAATAATACTAAAAGCAACCCCTCCTTCGCAACAAACAATTTGCCAAAAAAATCTACCCATCAGTGATATGATCTTTCTATTTAAGTATTTTTTATATTTCTGTATTTTTAAAAGAAAAATACGAGACCCATTTCATAGAAGCTTCACACGCCTCGACTTAAAGATTAAAATATAGTTTTAAATAGAAACAAAGGAGAAGGGGTAGGTAGTAGCTGGATACACAGAAAGAACACAAAAAACGGACAGGTTTATTTATCTTTTCCATTCATTGTTGCTTTTTTTTCTCTTGACAAATCGGCTATATTTTGTATATGTAAATTACCCGCTCGCTAGCAATCATATTCCCTCATCTGTGCTTGCTTTATCTTTATCGCGTTTAAACCTCTATCCCTTTTCGTTATAAACTTTCCTTCCCTTAAATTCAACTCACTCGATTGCTCGTTTCATTTCGTTTTCTTTTTTTTTCTTTTTTTTTCAAAACGAGAAAACCGTGATTGGATGGTGGGATGGGGTGGGGGGGGTGGGGGATGAAGATTAGAGAAAAAAGAACCGAAACTCGCGTGTTACAAACGAGAACGGCGTCGAGAATCAAAGGTTCGAAATTATAATTCGTATAATATAAAAATTAAAATTTTATTTAATAATTATATTATATCGATAGGGATAGCGAGAAAGGGGAAGAAATAAAAGTGGTAATTTTTCTTTAAATTACAATCGATCATCGCGAGTATAGTAACAGAGAAAAGCAAAACGAACAAACAATGGGACACCGAAGTAGTCGTGAAAGAACCACCCCTTTGCCTTGTTTTCGTCGACTATTCACACCCTTTGCGCCCCTCCATTCCATTATCGCTTGTTATAATTCGATACAAAAGTTCCCAGGGGTTTACAGAGAAGTATTCTTCGGAGGAATACTAGATTGAGGCCGCTGCGGAGTGGAACTGAATTTAGGGGTTGCAAAGGGTGAAATAATTGCATTATATTTTATGTGGAAATTGTTCCTGTGGACTTCGAGGACGTGGGTTTTCAAATTTTTGATATTTTTATGGGACGCGGGTCCGTGAAGTGGTTTCTTAAATTAGTATCGAGCGAAATTTTAATTTTGAAATTACTGAAAACTCGTTTAAAAAACATCGAGAATGCCGATTTCGAGATTGTCAATAATTTGTCAAAAAATCTTGCGAAACTCGCATTCTCGAAGTTTTGCTTATTCCTTAATCAGTCTCAACCGAAACTTAAACTCCTCAATTTAATTTTAATTTAATCGAGTTTCGATCAATGGAGATTAATAAAAAAAATACTTCGGGAGTATTGGTTTCCGAATTGTTGAGTCCTCGAAGTATTGAAATTTTCGCCGACGGAAATTCAGGGGTGGTAATCATAGGCAAAGATAATAGAGCGCTACTAGTAGTAACAGTAGATGGATAGATAAGTGAATAGCAAGATAAATAGTATAGTAGTAATAATAGTTGTAGTGATAGTTATAGTAATAGTGATAGTAATAGTAATAGTCATAGACGATAGATGCAACGGTAGTATGTAGTAGTATTCGATGCGATAGTCATAGATATAGGAGTAGTAGTAGTAGCAGCAATAGTGATAGTATAGTAATTATAGTGTTAGTAATAGTTGTAGACGATAGATAGATACAGCGATGGCGTTAGTAGTAATAGTAATAGACATAGTAACAGTAAGATGTAGTAATGATAGGTGCAATATTAGTAATAGTAATAGTCATAGATAATTGCAGTAGTAGTAGTAGCAATAGCGATAGATATAATAGATGTAGTGTTAGTAATAGTTATAGGTGATAGATGCAGTGACAGTAGTAGATATAGCGAACGATAGATACAGTGGTAGTAATAGATAGATATAGTATTAGTAATGATAGGTGTAGTAATAGTAATAGTAGTAGTAGTAGTTGTAGTGTTAGTAATAGCAATAGTTGTAGGTGATAGATATAGCAGTAGCAGTATTAGTAATAGTCATAAGAGTAGTAGTACAGTACAGTACAGTACAGTACAGTACAGTACAGTATAGTATAGTATAGTATAGTACAGTAATAGTAATAGTAATAGTATAGACGATACAGTAAGAGTAATAATGATAAGAGTAAGAAGTATAGTATAAAGGTATACGGTACACGTATTAAGATAGTGAGAGAGAGAGAGAGGAGGACACAGAAAAATGAGAAAGTCAGAGAAAGAGTATAATGTGACTACTAGAAAAGTCACAAGCCAGATAGTAAGAAACAACGAACAAATAAATCAGAAGTAGAAGAAGAAGGCGGAGAGGAAGAAGAAGAAGAAGAAGAAGAAGAAGAAGATGAAGATGAAGAAGAAGAAGAAGTAGAAGAAGAAGAGAAGAAGAAGAAGAAGATAAATAATTCGAAGGGGTGAGAGGGGGTGAGAGATAACACAGAGAAAATAATAAGAAGATGGTATGAGGGGGGGAAATCGTAGCGCCGAAGAAAGTTAAGAAAAAAAGGAAAGATGAAGTGTGTGATTGGCGAGCCTGACAACTAAAAAATATGAGACTTTTTTCTTCCTTCTTATCTTCGTTTTTTTTTTTTGTCACTTCTTTCTTTTTTGCTTACGAAAAACTGAACCAATCGAAAAAACGCTCGATCTTACAAGAAAAAAAAAATCGTTTCCTGCGTGTCCGTGTGTATACAGATTTCGTATGTGTTCGTACGTGTATATGTATACGTGTTTCGCGTGTGTTCCTTAATGAACTCTTTATTTCCTTTCTCTTTCCTAATTCGCTTGCAGCTTGTTTTACACAAATTCTGGCATTTTTCGTTCGCTCGTTTAAAAAACTAAGCTCGTGCGTCGCAATAATCGATACAGCCTAAGAGTTATAGAATTAAAAATAATCAAGTAAAAAAAAAGAGAAAACAAAAAATAGTATAGTAGCTAATAGTAGTATAGTAGTGATATAGTAAATAGTAATAGAAGGTACGAACTAGGGAATATCAATGACAATGTTAAGGAGTAATTAAATGGGTAATTAGCGCTAGGATTAATTATAATAATAGTGAATAGATAATAATAATAGTAATCGTAATAAAAAACGAACGCTTGGCGATTAAAGAGGGGTAGTTAATTAATTAATAGCGACGACGAAACTGTCGTATGCGTGTGTTGTCTCTGTTCGTGTTCGTTTGGGCGATTAAAAAAATAGGCTAAATAGATTAATTAATCTTAAAAAAGAAACAAAAGAAGATTGAACATCGGATGAATAAGAAATAAAGAAAATTAATATATATATATATATATATATATATATATATATA